>CM053509.1:78733184-79082011 GCA_028627145.1 Eidolon dupreanum
TGCAGTTATCATATAACCCAGCGGTTGTACTCTCAGGCATTTATCCTAGAGAAATGAAAACTATGTACACACAAAAACCTATACACAAATGTTCATAGCAGCTTTATTAATAATTACCAAAATCTGGAAACAATTCAAGTGCCCTTCAACAGATGAATAGTTAAATAAACTGTGGTATATCTATAACATGGAATATTATTTAGCAATAAAAAGGAATGAACTCTTGATACACGCAACTATTTGAATAAATCTCAAGAGAAATATGCTGAGTTAAAAACCCACTGTGGTGATAAAAGTGTATCATAAGAGATTCTTATAATGAAACTATTGTATATCTTGATTGTGTTGGTGGTC
Organism: Eidolon dupreanum; assembly: GCA_028627145.1. NCBI lineage: Eukaryota > Metazoa > Chordata > Mammalia > Chiroptera > Pteropodidae > Eidolon > Eidolon dupreanum. Next base: position 78,733,539 of record CM053509.1, read on the forward strand.
ACAAAATCTACATACGATAAAACTGCATGGAACTAAATGCCCCTACACACACAAACACACACAAATGAATGCATGCAAAACTGGTGAAGTCTGAATAAGATCACTGAGTTGTATCAATGTAAATTTGTTTGCAATACTGTTTCATAGTCATGCAATATGTTACCATTGGGGGAAAGTAGGTGAAAGGTACATAAGATTTCTCTGTGTTATTTCCTATGATTGCATATGAATGTAGAATTATCTTGAAATTGAACTTAAACAAAAAAAGCTTCAAAAGAATCAAACCGATATGTAAGTAAATTAACTGCCTGCCAGAAGAAACACTTCGTTGAAGACAACAAAAGCTAAACTCATAACAACATAACATCCATTATGTAGAGCATACATTAAATATTAGTAGGCATGTAGAGAAGCAGGAAAATATAACATATAACCAAAAGAAAAATCAGTCAATAGAAACTGATCTAGAAATAACTGAGATGGTAAAATTAGTAAAGGATTTTATAATAGCTATTATAAATATGGTCAAAGATTTAAAGGAAAACATCAAAGTAATTAAGGAAAAATAGGACATTCCAAAAAAGAAAATTGTTAAATATAAAAGAAACAAAAAGATATTCTACAACTGGAAAATTCAATATCTGAAATGAAAAATTTACTGAATGATTTTCATGATAAAGTAGACTCTGCTGAAGAGAAGACAAATAAAATTAGAGACAGAAAATAGAAATGCTCATTAGTAAACACAGAGAGGAAAAACAGCTCTAAGAAAATGAAGTTTCATACCACTATGAGATAATATTAAGTAACTATTATATTTGTAATTGGAGAGGAGAGAGACATTGGCACAGAAAAAATATATTTCTTAAAGATAATGGGAGTTTTTTTTTCCAAATTTGATGAAAAATGTAAATCCATAGATCCAAGAAGCTCAATGAAGCAAAGCAAGATTAAGGGGAAAAGCACATGGTTTTCAAATTTTTAAAAACTAAAGAGAAAATTTCAACATATCTAGAAAGAAAAAAGATACCTCATATTCAGGTTTATTAAGAATTATCATCTCCTCAAGAGAAAGAATGCAAGTCAGAAAATAATAACATTTCAGTGCTGAAAGAAAAATAAAGACTATCAAAAATTCTATGTCTAACAAAAATAATGGTTAAAAATGAAGGCAAAAATGAAGATATTTTCAGAAATAAAAAAGCAGAGGTAATTCTTCATCAACATATGTTCCAGTAATGTGTATTATTTGGTAATAAACTACCCTGGAATTCTGTGACTTGAAACAACAAATTTTTTATTATATTTTACAATATTTTTAGTCAAGAGATTTATGTAGGACATGATTAGGTGATCCTTTCTTTCCTTGTGGCATCATTTGAGTTCACTAGGTAGTATTCACTCACGTATCTGCCTCCATACACTTGGTTTCTCTCACATATCTAGCACATTGGCAGAGATGGCTAGAAGGCCAGGCTTAGCATAGACTGTGGACCAAATAGCCTACATGTGGCCTCATAAACATGGGGCCTCAGGGTAGGCCAACATCTTACCTAGTGGCTTCAAGAACAGGAGTTCTAGCAAATAAGATAGAATCTACATGGTTGTTTATGACCTAGACTCAGAAGTCACAAAGCATTTCTTCTCCCATACCCTATTAGTTAAAGTAATCACAATCTCATGCATTTGAAGGGGAAAGAGCATGGGACTCTAGTTGGAAAGAATGCCAAAGAATCTGTGGAAATGATTTTAAATTGCCACAATCTGCCCTCTGGCCAAAAATTTTTACATTTCTCCTTCAAGTTTTATATATATATTTACCTCTTCTCAACACTCCCCCAAAATTTCATCCCATTATGTCATCAAGCTCAGGTTCAAAGTCCAAGATCTTAACATCTAAAGCAAGTCCATGTTTGGATGAGTTTCCATGCAGCTTATTGGGTTCAGATCTTGATCTGAAAACCTGCAAACTAAAAAAACAACTTATCTGTTCCATATATACCCAAAATATAATGGTGTGACAGGCATAGAATAATTTCAACAAATAAATATCCATTTAATAAAAGAAGAAAATAAGAAGTCACTAATTCACTGAAATTATAAAATCCAGCTGGGCATATGTTATCAGTTGATGAATGGGGCCCCGTCAGGCTCCCTAAGAACGATTTTCCATGATTTTTGTTTCTTTCCTATGAGATCTTGGTTTTGTCCTCTCGATCATTCTTCTTTTTTCCATAGAGCTATCTATTTCTGCAGCTGAGTAGCTTACTCAGCTTGCTTCCTGTCCACAAAAGTTTGAGGGTCCAAAAGCCTTATTTAATTTTATACAGTCTATTGTGTGTGTGTGTGTGTGTGTGTGTGTGTGTGTGTGTGTGGTGTGTGTGCAAGCTGATATAATTATTATAAAAAGTTTGTGGATTTTTTTGCTATCAATTTTAGTCAATTCCATTTGATAAAAGCCACATTCACAAACATTTTCTAGCTAAGCCCTTTTCTACCTTGGGCTCCCTGTGAGTCTGCTGTAGGAGAGCATCCTAAAGATTCTTAGAAGCCTCAGTGTTAAAGAGAGAGGGTCTATACGGTAAGCCCTTAAGAACCTTAAAAGCCCTTTTATCTGTTTCTGAACTCTGAACAAAAGTTTTACAGTCACAGTTTTGGCTTCATCTCTGTCTTGAATCCATGCTTTTCTCAAAAGACATTGGATTTGATCTTTTTCCTGTAGCTCTATCTTATTTTGAGTATCTAATGCTGGGAGAAACTATGGATGAGAAATAGTTTCATTTTCAGATCTGTTCCTATATAGTTCTTCAAAATTCTGTTTGAAAATAGAATAAATCCTTCTTTGGTACAGCTTTGTCTCTTATGCTGTGTGATATACAGTTAAAAAGAAACAAAAAAATAGCTGACACTTTCAACATTCTGCATTGTAATATCCTAAACCAGACCAATCAGTTCATTAAGTACATTTTATAATCCTCCATGTTATCACATTTATTAAACCATCTGCAGTAGCATAACAAGATCCTCCCTCCTCTATCTTCCAATATCATTTTCCTTACTTTCCTTTAAGCCCTCATTGATTACCCTCCTCCATGCCTGTCAAGATTCCACAAACAGTCCTCAAAGTCCTTCTGAGTTTTGCCTGACATCTTGTCCCAATAACAATGTCACATTTTAGGTTTTTGTTACTCTAGCACCTCACATTTCATTCTACTTATCTAATGCTGTGTAACTACTTCAAAAAATTGCTGAAAACAATGATTTTATTATATCTCACAATTAAGAGAATCAAGAATTTAGGCAGGTTTAAGCTAGGTGATCCTTCTATTTCTTGTGGCATCAAGGGAAGTCATTCAGTAATATTCACCTGGTGAATGGGAAACTTAGCAGGTTCAAGACAACTTCATTCACATATCTGGCACCATAGCAGGGATGACTAGATTGCTTGGCTCAGCTGGTTCTGTTGACCAGAATGTGGCCTCTCCAGCCTGGTAGTCTTCTCACATGGTGGTTCAGAGCTCTAAAAACAAGTGTTCAAATGAATAAGCCACAAACTTCATTTTTATTTATTTTTTCTCACTTGGCCTCAGAAGTCATAGGGTTTTATTTCTGCTGTGTTGTTTAGGTCAAAGAAATCTCTAGCTTACCCAGATTCAAGATGAAGGGGCAGCAACCCAATGTCTCAGTGGAAAAAATGTTGAAGAATGTACAGCCATTTTTAAAAACAACATGGCAGATCTGTACTAAAGACACATTAAGAGTTCTTAGAGCTGAAATGAAATAATACCACTTAGATCTATACAAAAGAATAAAAAGCACTAGAAATAGTAAACACATAGGTAAATAAAAAGGACATATCTTTTAAATTTTTCTAAGTTCTCATGTGGCATTAAAAATATAGGACAAACACAACACCAAAGACAGGTGTTAATACAATGGATCTGGCCTTATGCAACTACAGAATCACTTATTTTATCAACCAGCATGGAAATTGTCAACACTTGTCAACATGAAGCAAGAGTTATAGAAAAAGTGCCACTTTTACATAGCACAATAATAGAAGTATTGACAACACATCAGAGTATCAGATTGTGAAGGAGAATAAAATTGAGGTTTGTATTCCCCCAGGTCTCTCTTTGAGGGGTCACCAAGAGCTGGTTGTGTTTTTTGATGGGCTCCTCAAAAAAGCTCTCTGTCTCCAAGTTCAGATATCAATATCCTCCTCTCACTTTTTTGACACTCTTACTACCCCAGGGTATTTACTCACTTCATTAATCCTCAGGGTACACTCTGGACCTGTTTTAACATCTACCAGCAAAGTTTATAGCTTCAAAGCGAAAATCAACTTTTCATAGTAAAAATGGTTTAATACTAATAATATGAGTCCTAAAGAATACTTATTAAAACTAACAGATCAACATATGTGTATGTTAAAGAAAGATATAATAATGTTTTATAAATCTATTCTCATTATTGCAAGGAATTTCAACTTTAACACTTGTCAGTGAAAGAGCTATGAGCTTTAGAGTACAATTTCTAAAAACCAAATTGATTTTTAATAATCTAAATTGATTGACAATAAAAGATGTTCTATGAATGGAAGAAAAACAATGAATTGTCTTCTAGTATTTGCCATCATCTACGTATGTGTATAAAAACTGGGCTAGGCTTCTGAGGTTAGGTCATAGAAGGCTGTGCAGAATTTGCGTTGTTCACTGACACACTTTCTTTTACAGACCTGAGCCACTGTGAGAGAAGATACCATGCTAGAAAAGCCACATTCTGGTCAACAGAGCCAGCTGAGCCTAGTCTTCTTCTGTCAACAGTAACTAGCCAGAATCTGAGAAGTACATTATTAATACATCTTGAAATGGATTTTGTGTAATCATTTCAAGCATAAAACCTAATATTAAGAAATCATGTTCATGATTACTCATTGCAGGTGGCAGAGTTTGGAGAACTGTTTGACAGTATCTGCTAAAGTTTAACATATGCGTACCCTGAACCCAGTAATTTCACTCCTACACATATTCTCAACATACATAAGTAACAAAAGACATGTACGAGACTCCAAATCAAAACCTCTCTTGTTAACCCCAAACTGAAAACTACCCAAATGCCTATCAACAATAAATAGGACAAAAAAATGTGCTATTTTTAAAACAGAATACTAAACAGTAATAAAAACAATCTACATGGAACAACATGAAAGAATATCACAACCAATGTTAAAAGAAAAAAGCTAGACACAAAAAGTACACAATTATATGATTCCATTTACATAAAGTACAAAAATAGTCAATACTAACATATGCCGTTAGAAATCAGGATAGTGGTTACCCTTGTGGCAGCAGGTAATGATAGGAAGGTGAGGTTTGGGTGCTGGTAATGTTCTGCTTCCTGATCAGGGAGCTGTTTAGATAAGTGTGGTAGTATAAAAATATATCCACAAATCCTTTGTAACTCCTCTCATCAGTAGGTGAAGTTCAATTCTCTGCTCTTGAATATGAGCTAGCCTTCATGACTCACCTTCAGTAAACAGAATGCACTGGAACTGTCACCTCATGACTTGCAATGCTAGGTTAGAAAAGGCACTAGAGCTTCTACCTGGATCTCTTTCTTGGGACGCTCACCTTTGGTAACCAGCCACCATGCTACGAGAAAGTCAAGGAGTCCAAGGTCCCAGTCAACAGGTAGCATTAACCTCCAAACATGTAAGTGAAGGAACCTTCAGATGATTCCAGCCCCCAGCCTTCAAATTATTTTAGCCAAGCCCTGACCAAATTGCAAATTCATAAGCAAAATAAATGTTGTTATTTTGAGCCATTAAATTTGGGGGTGATTTGTTATGCAGGTATACATAACTGAAACACTTATGTGAAAATACACCCAGATGCATGCATAATTGTGATATATACACTCTTTCTTACACATATTACAGTTAGGTTTGAATGAAAGTTGAAAATAAAAATTATATCATGGAAACAAGCTCAAATTTCTCATTAAATTTTTAAATAAATTTTATTGAGATTTTATATAAATTCATTATTTCATTTCTCCCGAATACTTTGCCTTTTTCTTATAATTACATAACATAAAGAAAATGTAATAAAATTTTCACCACACCCCATATAGACACCTCCTAATCCCCATCAGTTTATCCTCACAGGCTGCCCAATTCTGATCGTTTATCATGTGTAAATGTAAAAAAAGTTGGGAAGCACTCTTATGAGATATCTACCCAGCACCGTTTCCCCTTTCTCTATTAATAAGATCTCACTGTCCTTTATAAAACTATCTCCCTTCTGATCAATCAAGGTAGCTGAGACCCAATTTTCAGCTTTTTCTTTAATTCTATTATACCTCACATCCTTCCAGTAAATTCTTACTTTGAGTTAGCAATATTTGGTCTCTAGCCTTTGCAATCTAAGAATACTTACTGCTACATATCTACAGTGCTAGCACATTATGTAACATATAGTTGATGATGAATAAACATTAAATAAAATGTTTATAAAATTTATGGACAACTGATTTTTGACAAAAGCACAAAGGCAACACAGTGGGAAAAGAATAGCTTTTAAACAAATAAAGCTGGAAGAATTGGGTATCCACATGTAACAAACATGAACTTGGATCCATGCCTCAAATCATAAATAAAAAGTAACTCAAATGTGTCATAGACCTAAATATACAGTCTAAAATGTAAAACTTCTAGAAGAAAACATACGAAAAGGTCTCTGTGAGCTTAGAGTAGAAAAAGATTTCTTAGAAATAACACTAAAAGCTCAATCCATAAAAAAACTTTGGACTTTATTAAAATTAAAACTTCTGCTCTTCAAAATATACTGTTAAGAGAATGAAAACAAAAGCTACATGCTAGGAAAATTTTTGCAAAGCATCTATCTAATAAAGAACTTGTTTCTAGAAAATACAAAGAACTCTAAAAAAAATAAATGATCCAATTTTTTTGTTTGTTTATTTTGTTCTTTAGATTCCACAAAGGCGTGCAATCATATGGCATTTGTCTTCCTCTATCTGACTTACTCCACTCAGCACACTACCTTCTAGGTCCATCATGAAATCTCTTTTTCCATTCCCTTACCTTTAGTCTGTGTGTGCCTTTTAATTTGAATTTAATTTCTTATAGGCAATATATGGATGGGTCTTGTTTTCTTATACATTCAGCCACCCTATCTTTTGATTGGACCATTTAATTCTTTTTCATTTAAAGTAATCATTGATATATAGTTGTTGTCATTTTTTATTTAGACTTTTGATACACATTTTTTTTCTTCTTAAAGAAGTCCCTTTAACATTTTCTGTAATACTGGCTTGGTGGTGATTAACCTCTTTAGCTTTTTCTTTTCTGAAGAGTTTTTTATCTGTCCTTTGATTCTAAATGATAACTTTGCTGGGTTAAGTAATCTTGGTTGTAGATTCTGGGTTTTAACCACTTTGAATATTTTGTGTCAAGCCCTTCTGACCTGTAAGTTCTGTTGAGAAATCAGCTGACAGTTTTATGGGTGTTCCCTTGTATGTAACTAATTGCTTTTTTTCTTGCTGCTTTTAACAGTCTCTCTTTGAATTTAACCTTTGACATTTTATTTATGATGTGTCTTGGTGTGGGCCTCTTTGTGTTCATCTTGTTTGGAACTCTCTGAGCTTCCTGGAGTTGTACGTCTATTTCCCTCACCAAGTTAGGGAAGTTTTTCATCATTATTTCTTCAAATAGGTTTTCAATTCCTTGTCTTCTCTCGCCTCCTTCTGATATCCCTATGATGTGAATAATGTTATGCTTAATATTGTCCCAGAGGCTTCTTAAACTATCTTCATGTTTTTGGATTGTTGCTATTCAGGTGTCCTCTGCTACCCCATCCTGTATGTCGCTGATTTGATCCTCCATTTTTTCCACTCTGTGTCGATTCCCTTTCATGTGCTCTTCATCTCAGATATTGCTAAAGTTCTCACTGAACTCATCTACTCTTTCTCTAAGTTCCTTGAGCATCCTTATAATCAGTGTTTTGAACTCTGCTCCTGGTATATTGCTTGTCTCCATTTTGGTGAATTCCTTTTCTGGAACTTTGTTTTATTCTTTCAAGTAGAACATGTTTCTTTGCCTTCCCAGTTTGGCTGCTTTCTGTGTTTGCTACTATGTATTAGGTTGGACTCTTAAGTCTCCCAGTCTTAGTAGAATGGCTTTATGTAGTAGGTGTGCTGTGGGGCCCCTTGGCCCAGACCTGGAGGGATCCTGCTGCAAGTCAAGTTCAGCCATAGTCTGTGCACCTCCAGGGCCATCTGGTAAAAGTCACCAAGCAATTCACATATGGCTGCCACCCATGCCGGGCTTATAGGTGCTTTAAGGGGCCAAGTTAGAAACCAAGACCAGCTGCCACTGGTGCAGGACTTGTGGCTGCTCAGCAAGAGGTACAGGGCATGCCAAGGCCAGATGCTGCTTCTTTGGGTTTTGTGAGCCTTTGAGAGGTTTTATGAAAGTTTGCAGCAGGAGCCAAGATAGCTCATTTGTATGGAATAAATCACTGGAAGCAGCTTGGGTGGGCTCACAAGTTGGGAGAGGTAGAGTCTAAGGGAATTACTACAGCAAGCTGCCGCTCCAGCCCTTGTCCTGAAGCCCGACAGCTCAGCGCCTTCCTGTATGTCCCTAGCACCCCTCAAGCAGCTGCTCCAGTGCTGACGCTCAGAGTGAGCAAGTCAGAAAGCAAGTAAAGCCGGGCATGGGCCCTTTAAGAGGAAGGTCTCCACTTCTCACAGCCCCGTTTCACTTACCTGCAACCTCCACTAGTTTTCACGGCAGTGGTTGTAGAGATTTCTCTTCCTGGCACTGGAACCCTGGGCTGGAGATCCCAGTGTGTAGCCGGGATCCCTTGCTCTTTGGGTGGGGTAGGGTACTCTGCAGCCAAGACAGCCCTCCCGATTCTCAGTCACCAGAAGCAGTTTGTGGCTCCAGATGCAGTTTGTGGCACCAGATTGTTTTGCATCTCTGCTCCTCCTACCATCTTGAGGTGACCTGTTATTTGAGGTGACCTAGTTGTAGGACTTTGGCCAGACCCTTGATTACTCCGTATACTGGTTGCTTTACAGTTTTATTATAATTTTGGTGTGGTTGCTAGAGGAGGCATGTACAGTCTTTACCTTCTAACACCGTCTTCTCAAATTTTTTTTAATGGAACGAACATCTGAACAGACACTTCACCAAAAATATGTACAGATGGCAAATAAGCATATAAAAAGATGCTCAACATCATCAGTCATTAGAAAAATACAAATTAAAACCACAGCAAGATATGAATATACACCTATTAAAATGGCTAAAATTAAAAACGACTGACCATACCAAGTACCAGTGGAGATAAAGAGGAAATGGAACTTGAATACACTCCCGATGGGAATGTAAAATAGTACAACCACTCTGGAAAATAATTTAGCTCTTTCTTAAAAAGTTAAACATACATCTACCATGTGATTCAACCATTCCACTTCCAGATTTTTCACCCCCCCAAAAAAGAAAATATATGTCCATAAAGACTCACACACAAATGTTTATAGCAGCTTTATTGGTAATAGCCCAAAACAAGATACAATCCAAATGTCTATCAATAGATAAGTTAAATTGTAGTATATCCACATAATAGAATACACTCAGAAACAAAAGTTATGAAATATTGATACATAGAACAACATGGATGAATGTCAAGATAATGATATTGAGTAAAAGAAATCAAACCCCTGAAAGAATACATACTGTCTGATTCTATTTATATAAAAGTTTAGAAAATGCAAATGTACCTATAATAACAGAAAATAGATCAGTGGTTGCTTAGGTATGGGAAGAAATGAGAAATGAGAGGAAGAAATTACATAGAAACATGAGAAAACTTGAGGATAATGGATATAGTCACTTGATTGCACTGATGGTTTAAATTTGTTCCAAATATTTATGTCAATTATACCTCAATAAAGCTGTCTAAAAGACCCTGAAACACAGCTAGCTATCAGATTTTGAGGGGAACAGAAAGGAAGTAGAATGAAAATCTTGGTTCGAGGCCTCAATGAGGTTTGTGAGTTGGTCCAAGTATGCAAGGAATCCATGCTTCTTCTGCCTAGCCAAGCCTCAGCAGAGTTTAATGAGCAATTTCCCTGTTATTCTCCAGAAATGGGGACAACCACCACTATTGGATCTAGTTTCAGGAAGAGTATAAAATGAATTCAGTGTATTTGAGAGCTTGTCAATTAAACATATAAACCAATATAAACATTTTTAAAGGGTTTTCTACTTGAAGGATAGTTTTAATATTAACAGTGAAGTTTTTGTGTGTGAATTCCAATACAGATATATTAGTTATTTAACCTCTCAGAGCCTCAGTTCCTCATCTGTGAAATACCATAATAAGAAAAATCAGAAAGCTAAAAAGGGCAGACTTTGACAGTTATTCTTTTGGGGCAGAGGGCAGAGCCATCTTTCTTCCCCCTCTGCTCTGAGGTCCATTTCTTCCCATCTCAACTGACAGTAATTACCTGCAGTTAGTCAAGTTTCTCTCCCAGCCTACATCCCTCTATCACTAGACCCCTTGAGAGAGGTCCATGAGGAAAGTCTCTGCTATAGGCCTGATCGTCATACTAGTCAAAAAGGTGTCCATCCTCCTACAGACTCAACTGTGACGAAGGGCCACAAAGATTGTTTGGTTGACATTCTCTCCGAGTTGTGTATTCTGGAAGTTGAGCTTCACTTTCCAGACAATCACTATTTGTCTAAGGGTTAGATGGGGAAAGTCTCAACAGTACTCTATTTCTAATTGTGGATGGAGGTAGTTTTCAAAGGTGGCCTGTGTTCTTTAGGAGCAGAGACATGTGGGCTTTGACTCTTTAATGGAGGGCACAAGAAGTAGGGCCTACTGAACAGGAATAATGGTTGAGCCCACAGATTCTAGCATTTAGCAACTCTATCTTAAATTTCCAGCTGTCATTGAATGTGTGGTGCCTTACTATCTACAAAACAAAAAGTTTTCATCTCTACAAGGGGCTAAATCTATCTAATTTCTTTAAATAGTACTAACTTCCATTATAAATTATAGTATTTTGACCAATCATTACCTTCAGGAATAAAGATATCATTTAACACACTAATTCAATTCTTTCCTAAGTATATACTTAAATCAAAAGCTTGAATAATTATAACTTATTGAGAAAACAAAACTCTCCTCTTCTGAGTTAAGATTTGGAGGACAAGACCTATAAGCAAACTAAAATCAAGTAAGATCCAAAAATGGTACAAATCTCAGAAAGCCAAGCGGGTTTCCCAGTACAATCCCGCCTCTGTGCAAACCCGGCCCACTTCCGGCTGCTCCACCCACCCTCTAACAGTGGAATCCCGCCCCTCTCTGCGAGGTCCTGCCCCCCCGCACCTGATCCTGATTCCCATTGGGCGAAGCTGAATGCTATACACACACCCGACACACGCACGTTTAGCCAGGGCGTCTTCGCGCTTGCGCAGCAGCGCCGTCAAGGAAGCTAGGAACTGGGGGCTGGGGGGAGGGGGGCGGAGGTCAGGCCGAATCTTCCTCCGTAACAAGAAGCTACGCGTCCCGCGGTCCTGGCTCCGTGGGTCCGGTCGGATCGGGCCTGGGCGCCGGAGCTGCTGTGGCTCCCGCCGCGGCGGGTGCGATGGAGGCCGTGCCGGAGCCCAGCACTCACGCCGGGGGAGGCCGAAACAGCCGGTGGTGCTAGTAGATGAGGCGGCGGCGGCGGCGGCGGCAGCACGGGCTCTCCATGAGCAAGCGGCGGCGGCGGCGGGTGCGGCGGCACCAGCGGTTTTCAGTCCCCGGGGAGGTACGAGGAGTCGGCTTCCTGGTGGACAGAGACTGTCGGGTGTGGGAACGCTCTCTGCGGCTCGGCACCTCCAGCCCATTGCCCGCAGTCCCAGGCGCCCTGCGGGGCTATTGCCAGGACACGGACAGGGGCGCCCAGCTATCTCACTTCGGGTACTCGCCCGCGGTGCGGGGCCAGCCCTTGGTGCCAGGCCTTCCCGGGTGCGGCGGGCCGGGGGCAGGATGGGCGTTCCCCGAGCGCCGGAGCTGGGAGGTGCCCACCGCGCGCTCAGCACGTCCCGGCCCCGAAGCCCCGTGCTCCTTCGTGGTGGAGCGCGTGGCGTTTTTTCAGGCTATTTTGGAGCATGGATTCAAGAGGGAACCTTTAGGACTCCCGAGCTTTTAGGGAGCCCGGCATTCAGTGCTTTGGTCTGGTCCTTGTGACTGGCGTGGAGTACAAATTGTCACCCTTGGAAATGATCGGAAAAAAAAAATGTTTTGCCAAGAAAATAAGAGGTCTAGGGAGTTTTGCAGGTTTATTCAAACTGGAGGGCCTGTTGAGGCAGGAAAATCGAGTAGGATACCTCTTCCAGGACTTCTGATACAGTGCCTAACGAACAGTATTTGAAGGTGTGAGGAAAACTTAAGACAATTTTAAGAAATTCTCTTTGCAGGCGTTTCTCCATCTTTCTTGGTCATTTTTATTGTAATTTATTTTGGGACAAATCACCACGTTAATGCTGAAACTAGATTAAGTGCTCTCTAGTTCTTCCAATCCTCTCTATCCCCACTTTTTTTTGTTCTCAGAAAAAAGACTAAAGTTTCGTTACACACACATATATATGTAATTACATTATATATATAATTGTTTAATTCTCTTAGAGTGGAACTATTGCTTTCTGGAACTATAATTACTTATTATTTGGTCATGTCCAAAAGATAATTTGTAAGAAAACACTACGGAGATTTCCAATTTCTTCCCAGTGCAATATTTAGGAATCCGATACTGACACAGACCTCAGTCACTCACCTCTCTTTTCCTATTCCTCAGATGCTTCCCTTCTTCACAAAAACATACTTTTTCCATAAAACTGATGTATTGGAAAACTATAATGATGGTTTTAGTTTAGAGATTTTTTTTGTTCCAAATGCAGTGAAGCAATTTTTAAATTCCGTTTCATTGGGGCGTCATTCTTTAAAAAAATTTTTTGCTTTATGTAACATAAATATGGCTTATACATTTTTATTAGACTTCTGTGAATGACTTTAAAAACAAAGAACTCAAGCTCTTGATCGTATGACCTTACTACAAAGTTCTTTCAAATTAAACTAAATAAATCAAGCCATGAAGAAATTTATTACCATTTTTAAAGTATTTGAATGCCTTATGGTTTTTAAAATCTCAGGAAATGTCAGTTCTTACCAAGAAGAAACTGAGTTTGTGTTTTCTTAGGTTCCAAATTTGCCACGCCTTCTTATTCCTGATTGGTTGGCTAAGCCAACCTGTTACCAACTATATATAAACATCTACACTTAAAACTAAATATAGCGTTGAATATTTTAGAGTGCACAGTAACTTTCTTCAAGCTGAAAATGTTGTCTGTGTTTAATATATCGTAGAACTGAATTTTTAGTTTGCTAATATTGCTTAAATTGGTTTGAACTAAATTTCTCACAAATAAAACAGGTCTTCAGTATTGAGTGTTGGATTCATGTTGTGCTTGGGAGAGTGTGGCACTTGAAAAGATGGTCAAAATAAGACACTGACCTCAGTCATTCACTTTTCCTATTCCGCAGATGCTTCCCTTTTTTTTCATAAAAATTTACTTTTCCAGAAAAGTAATATATTGGAAAACCTTATGTTTTTAGTTTAGACATTGTTTTTTGTCACAACTAAGGCAATTTTTTATTCAGTTTCGTTAGGACATAATTCTTTAATATTTTAGATTTTTGCTTTATATAACATGCATATGACATCAACATGTTTATTAGAATACTGTCATTGACTTTAAAAACCAAATACTTAGATGTCCATAATGGTGGGAGAAGGATAGATGCCTATTTAATAGGGAGTACTCCTCAGTTCATTCCCAAAACATGCAGAGAAGGGAATCAGGATACTTATCAAGTTCTGGATCAGAGCTTCACAGCATGGCCTCTATAGTTCAAATTATAGACTATCTAGCATGGTCCTAATTGCAAGTAAAAATCTCAAAGGTCGTAGAAATGAGTTTTGTATAAGCTGTACTATTTGGTTCTCGTGATTATTCTTCATATGTTGTCTTTCAAAGTTAATTGGCCATTATTCTGTAGCCGAAACAAGGTTTCCATTATAGTATATTGGTTTCGTAAGTGAAACCACACTTATTAACAAAATGAAGGACAGCTTGTATTTTGGAGGGTGCAAGAGGTTTACATTAGGAATATACCCAACCATATTTAGATTGTATCTTTAAATAGCTTTACTTTCATTTAGGAGTACAGAGTTTTCCTGTATCACAGATAAAATCTGCAGTATAATTAATATAAAGGCCTATCAAGTGGCCATTCTGTACCTCAAAAAAAAAAGATTTCAGCTTTTTCCTTTTAAAAAATTAATTTTTATGGTGATATTGGTTAATGAAATCCAATAAGTTTCAGCTGTACATTTTAACAGTAAGGCATATACATATTTACACTGTGTATTCACATCCCATAGTTAGATTTCTTTCACCACATATTTGACCCCTTTTTATCCCTTCTGCCTCTCCCAGATTGCAGCTTCTGAAGTGGTCTTTCCAAAGACTATGCCTATTGCCCCCAAAATGGCTGGTAACTTAAATTGTTTTAAATTTTTTTGCTACATTGGGAGGCTATCTAACCAAATTTAAATCTTTAGATACATTTATTTTCATTTAAACATACCATGCATTTACCACGTGAAGTCACAGATCTACATGTTTTATTTTTAACTTTTAATATGCAGGATGAAGACACTGTTTGAAGAGATCAAAGCATCAATTAAAAATAACTATAACCAAGATCGCTCATTTTGGAGGCCTGTTCTTCCTTGGGGAGGTGTTTTTACTATCAAAGCTGGCCGCAAAGCAGTGTCCTGTACACCACTCTATGTTGAAATTAGACTGAAAAATACCTGCACCATAGATGGATTCTTAATGTTATTATATGTCATTCTTAATGAAAATGAAAATTTTCCTAGAGAACTCTCTCTTCATCTAGGTAGAGAGTTTGTAGACTGTTTTCTTTATTTAATGGACACCTACAGTTTTACAACTGTGAAGCTACTTTGGATTTGGGACAAGATGGAAAAACAGCAGTACAAATCTGAAGTTCATAAAGCTTCATTAATAATTGATTTGTTTGGGAATGAGCATGATAATTTTACAAAAAATCTCGATAATCTCATGTCTACCATACAAGAGAGTTACTGTTCCAACTGGCGATGCCCAACTCGAGTGCAGGAAGATCAGCAGCGCACAATTAATATAAAGTAAGTTGCTCTAAAGTCCGTTTTGTCACTTTTAGCAGAAATAATTTTTTAAACGAAGTGCTATGAATATGTGTGTATGTATACATATATATAGCCCAAGTACTTCTTAAAGTACAGACCTTGTGTAATTACTTATATGAAAAGCAGTCACACAAATGCAAAACTTAGTAGGTCCCATGATGGAAAACATCCAAACATCTTAGAATTTACTTCAGTCTAACCACTATACTGTATGTACACCTGAAACTAATATAATATTGAATGTCAACTGTAATTGAAAAAAATTTTAAAAATTTACAAAACCAACTGATAACTTTTACTTGCAAAATAATTATTCACTGCAAAATACTTTGTTCTTGAGTTGAATTTAGTTATGTGGCTGTGTAGATAATGAATTCCTGTGTCACACATTTAACCTCTTGAAGAACACTTAGTACTGCATCCAGTGTATGTTTCCTATATAATGTTTTACCTCTTAAATGGATCTCTATTGAGTGGGCTAGTTCTACATGAATAAGAAGTTTGAAAGTACTCCTTCATATTGTGGCCAGGCCATAATTATAGACAGAAGCCCCAAATTTTGGAATCTTAACACCTGGGGAGCTTGTGGATATGCAGAGCATTTTTACTGATAGGAAAGGGGCTGGTAGCCTGCTAAGTATTTTTGGCTTTCAGAAATGAGGCAGACCTCCCTCTACGTTGCTAAATGACAGGGAGGAAGGCCAAACTGTCAAGCCCTAGTGGAGTATTGGGAAACAAAGCCCCCACGGGACATGAGCTAGAAAAGGGATAATTGATAGTGGAAACAAAACAGGGCAGAAAAACAAACTCACCAAACACATTGTTGACAGAAAGTGTATTTGGCCCTGTGGTCCACAAAAACAGTCTAATAGATTGTTCCCCTTTGGGAATGTACAATCACATGCCCTAAGTTATTAAATTCACATTTCTTTATAGTATATTTAGTTTAATATTATTATATCATGCTACTTATGGAAAGCTGAAGATATTTTATTCTTTTTAGAGTCTAGCAATTAATGTCTCTTTTTCTGAAATACACTTTGTCCGTTTTCCTGTATTGCTGATATGAGGATGTCAATTTTGAAATCATCAGGGAAAAAATTTCTGCTACTTTAAATCATAATGGACTAAAAAATGTTTCAGAAATCTGTCTTTTTTTTTTTACTAGTATTTTAATTTGTATATGTTTGATAGTAAATAATGAAATATTTATAATCCTATATTAATACTAATATTTTATACTTTTAATAAAATATTTTTTATCATACTTTACATAACTTTTTACAGCTTTTGCCTATTTTTTTAATCCTATATTTAAAACACCCTCTGAAAAACTTTTTTAACAAATCAGGTAGCTGAGGCCAACAATGGCTGCAATTTACATTTAGTCTGGTAGCTAATTGGCTGCTGTCCTGATTCTGGGTCCTATATGCAAAAATGAATCACAGGTTATATTTTGATTTTCTAGTAATGAATTGACCTGTAAATTTTGTTATCCTAATAATGTGTTTACCTGTAAAATGTTGAAGCAGTTCTTAGATGTATTTTGCAATTGTCGTAGTCCTCCCCAAGAAATTCCACATGGAAACTTAATACGACTGGCTGTGGATGAGTTATTCTGTTCCAGGATTGAGCTGTGTGAAGAACATGGGTGAGTATATTATAGACATTTAAGATGAAAGTATTTCTGTGTTTCTAAAGAAGCCCGAACTGGTATGTCGTTTGATGTTAGGTCTCTAATGAAATATCAATTCATATTTAGGAAGTATTTAGGAAGCCATCGTTTTTGGAATCTTGATACCGTCTAGTTTCCTATGCTATCTTATGCTGTGTTGTCATTATCAGATAGAATATAATACTATAGTTAATTGATGAAAAAAAAGCAAATGCCTTTTCTTTTTTTCCCCACTGCTGAGTAGGTACAATAAAACCTTGGTTAACCGGAATCCAGCTAATCGGGACCCTCATTTAACTGGATTTTTTCAGCACTCATTTAGGAGAAAGAGGTAACTTACAACCAAAAAAATTTAACATAGTAAAAAAGAAAAGGACTCCAAAAGAGCAGAAAGAATATATTCATCGCAATCTCTTAATTTCTATATATATAATATTGTGCAATGAGAATATTTAGAAGGATAATCTTACAGCTAATTAATCACAAAAGAAGGAAGGAATAAAATATGTTCAGTTAATTGTACTTCAGTTCAGGAAGTGAACTAATGTATTTTAGCAACAAATACTGAAACAAAATGATTTTCTGGTTAACTTAGTTTAGTCAATAATGTTTGTTAACCAAAATACTGTACCCTGAGCATTCCGGTTAATCGAGATTTTACTGTATAATTGTATTTGTTGTATTCTGACCCATATGCTTAATATCTGATATCACTAAATAAACAGAATTTGCTTCATCCTAATGACCAAAGGAAGCAATTAGGAAATTTTAACCAATCTAAAGAGGTCTATAAGAATCATATTATTATTCTCCTCTCTGCCATTACTTCCCTTTGAAACCATCTTAGAGAAAGAAGAATGTATCTTCAAATAAATATCAGTTTGAAAGACTTCATGCTTTATAAACTTAGATAAAATAGCCTTTTCCTGGAGTTTTAAAAGTATTTCTTGTATATAGGCTCTCACAGCTTGTAAACTTTTGAGAATTGACATATAAAGTATTAATATAGCCACACCATTACCCATACCTAAAATAGATAATTATGCATATTATGAAATGAAATAATAAAGACAACCCAGAAGTGATAAAAGGGAGCTTTGTTCCAAATTTAATTAAGTTCATGCCTATTTTCAATTTTAGGTGTGGTGGTTTAAGAGAATTTTCCCAGCGAGTTTTCTGCCATGGGGCACCCCCTTTTGTTGTCTTAAATATGCAGCATTGGAAATCTGAAGATCTGGCATATGTACCCTATTACTTGGATTTATCTGATCACAAGTAGGTGTTTTTTGGTCTGTTTGTTTTATAAAACTAGTAAAAACTAAATTTATATTTTTCTGCTATTCTGACTTTGACCAGCCCGTAAGGAAATACTGTTGAAAAGATCATATCTATCTCTAAATTTATGTATTCTGCCTAAGATCAGAATCTACTACAGGGCATCAGTCCACTGGTAGTGCACATAGTGGTTAAGTGTTTAGGCTACGGAATAAACAAAATTGGGTTCAAACCCAGCCCCACCTTTTACAAACTATGTGACCTTGGGTCACTAACTTAACCAGTTTACATGTTAGTTTTCTTATCTATAAAACAGAGGTGACAGTATCTATCTGGTGCCATTATTGTGAGGAATTAATGAGATGGCACATGTAAAGTGGCTCTTTCAAGTCAAAGTAGTGTATAGTATGAAGTCATAATTTAAAAATAAAATGCTACTGTCATCATTGTAGATACAAATATCTGCATACAAATTAGAACATACAGGGTTCTTTTAACTTTTTGCCTTTAAAGGCTTTACTTGTGTTTGTGTTTTCTCTTATTTAATAGAAACATATAGATTATAAGTTAAGTATTTTGTTAAAATTCTTAAATTTTGTCAATTTAAAAAATTATTAAGCATTTTACTCCAAATTACCAATTATACTACATGAATTTTACAGATGGATATCTCTTTTAAGGAATAGGATACAAACGATCATCAATTTTTATTCCTTAGTTAAGAATTTATGGAATATTTATCTTAAGAACACAAAGTATTTTAACTTTCTGCTACATTTTGTCATTAACTTTACAGGTATTTGTTGGAAGGTGCCACGTTATTTAACAAAGAGGAACATCACTATTCTGCAGCTTTCCAGATTCACGGACATTGGATGCACTATGATGGCCTCAGAAATGTGAATTTAATTTTGTTAAATAAACCCCCAGAGTTTCTCCTCTTGTCATCATTGGTTTATATTCGAGCAACAGAGAAATAAATATAGACTGATGCTAAATTAAATTGTTTTCCCTCCTGCCCATGCTCCCCAAGATAAAAGGGCTTTTATTTTGTATATACTTGGTATCCAAGGAAATAGTTCAACTATACTAGTTTCAGAGGTATATTTTCCCATGTTTAGCCCCAGGTAAATATTTTATATAGAGAACTATGCAAAAATGTTTGTATTTCTTTTTCTGTATCCTGGGTTATTTTTATACAAGCATATTTTATGTTGAAATAAAATATATCTTGTAGCTTTTATATTTTTTATTTATATGTACCTCAGAATTTTTACAATTCTCTCCTTGAATCCAAGAAAATAGTTGAATTCTCAATTTTTTTTTTTGGATAACCAAATAAAACGTGATACAAGTCAGTGTTTCAATTATAGAAATTTAACAAAATGTATCTGACTATATTTCTTTGCCCTACCTCACTATAATCCAAAGTGCACTGTTGAATCTAGTATATATTTGAATGTACAAGTTTATTGATGGCTTAGTCTGTTTTACCTGTTGTTTTGCCTAATTCCCCTGAAGCAATTTTAAACAGTTTTTGGTGAGAATGTTTTTCTTGGCTTGAATTATTTCTTCCTAATGGCAAATTCCTTTAACCACTTGTTAAAGTATTAAAAACTATCAGCAGATTTTATGTTAACTAAGTTCCTAAGCTTAATTAAAGTTATTGTTACAAATAAGTTACATAACTTATCTAAACATTTATCTCATAATTAAATGTAATGGAAATTCTCTTATAAAAATTTATTTTGCAGATAAAACAACTGTAAAAAATTAGGCAACTGGATGTTTATTAATGTTGGATTAACAATAGAAATGTACTTTAAATATATACTTAAGAGAAAATGGGTGCCTGGGAATATTTCTTTTCCTAGTAAGTCATATTGACACAGAAAAACAAAAAAAAATTTTTGGAGTAACATCTGCTGGTTCCTTTGTAAGTAGTAAATTAGTAGCATGAGGCTTTGATTTGTAATAGAAATCACTAGAATGTTATAGTTATCAAAATATTATGTTCCTTTTCAAAGACCCTAAGATCTCTCTTCCTTTCGTAATTTAAAGGAAAAAATTAGATACTATTCTCAAGGAAAAATACTTTTTAAAATTTATCACCATTTTTTAAGTGTTTACATTTTAATAAACAGTTCACCTTAGATTTTAGGTTGAGATTGAGCGCAGTATATTTGGAGATTTCTACATGACAACATAGTTCACTGCCATACACCAAATTGCTAAGGTTTAATTCAATAAATTAAGTCTTACAATAGCATAGTGCCATGTTGAGATAACTTACTGAAGAATGGATAAATGTGAGTGAAACGTTGCTGAGAATGCCTCGCTTTGAGCGAGTAGTATGAAAATTCCTGTTTTACATAAGATTAAGAAATAGTGATTTATTTTACAAAATCACCCCAGGGTTTGCTTAAATAGTTGCCCACATGTATTTAAACAGGATTTGATTTACAGTAAACTTCTGGGGACACCTTAATGCATGAATCAAACTATATGAAAACACAAATACTAGCATATACATAAATGGTATTAACAAGACTATTCCTAATGCAGGTTATTTTTTTTTTTTTTTTAGGAATTGCACTTTATTTGTAATAATACTAGTTTGTCACGAAACAATGACTTACCTACCTCACAGGGTTGTTGTGAGGATTTAGATAATTGTTAAAATCTTGACTACCTTGAAAATGCTAATAAAAAAACATATTTTTCTACCTCTTTCCTGTACAGGCAAGTCTCCCAGATTTCTCTTACTAATGTACTTTTCAGATTTTTTTTTTTTAAATTTAGGCAGTATCTCATATCAGTAATGAATTGAATGTGTAATAGAATTTAAGTATGCCTTCTGGACCCCAAATGATTGGGGTTTAAGGATAATAGGTGGTATATTGTTATGATGGGTGGGTGGGTAGTTGGTTGGTTGGTAGAAGAAATTATTCCCTGCTGACAAACTAGTGATTAGAAAAGGGGTACAGAATGTGAAAGTGAGGGTATGGAAAATTCATTACTTTCAATACTTAGAGAAATTGGGTTGAAAGAGACAAAAGATATGAGGGCATCATATTTTTAATCAAAATGCCACAAACCGTGACTATACCGATGGGGAGAACAAAAATGATTTTATAACCCTAGCCTCGGGGATAAAGAATACTGCAAATTTAAGGAGGAATTTCCAACTTATCTTGCTTGAGCAAAAGAAAGCTTTTCCCTCCCAACTTAGCAAATAATCTTAGATTTAAAGTGACTTTTCATTGTTAACTATTAGAGTTAATTTAATATCTGTGGGCTTCTCACTGAATCTTATCCAATCAAAGAGGAAGAGAGACCTAAAGGTAATTGACTATGGGTGTGCTTTGCATGCTTGCTAGGGTGAATTCCATATTCAACATCATTCCTAGAGTTTGAGCAAACAACTAGGCTATATAAGCAGATAACTACTATGATACGTAAAAAGCTGTACTTATTGAGCATATCAAGTTTAGTTTTATAATTAAATGTTTAATTACAATTATTTGAAAATAATTGAGAATTATTATAATGCACTATAAGCAGAGCAGCTTGTGTAAAAATGACTGTACCACTAAACTACAGCCAAAGCAAACATTTATATTCTCATCATCCTGTTGATGCTCTAACATTTAAAATCAGCATCAAATTATTCTGCATTAAAAGCTAAAATCACAGCTTGTGAAGTTCATCTTAATGACCTGATGCTTTACTAATAGGGGTTCCAACCCTCCCAGGTAGCCCAGTTTTTACTGTCTGGTCACCTGGACAGCCTTTAACTTTAATTTGACCCCAGGGAAAACAACATTTCACTCTATTTCTGGGAAATTGAAGTTAGTGGGCAGTCTCTATAGTTTTTTTTTATATATTGGTATCTACCTGAGAATGTACATTAGATTATTTACCCTCGATGAGCAATCAGTTCTATAGTCCATCCATTGTTTTCTCAGTGAGATCTTTTGCAAGGTACCAAAAGGAATATCTCTTGAAAATGGAAAAGTAAGCTGCTCTGGCAGGGACTTCAAAGAGGATATGGAATGCAACAGGAGCTTGGGGAGCAAATGACAAGTTAGCCATGGTAGAAGAAATGTTTGTACCTTCATTTTCATTACTTGTTTTCCTTTTGAATTATGTAGTCTCATTTTTAAATAGGATTATAAAAATAACATATAAATCAGTAAAATTCAGTAAGTCCAAAAAAAGTGTAAAGAAAATGATTATGATTTATCACCTAGTGATAATCAGGTTCGTACTGGTAAAAATCCAGCATGGCTACCTAGTAGTACTGAAGAGAATTAAGAATCAAGGAGCTTTGAAGAAAGAAGTGTATACTCCTAGAGGGCTGGCTTAGTGGTGATAGAAATAAATTGCATGAGAAAAATTGAAGAGGCAAGTGAACCTCTGAAGAAAACTGCTGTGGTCACCCGTTCAGACACTTCTTTATACCTGGACACTCACTTTCAGAAACTTTCATCTCAAACCTTCCAGCACTCATTATTTTATGAATAATGTTATTCTTTTACATTCTTCTACCTACATCTCAAAATTAGTATTCCAGGTGCTAGAGTTGGGAAGCAATAATATCCTGTGGTATAAATTGTCCCCAAAAGGACACAACAATAGATTGTTTCCCTATTAACATCAAATATTAACAAATATTAAAACACACTGAGCATAATTAGCTTGCTCTAAGGCAAAGCAGGAAAAAGGGAGTTTGTGAAGAGGATGGAAGTAGACTCAAACAGCTCTACACATTCAGCATATGGGAATTTTAGGGCAGAAGGAAAGGACAGGAAGAGAGAAGATGGTAGGAAACCTGACCTGCGCTTAGGCCAAGAGCAACCAGGTTAAGGGTTGGAGGAAATGGCTGGCTAAGGAAATCTTTACCTAAGCAAGCTAAGTTAGATTTGGAGGCTATAAGCCAGAGCATTAATATCAAGACATACTTTTTCTGTAGCATTCACTTAATACAACCTATTATTTGCTTGTTGAATACATGTCGAGAAAAGGAAAAAGGTGCGTCAATCAATGATGACTTTACAAAGGGAAGTACTATGGCCTGGTAAGTACCTGAGGCTTTGGGAGTACAGAGGGGCAGCTCAGCAGACAACTGCTATGAGGTCTTTAAAACAGGCCTTTCACAGTTGCTGACTAGCATTCCTGGAGGTTTGTGGAGGAAAGATCATCGGGCTTGTGATTTCAAGGGTAATTGTAAGATCCTATTGCCTCTACTTCTACCCACAAAGCCTAACCACCTTCAATTTCCATTAGAAAGCTAAAAATCCTAAAACTAAAGATAAAAAACTTTTTCAAAAATCATCAAATTTAAAAATAAATTTATTGTAGCTAAAGATTAAGATTAATAATTGATTCATTAAGATTAATAATCTCAAATGTTTTCTATTTTTGTAAGAGGGAAGAGATTGGAGAGGAAACTGAGAGGGCTGTTGGAATGGGTGCTCTTTCAATATTTGGCCAATGAGTTACCAACTGGATTTGCCTAGCGATAGCACTGTGGATTCCCAACTCTTGCAGTCTTCTACATGAACATTAGGTGGCAGAAGCGCCCCAGTATGGAATGCAAAGGAACTGCAGAGAGAACTTTCTGGCCTTTAAAATATTAACCTGCTTTATAATCTGGGTGGCGCAAGCCCAATTTTCCTTCTGTTTTATGACACTATACGCAAAATGGATATAACATTTTGTGGTAACATCTTTGGTGATGTTAGCTATGCTCTTTGCCAACAACACCCCAGTTCAAATAATATTTGTAAGTTGATTGGCATTTTATCACCTGCTTCCCCAACCCTCATGGTTTCTGGACTACTGTATGCTTTCTTTTTTCTTTTGAAACAGGTTGTGAATTCCTGTCCCTAGAGAGCTTATGGAAATGCCAGAAGACCTGATTCAGGATTGACATTTTTGATTCCGGAAAAAAAAAAAGAATTGCAGACATTTGAGGTGAATCATGATATGTGATCAACACCACTGAATTATCTCTATTATCATCAGTCCTAGATTACTGAATTTTATGCTGTTAAGAAGAGACAAGAGTATGACAGTTACACACTGGATTCCAAAGTCAGATTGCCTGAGTTCAAATCCAGACTGTCACTGATTGTGTGGCTTTGACCCTATTACTTACCCTATTCCCCAGTTTCTAACTGTAAAGTGGATATAATAGAATAACACTCACAAGACTGTGGCTAGGATTAAATGAATTATTATGTATAGCACTTGGTGTGTGGCACACAGTAAGCACCATGAAAGTGTTCACTACCATTGGTTTTTTTCAATATTTTATTAAGAAATGAAATTAACAGGTGAGTAGTGCTGCTGTAGAAAATGAACTAAATGCTGTGTAAATATTTCAAGTTTGTTGGCTGAAAACCACTTCTGGCATTTCTGTGGCAATTAAGGTCATAGAACAAATTATGACATTAAAACAGTAAAAGAAATGTTAAATTCATGAATTAGTTTGAAATGCAAAAACAAGACAAGTTAAAATGTTGAAAAGTGAATAGCTTAAATTTCCCTATAGTAATTAATAATGAAATATCCCATTTTGTTTCTGCTTAAAATCAATTATCTACCAGATATTGTCCAAAATCATTTATTCAAAATCTTTTAAAATCTGGCTCTAATAAAACTTTTTGACATATAAAGTCTTCTATTCCATGGCAACCACCTACTCTGATTCTAGGACCACTGTTACTTATTAACTCTCCTCAGGGCACACATAAGAATATCCTTTCTTAGACTTTCTTCCTGGTCATGATGATAAAAGTGACTGATTGGTCATCCTTATTTAGACTCTACCTTACTCAATACATGATTTAAAGCAGCTTTTCAAATACATTAAAAATTAGAAACTTTTCTTTATAATGTCAGACATAATTAAACCAAAAACAAAACAAAACAAAACCTGAGGCTAAGTATTAATCTTTCATCAAGCCCCTCAGTAGGTAGACTAATAAAAACAGCCTACAAGGTATTCTTGCCTTTGTTGATAGAAACATCTGTTGGGAGAATTGGACAATATTATTAGACTGAATGTGCCTCCTCAACATTCATATATTGAAACCCTACCCACCTCCTTGTGATGGTGTTAGGTGGAGCTTTTGGCCAAGAACCTAAGAGTTGAGCATAATGAAGTTAGCTTGGGTCAGTTCAACAACTGACACATAAAAAGTTGTTTTTCAAAATAATGAGTATCTTTATAAGAAACATGGGAGCATTCCTCCCCTCTCTACTCTTTGCCATCTGAGGATACAATGATAAAGCAGTCTATAACCCTGAGAAGGGTATCACCAGAACCTGACCATGCTGGCCCTCTGGTCTTAGACTTCCAGCCTCCGGAACTTTGAGAAATAAATTTCTATTGTTTTATAAGCCATACAGTCTGTGGTATTTTGTTACAGCAGCCTGAAATGACTAAAACAGGCAAGATCTAGCAAAATTATATATCATCTATCCTTTGACCCACCAATTCCAATTCTTAAAATCTATGCCACAAACCAAAATGAGAAATGCACAAGGCTATTCATTGCATATTTGTAAATAAAAAAGACTTCAAACAACCTAAATGCCTGTCCATCAGCAGTAGACTTAAAAGTTTTATGGTATATCCACACCGTAAGGTACTTACTATGTAACTGCAAACTGCAAAAAATAAGAGTTAGCTTCACATATTGATATGGAATTATCTCCTAAATATATTGTGAAAAAGGTTAAAAAAGTATTTTTACAGTATGCTATCTTCTTTTGTAAGGAAATGGGGAAGGAGTGTACTCATGTTTTCAAATGAAACAATGGAACTAAAATCTAATAAATATGATTACCTACAGAGGAATACAAATAAACACAGTGGAAGAAATGGAAATGCAGACAAAACTTCTGTGAATGCATCTTCTCATATGGTTTCAACTTTGGGGTCAAGTAAATTACATAATTTAAAAATCAAAAGTATATCCCTAGAAATTAAAATGTGAATTAAAATAACCTAAATGTATCATTAAGTGTATAACAACTGTTTTAACCAAATAAAAATATTACTTCATTTGACTATAAAATCAGTTTTTATTGTTTATCCGTGTGAAATTTACTCGGACAAAAAGGAATCACAAAGGAATTCTAACTACATTCATTGTTCTTATGGATATCATACTTTATTTCTAAACTATTATAAATATGTTGTAAGATAAATAGGCAATGACATCAATGTTTATAGAAACCAAGATTTTCAGGCTAAGAAAAAAAACATTAAAATCCAAAAATTTAAATAAAAGCCCCTTTTAACTTGTGGATTGTCTAAATATATGACATTTCCAATCCTTGCATGAACAGGTTAACTGATTCCACTCAGGCTTGTATTTTACAGCTTTCTTAAAGATGGCAACCTGGAGCTCAATCACTGTTTACAGCCCTTCTTTAGGAGGACTCCTGGTTACCTGATGCTGGCCTTAAAGGTAACCATCCTCTGGAATGCTGCCTTGTCTGTCTCAAGTAAACCTTTCTTATAAGGCTAGATAGAGACTCTAAAAGGAAGAAAGCATTGAACTTACCTACTGAACTCTTCCGTGCCCACTTTGCTAATGAATATTTCTTTAGTAAGTGAGCGTGAGGCTATATAACACAGCCACCTCACCTTTTGTGGCCACTACCCATCTATCAAGAACCTCAGAGCTGAGCATAATGAAGTCAGCTTGGGTCAGTTCACAATGACTCACACATGAACAGTTATGTTTTTCGAATTTATTCTAAACATTTCACATTAAATGAAATTTAACCATAGTCATTACAGAGCATTACCACAATAGTGCATACAAATAACTTTTAAAGACAAAAGAATACAACCTTCAACAAGTTAATAGCCATTTTACTATGTAAACAAAAATAAAATGAAATCCTGATGCTAAAAAGATACATATTCAGAGGTAAAATACATACATAAAAATAATTAAACATTAACATAACCCACAGCTAGATCACATTCTTTGCAAGAGAGTACATATATTAGTACTCTACATTTACAAAATTTCATAATCCTGTTAAAATCAAAACCATCTCTGGTTTATGATACAGCACAATTCATAAGGCAAAAATATAGGCATTATCATCCAGTTCTTTAATTTCACTTGTATTTTAAGGCAAGCTTGGAACTTTTTGCTTGGTATTTTAAAATAAATGGGACTTACACATGATAACTTCACAAAATTAACAATAAATTGTAGTTAAATATGTGAAATATAAAAGACATATGGATAACAATTTTTCTCTCTGCAGAGATGTAAACTGGATTTTTATTTGACTCCATATCCACACCAGTAAGAAAACTTGTAAACCTATAATATTAAAAACCTATTGTACTCCTCAGGCTTCTCAAATGTGTCTCAACACTGAATCAATATACTGTAAGCAAAATCCAATATATATCCAGCCACAGAATAACTGTATTTAATTAAATCATGTCTAATTTAAAGTGCTTTTTACAAAGGAAAAAAAGGTTAAAAGATAGAACTGGATGTTGACATGTGACAACTTATAATTTCATAATTTTCAGTATACAGAGGTTATAGAGGTTATCACAAGTTTATTGAATTTAAGCAGTATCTATTATAGAATTTGATTTTCCTGAAAATGAGCACTTAGGTGACAATACCAGAAATCCAACACCAAAACTGAAAACAAACACACCATTATATGTACATATATTTCCTTCAATGTCATCCAGAGCCTTGATAATATAGTAGTTTAAGTTTCTGTATCTTGTTTTTCTTCTAGAAAATATATTATCCAATTCCAAGAAATCTGGAATTCTATAAACTTTAGATTCTTTTTAATTGTCATATCAATAAAACACTGAACACTAAAGGACACAAAAGTTTATACATAAACTGGGTCTCTAATTACTTCTTATGATGTTAGAGATAAGGAATTAGATTCACACTCCACCATGACTTGGGTACAGGTCTCCCTCACTATATTTTATTCTTGATAAGACTGTAAATTATTTCTAGCCCCTATAGCATCTAGCACAGGATCTTGTACATATAGTAGACCTGCCATATTTGTCGAGTTATCAAAATAATTTTTCAAAACGTAATGGATATCACTTTCCTATCATTTGATACCACTTCCTATAATTTAATAATCATTCATATCTAAAACAATATTAGTAATAACATATGGAACTACATAAATATCCTTTGGGCTACATTAAAAACCACTTAAGTTCTATTACTATATTCAACAACTATTACATAGCCAAACATTCCTAGTAGATTAAGTCTTCATAAAATAATTATAGAAGGCAATTATATTTTCACTAATTAGATAATTACTAGTTCTCACTGTCGCTTTTTTCAAAAATATTTTTAGGCAATCTTAAATAGCTGTCTCCTCTTTGCCTGATTATATAAAGTTATTTCTATTATTTTTAACCCTGGGAATTTATAATCAAATATCTTTATCCTTTTTAACATAAGAAACGTGTGGCTTTAGTCAGTAGAATATTCATGACGAAAGTTCTCACAAATCTGTACAAGGCGGTTCTATTGTAAAGTTATCAGTTGTCAGGTCACATTAATATCTCTTGTTGTTATGAACAGCAGAGTATGTTTAGCAAACTTGAAATGAAAATTTCTAAATTTGGTTTTTCTCTTCTTTTCACAGGTTTTCATAAGTTGTTCTCTGGTATGGCTCCTACTATTGCCCCAAATATTTCACATTTAGTCTTCTTTAACACAAAATTCAGATTTTCCCAAAACAATGACCAATATATCCCTTTGATTTAATTTACCTAATGATTATCTATTTTATACTAATTTGATAGTGAGGCTGATATACTGAGCAAAACACTGGTAAAATAAAATGTATAGTATAGATCTGTTTACAATTAAAATAGTTTTCTAATCTTTCAAATTCCTTTCTGGGGAGAAAGAATTAAAAAATAGAGTAATAGGATGTACTTAACAATTTCATTGCTATAAATAGAAAGAAAATCAAGTTGGGGATTTAAAATTAAGTATGTGATGAAATCTATTTTAAATTGCTTTTCTTTAAAGTCTAGACCAATCATAATAGTGCACCTTGTTTCTATTCAATAGATTTATTCAAATCAATTAAAAAGTTATTGCTATATATCATTGTTAAACAAGCAACATAGAAAATACTCAGCCTGTCAATTTTATTAGTAGCTCCTGCTGAGTTCTTAAATAGAAGAGACTAAAAATCACTTGCAAATTTTTATAATATGTGCAAATATTCATAAAGCATGATACTCCTTATGGTTAAGGAAGATTTTTACATAGTTTTGTAGTATACATTTGAATCTACAACTGGCAGTTTATGGAAGAACAAGGAAAACCGCAAATTGCCCAGCTATAGTTTTCAAGAAGTAACATATATGCTAACAAATGAACTTACACTTTATAATTACAAATGGCTTCTTAACAACAGTTTAGAACATTATGGCACTTAAGAATGCAGTATGAATTTTTCTTAGAAAACAAATATACACTGGTTTTGCAGAGACTATAAAGAGATGGTGGGCAGGTAAAAAAAAAAAATCATGGAAAAGAAAAATGACTACAGTACCAAAAATAAAAGTACCGATATCATAATAAAATGCAAGGTAATATGTTCAAGACTAACAGACATTTACTAAAACATGCTAAAACAAAATGAGCCAATCACTTCTTTTAAATATGTCACTTGGCCATAGCAAACAATTTTGCTTTAAAAGATTATTTCTTTAGTCAAAGTAGAACCAGATTAGAAGTATTACTCAAGTAAATGAGTTCCAGTTTTCCTCAATAACTTTAAGACATTCAGTTACCTAAGAAATGTACAAAGTAATGCATAACTGACTAGTGCTTTATATTTAATAAATATATTTTTGTTTTAAGGACATGTAATATCTAGCACAGGAAGGAAGATCAAAAATGTATCTTTCTTTAAATCACTATTCAGGAACCATAAAAACCATAACAGGCATTTAGATAATTTTTGGATGTTAGCATTGGTATAATTACTAATATTTTTAATAAGCACAAATGAATCAAGCCAGTAAAAATGAAAAATACTATCAAAACATGTCATGCATATCTCATACTGAACATCCAAAAGTACATCATTATAGCCTTGTTATAGCTCCTACAGTTAGCACCATTTTTTATATCTGAACACTTTGAAAAAGCAAAGGTCTTAAAAAACTAAAATTATTATATGAAAAAAAAAAACAATATGCACTAAAGGTGGTACTACACATTTGTCAAATATTTACACCAACATGGGAAAGCTTGCTATACTACTAAAATAATATTAAACTGATATGCATTAACTCTTTGTATCCATGCTCCGCATAGCATAGATGGGAAAGTAAATCCATCCAGCATTAACCTGCCCATATAAAAAAGGAATAAACAGCAAATCTCTGACTTCTTTAATTAAGCCCTCAAATATCATGATGGTAAAAGTATTTGTTCTGCAAACGTATTATATCCCCAGCCCCAAAACCATTTAGCAGGAAGAATATCCAGGTGACTCACTATGGCATATAATTTATATCCCTTTAAAAGTACCAAAAAAAAAAGCAGCCCTTTATTTAAAATGTGAAGCATATGAATTTACATCCAACAGACAATATCTGCACTCTGTCCAGTCATTCATTACACTCCAACATCTAAGCATCATTTACCCTAGTAAATCATGGTGCACATAGAGGAGGGAGCGAGCTAAAAGAGCAGCAAGGTTTTCTCCACATGTACATGTACGAACATAAAACTACTTTACCCCAGTATTGGGGGGAGAAGTACACGATTCAATTGGCAAGATCTCATTTTTCTTTTCTTTTTTTTTTTTTTTTGATTATTGATTCATGGTGTAATCAAGAGCAACCAAAGCTACCTGTCAATTCAAAGTAACCAATAAAACTTTGAGTCTTCATGCCACTTCAAGTTAAAAAGAAAGCAATGCAGCTTCTGGGTTTCAGATAACTGGGCAGCCATCCTTTCACATGGCACAAGGTTCATCACTTCACTCTTTCCACGAGTCCACATTTGTCAAAGTGCAGTTAATCCAAAATTGCAGCGACAGTATATCATGCCAGCTGAATCTAGCCATGTATCTGAGATAGGGTCATATTTCTGCACAGTATTCAGATAGGAAGACCCTGAGTGACCACCAACTACATAAAGGTAGTTATCAATTACTGCAGCACCAACGCCTAAGAAAGGTGGATAAAAATAGGGAAAAAACATGTTAACTATTTAGTAGACTTCTCACTAAAAATAAATTTGTACTTTAATGTTTTCTTAAAATACATTTCAACAATCCATTATTAATTAGATAAGCAATACAGCACTATGTGCTAACTGAAAAAACATCCCTGAATATAAAAGAGTTGAAATCTTCCTTTACCTCTCCTCCCCAATCCTACTCTCTCTCATCTCCACCACAGGAAATACTATTTAGAACGCAGTATCTATCTTTCTATATGCTTTCTTCTCAATTTATATTTACACATATTCTTCAAAAAAATCACTCATTTTTATCAGGTTTTGAAACACAAGTATCCCCAGCTTTTCAAAAGTTCACGTTACATACACTACTTCGTTTTTGAGAAAGAGCTACATTGGTATAGTTGACCCTTAAAAAATGCTGGAGTTGGGGGCACCAACATCCACACAATCATAAATCTGAGTAGGTCTAAAAAGAACAAGGTTACCCAAATTTTTCACATTCTCATTGTTTCACGGCTTTTCTGTCAATGACACCACAGAAACAACTAAAATAGTTCATTCCACTTTGTGGAATATTCCTAAGGGAATCCGTTAGTAATTTAAAACTTTCCCCTTAAAATAATGTGATTTGAGTTTGAGCTCAAAGATAACTTCTTCCCCTTGATATATTTGTTTCTCTCTAGGAACACTGTAATTTAACCCTTCCTTGATCAATTATATTTTCTGAAGAGAGAACATTTGAAAGTGAACATATATAGGCAGCTGATGTGCAATAAAAAACAAAACAGAACATCCAAGGATTCTGTGTGTGTGTGTAACATATAAAAAGATGACATCTGTAAGATACATTTCATTACCAGCATTTCTCAAATGTGTTCTCCAAATTTAAGAAATGATAATATGTACATTGTCATATTAAAACCACAGTAAAGAAGTTGATATACTTTTGTCTAATCTAGTTGTCTCCCAAGTTTACTACAAAAAATTTTTTTCTGGACAAGTAATAACTCTTATATTCCAAGGAATTACTGTTCCAAGATCACTACTACACAAAATATTCTTCTATATGTTAGAAATTAATAAGTTATTATTACCTGTTCTGGGTTCTTTCATTGGTCTACACACAGTCCACTGATTTTGATGAGGGTCGTATCTCTCAATGCTTGACAAATGTGAGACACCATTATGTCCACCCACCACAAAAATAAAGCCTAACATGACACCCACACCAAAGTGAATCCTTTTATCTGCCATAGACGCAACCATCTCCCAGGAGTCCTTACTTGGATCATAACGCTCCACACTGCAAACATTCACAAAAGAAAAAATTAATTCACATCCTTTGTCTCACTCCTCCTAGTAAAGCAGAACTAAACCCCACCATTTGAACTTTTAAAAGTTCAAACAAATAGGTATAAAATCAAGGTAGTTTGTCCCAAATGTTTAGATTTTGCTGAAAAGACTGCAGGGATAAAAGCTTATTTGTGTACTGGGTGCAATAATAGCCATATGCTTTTCCATTATATTGTATAAGCAGCAAGGCATATTAAAGATATAGAACTTTTGAAGTCAGAAAACCTGGATTCAAGTACTAATGCAGCATACCTAAAGTGAATAAATCCTAGCCTAACACACACAGATTTGTGTAATCCTGAACAACCTCAAAGGATTCATGAAAGAATAAAGTCAAAATAGAATGTATGTGACAGGTCTTTGAAAATCACAAACTGAATATAGATGTGAATAAGGATAATAAGAGTCTTCTACACAGCTAAGGAAAAGGAAAGAAAAAAAAATTTCTTACAGGAGAATTCGTGGTGGTTTACTGCAAAGCAAACACTGCAGATTTCATGACACAAACTAGCTAATCATAATAATCTGAGTGGTTTAGGAGAATTCAGGGATTATGTCAAATCGCATTCCAAGGACCTCTTGACATTCCAAGCTATATTATGGAAATCCAAATCAAATCAGAATTTCCAAAAAAGCTTCCCTATAATATCCCAGAAGGCCTTTAAGCCTAAGCCTTACCCTGAAGGGGCACAAAGGCATGCTTGTTGAGTTTATTCTGGTCTTAACCTAACTTCTCAAAAACGCCTAAAGCATTTGAGAATCAGTGACATAATTCTGGAATTCAGAATAGAGACCAGACTGCAGAGTAGACTAGAATATAGACTAAACTATAACTGTTTCTGAAAGGACACCAAGATAAAAACCATTAGAGCAAAATCACTGGACAAGAAGAGTTGATAAACTGCAGGAAAAACTTAAACTACAAGGGCATTATCTCAAAACTAAAATACTTAACCTTTTATCTTATAAATTTCTGCCAGCAACTTTTCAAAAATAGAAATTTATGACTGGGCCCCAAATACCATTCCTTTGACTAAGGGAACAATAAAAAGGGAGATTACTTTAGCTTACACAAAAATAAAAATTTATGGATGAAATGCTGTTATACCATTACTTTCTCAGTTAATAAACCACAATATATTCTTTCATTAAAATGCTCACAATCAATAAAACACATACCACTCTAATTATTATTAGATATAAAATCTTTGGCACATTAATTTTTAACAAAGGTCAAGAATTATGATTAATTTTCCATTTAAGCAGTTACTTTGTTTTTTCTCTTATATATATTTCTCCTTAATTCAGAGAATACTACAAAATACAGAAACCTGAAATTCAGACTCTAACACAACTCAGATACTTAAATAATATATACTGATTACAGAAAAAGACTCAAGAAAAAATACTTAAATAAGGCTTTAAGTTTATAATGCATTATAATATTGTCTATAGGATTACATTTTTCACTTTATTCTATTTTGCAATGCAGTAACAGGCCATTCACACACACACACACACACCCATTCAAAATCTAAAGTTGTCTAACTCCATCTTATTTTAGGTTTGTATTAAATCCCTGTAAAACAATTACAATTATACTCATGAAGATTAAATTTCCCAAATGTCTATCAATATTGCTTTAAAAATTAAAACAGGAAGTTCATTTATACACACAAATTGTTTAAAAACCAGAAATCATTGTTAATAACACTTTAAAAAATCTACAAGCTTAAGTTAAATACCTGTTCATGTGGGCAGGCCCATATCCACCAATGGCATATATCATTCCATCCAACACAGCTGCAGCAAAACAACTTCGTGTTGTACTCATTGGTGCCACGGGTTCCCATTTTCTTATTTTGGGAATATACTTCTCTACAGATTGTAAATAAGACTGTCCATCATAACCACCTAAAGCATAAAGTTCTCCTGCAAGTACTACTACTCCAAGAGTACTTCGCTGTTCATTCATTCTCTCGAGAGAAGTCCAGGTATTTGTATCAGGATTCCAGCATTCTACTGAATTTTCATGTTTTCTGATAGTGAAATCAGGACGCACATCAGTTTCAATACCACCTATAACATACACTTTTTGGTCTAAAACGCATATTCCAAATTCATAGCGAGGAATGTTTAGGGGTGCCAAACCAATCCAAGAGTCATTCTGAGGAAAGTACATCTCCACACTAAAGAATAAGCAGAAAAAATTAAATTTTAAAAATCAAAATGGCCCATAAACAAAAAAAAAACGTTTAATCTCATTAGGACATGCAAATTAAAACCATAATAAGCCATGACACTTTCCAGACTGGGAAAATTTAACGTCAGATACTAACAACTATTGACAAGAATATGGAGCATGTAAACTGGTACAAAATACTCTGAAAACAATTTCACATTATCTGGTAAAATTTAAGCTATACACATATTCTGACTCAGCAATTTCATTCCTGTGTATCTATTCTATCGAATGCCTATTACAGTCAGTGTTCCAACAGGACACATATACAGAAATATTCATAGCAGTGTAACAATCACCTGTCAAAAGAAGAATGGATAAATAAGATTGGTATAACCATTTTATGACTGAGCAATTCCATTCCTAGAGATGTAACCAAGAGAAATGCACACATGTATATGTACAAGGATATTCACAGAAGCATTTGTAATAGTTAAAAACTGGAAACAATCCAAATGTTCATGAACCATAAAATGGATAAATTGTGCCATTAGAATTCAATACGGTAATGAAAATGAATAAATTATAGCTATATACAATGGAGATGAATCTTACACATGTAATATTGAGGGAAAGAAGCCAACTTCAAAAGAGTACATTCTGTATAGTTTAATTTATATCAAATTCAAAATAATTTGTAATCTCTGGAATAGAAATGAGGATAGTAGTTACCTTTGGGGAGGACAGGGAAGGAACTCAGGAGTGGTTTCTGGGTGTTGGTCATGTTTCCTATTTCTTGAACTGGTTTGTAATGTTCACTCTGTGATAATTCACTGAGCTGTACACTTGGAATTTGTGGACTTCTCAGTGTATAATATGTCAATTAATTTTTATAATTAACATGCTCATTGTGGAAAATATTGAATTATGTCCATATGCTATTCCTCACACCAATGAAACTAAATTATTTCCTTAGTCACACAGATGAATTTCATAAATTTACTATTCAGTGAGAAAACACATCTCTGAAGAATATATTAGTATTACTGCATTTAAATAAAAATGTGTAAAACCTAATGATATATTGGGACACATACAAGTAGCAAAATTACAACAAAAAGCAAAGGAAAATTTCAGAAAATTCAGAATAGTGGTTTCTTTTGAGGGAGGGGAGTAGGCATCATGGAGGGACATAACTATTAAAGGTATTATTAATAGTCTATTTCTTAAGCTGGTTGATAGGTACTTGGGTATATATTCTTTTACCCAGCATGCATATTATACATGGTCTCTTGCATGTGTAGCTATTTCATTACAAAGAAAGACTGGGTAAAAGGAGCCAATGTCTCCAGACTCAATAATGGATAGCATAAAAATACATATTCTCTATCCAGTATGATCAAAGTATAGCCATTCAATAGCTATTGAATGCCTATGTAGTTTTGTTATATTGATTGTTTTAAAGTGTGAATTTGTTCCAATGTGAATGATACAAAGAGAGCAGTTTCAGTGAGGTGGTGGGGACAAATTTTGACTGGAGTGGTTCAAGAGAGAATGGGAAGTGAAAATGACAGGTATAGACAATTTTTCCAAGGATTTTACTACAAAGAGTAAAATAAATATGAGGAGGCAGCTATAAAGATGAGCAGAGAAAGACCACAGAGTCCAGGATAGATTAATTTAATCTGGGAGCTTAAACCAGAACATGTTTGCATGCTGATGGCTATAATGCAGTACAGTGGGAGAAGGTGATAATATGGAAGAATGTCAGGATAACTGCAAGAGCAAACCCCCTATATAGAGGAGAGGAAATGAAAACTGGTGCATAAATGGAAAAGTATCTTAGAAATAACTTGGTAGATTTGGTGATGATGAGAAAGTTCCCTTCAGATTGCCTTTATCTTCTCAATATAGTAAGAGAAAAGCTCATCAGCTGAGAGTTGAAAGGTGAGGGGAAGGGGCTTTGGATGTTTTTATGGAGCAGAAGATATGAAACAGTACTCCAAGGAAGTGAAAGAGTAAATTAATGAGGGAAAAGTAAAGGGGTGGCTAGGAGCTGAGTTCCCCAAATGAAATCAGTTAAGATGGGTACATGTTTCTCTGCCACATTCTATTACCCAGGTGCAGCCATGGCTTAAGAGGAGAATTGGATTTAACTAGACAAGTATGATGGAAGGAAAGAAAAGCAAGGGAGCCATGGGTGTATTCAAAGTAATGATAACACTGATGTTCCTGAATCGAAGTTCCTGGGTAAAGAGTGAAGGTGAAGACATGTGGTGGTTAGTGAACAATAAGTTTTCCTATCTATTAGAGAGTCAAAAAATTAAAAGTCTTGAAGGGAACAAAGAATGAGTGTAGTCGGGAAGCCTTCAGATGGGTCGGGGGACTTGTGAGAAGATCCTCACATGCAGAAAAAAAAAAAAAAAAGATTGTAGTGGGTGTACTGAAATAAACAAGCTGGCAAGAAAAGAGGTGGTGAACAGAGAGTGGAATTTCTGAAACTAAAATTTTCAGTGTTGAAGTCACTGGTAATGACAAAGTTGAGGGTATGATCATGAGAACAAGTGCGTAAGGTAAGACAGAAAAGATTGATAAAAATGAGATAAAGGAGAGAGGAAAAGGAGTTGGATAATTGTGAATTATACTACGTGGATGTTGAAATCAATAACAATAATTATGTAAAATGATGACAAATACAGTAAGCCAGCTATAAAAATCTTCAATGAATGAAGTTACTAAAGGAACAGCAAATGATGGCAACAGAAGGGATATTGAGTGATACAGCTTGATGGCCAATGCTTGAAATGAATTGAGGTTTTTGACGAAGTGGAAATGAAAGTATTTAGAAATGGCTATGAGGAACAAAGAAAACATTTATCCAATGTTTAGGACCTGTGATTAATCGGACATGGGGAAAAAACAGTTTTGAAAGGGTTTTAACAAAAACAGTATCCTTAAACATCAGACTTATTTCATTAGAACATAAAGTTTAGAATAAAAGAGATTTTTCTTATGATAGAATGTGAGTTCCAGAGGTCACAGGAGACAGATATGAGTCAAAACTAAATAAATAAAAAGACTGGGCAATTAGGTTAAATTAGGTACTACATAAGGCCGTACAATAATACTTTAATAATAAAAAATATATTTGGCTGTCACCCCAGGTTCCTAGCACAGATCTCCTAAATTCCTTGCAATTTCCTGAGTAACAGAAATGTCATGGTTTTAATTTACCCCTAAAATTATACTATATGCTAATTTCCAAAATTCCAAGAAACTCAAGGATCTCTTCCTTGAGTTTTACAATCATATCCAGCTAACTGCAGGACATCCTTTACTTGGATATTCAATAGACACTTCAAACTCACTATGTCTCAAACTAAACACATTATTTCTCCCCTTAAAATGGCTCCTCCTATATTCTCCCTCTCCCTAGGTATATAACCATTCATCCAGTATCTAACCAAAAAAATCTCATTCATCTTTGATTTTCCTTTTCATCATCCCTTTCTATCCATTCGAACAAATCCTATCAATTTGCTCTCTAAAAAAATTTCTAGATTAATGCTCCAGTCTCTAGCTTCACTACTACTGCCCTAATTCAAGACCTCATAATCTTTTGCCTGTACTTTTCTAATCACTCTGATGCTATAATATAGTCTTGATCTTTCTCTATAATATAATCAAGAATGATCTAATATACAAATTTGATCATTTCATTACCCTCCCTAAAATAGTTTTTCAACATGCATAGTGAATACCTTCTCTTCATCACGGCACACAGTACCTTTTTTGACTTGGCCCTTATTGACTCTGGCCTGCCATTTGCTGGAAAAATTTCATACTTTGGAATACCAAACGGTATAGGGTATGTTTCCTGCATACCCTATACTGTGACATCTATTGTGTCTCTGGACTTCTGTGACCTTCCCACCGTTTTTTGCTTGGCTCTTGCTTAGCCTTCAACACTCAGCTTGGACATTAACTTTTCCATATCTTCCCTAAATCCCCCAAATGGGATAAATGCCTCTCCTTTAACACTTCCATTGAATTATCTGTATCACTGTATTAACACTATCTATTTAAATGTCTCCTTTACTAAATTATGAACTTATTAAAGAACAATTATCTAGCATAGTGTGTCTGATGCACAGGTGTTTAATATTTTTTGTAGAATTAAACTAATTATTCAGGTTGATTAAATTTTTCCATAGTTGTAATTAATACTGCAATAAACAACTTTGTGCAAATGACATTTAAAATCTTTTTTCTAAGATGAAAAATTTCTGAGTCTAAAAATATGAAGTTCTTATGACTCTTCAATAATTTATGTTTGTTATTTTTAATATTTGAGAGACCAAGAGGCAATTACTCAAGAATTTTTGCAATGTAAATTCATATTTGGAATTTTTTGTCATGACATTTTGACGAATAAGATTTACTTACTTCATGCCAATGGCTTTAAAAATAAGAGTAAACAATTCATGTACTCATTGTAACTAATGTTTTACCAGTAGCGCAATTTCAGCCATACTAGTTTTAGACTATAATTAAGATGTACACTGAGGTTTTTAAAAAAGATACGGAATATATCAGCTAACACTGATAAAATATCAATAGTTTCCTACCATTGGAGGAGGGAAAGCAATTTACCAAATTTTTGGAAATGGCCAGGAAGAAATTTATAGTATCAAAGAAATTGTATCAAATGCAAAAGTTTTCATGAAGCAATCCCATTCAAGAGAAAATCAAAGGTAACATCCAGCTATATTTTCAGTGTATAAGTTATTTGTGTAATGCTCTAAATCAGAGATTGGCAAAAAATGGTAATGGGCCAAATTCAAACCACCAGCTACTTTTATAAATAAAATTTTATTGAAACCTAGCCATACTCATTCATTTATGTATTGTCTCTGGCTGCTCTCGCTCTACAATGGCAGAGCTGAGTAGTTATGACAGGGACCATATGGCCACAAAGTCTAAAATATTTGTTATATAAAATATTTATTATTTGGCTCTTTATAGAAAAAGTCTGACAACTCATACTCTTAAGTTATTACAAAAAAAACCCACTTTTTACAACTTTTTACAACAAAACGTTTACGATAAAGAAAATAAATTGCACACAAAGTCCATGATTTGTATTAGTATCTGATAAAATTTTTTCTTATTTGTTTGGCAGTTCTAATTAACTGTTTTCATTCAAATCCACTCTTGTCCCTAGTCTCCCTTATCACAGATTCCTAGCTCTCCTCTTCTGCATCTCCTGATATTGCTAGCAATAATAAATCCCTCTGACCTGTTCTGACTCGAATAAAGATGTAAATGGTTTCACAAAGAAAAAAAAAAGACATAAAATGGAAGAAAAGTTAGTAACAAGGAGAGATAAAGTTTGTGTACTGGGAGGGAGGAAGGTGTTAATAATTGAGAATGGTATAGAGAATGGATGAAAATGTGATTAAAACAACCAGAAAAATGTTTAGGAAGAAGATAGAAAATAAAAAAGAAAATCAAACTATTTAAAAGTACAGAAAGCACATTTATAAAGTATAAAATCTATTAACATCAATCCTTCTATTTACCTATCCAAACAGGCAAACAGCCCAGATTTTCCTCCTACTGCACAAAGTACTTTGGGAGCACAACGAGGTCTTGTCACCAAGACTGTCTGATGAGAGAGTCTATGTTCAGGCATAAAGTGGTACTTTAGAGCTTCATTCAAAAGATGTTTACAAGTGCGATCATCGCGAATGAGATGATTTGCTTCATACAGTCTAGTAAGAAACTTAACACTCAGCAATGGTAATCGCACACTGTTAAGTAGCTGTGCTAAGTATTTCTGGCGTTCTTGTACATCATACTTGATCCAAGACTCAAGTGCATAAAAAACAGTCTCTTCGGTAGCTACATTCAAACAGTCATTGGAAACAATTTCATCCAAATCAGCATGTGTAAGCTCAAAAAACTCTTCAGTCTGGCAAACGGCTTCAAAATTCTGGCATATGTATTTAGTGGCTGCCAAATAAAGGTCATGACAACCATATGTCTCTGCAAAACGAGAAATTCCAATACAATTACCAGGATCAAGTTGGCTTTCAAGAAATGCACAACACTCTTTCAGGACAAGTTTTATCTGGAGTAGGTTTGCTGCTGGAAGGAGAGATTCAACTGTGTCCTGTGAAATAAAAACAGTCCCTGTATAGGCATACTCCACAATGGCCTGGAGAGCAGTTTCATCAATGCACTGAAACTCAACTTCACCGTTCTCTTTTTCAGATAGGTTTCCAGTGAACATAGCTTTGAAATATGGGCTGATGCTGGCAAGTACCACTTTGTGAGCATGGATTTTAACATCACCTACTCGAAGAATGATGTCACAGAGTTCGTGATGTTGACGAAGAAGATTCAGGCCCTGCAGAAGTTGTTCAGAATGTAAGTGGGTTAAGTTAGCAAGCATGTAGGTTGGGGATGTGTGGTCCATCTACAGAAAAAAAGCACAAACAATTATTTCAAAATAATCTTGCCAATATGATTCCTTTTTCTAATAGAATAAAATAAATGAGGGTTTGTTGTTTGCTGGTTTTTAAATACTTTATACTAACTACTAGACAGTCTTTTAGAGTCAGAAGGGATGTTACCAAACATATAATTCAAGTCCTTTAGTATATATATTAAG
Organism: Eidolon dupreanum; assembly: GCA_028627145.1. Lineage (NCBI taxonomy): Eukaryota > Metazoa > Chordata > Mammalia > Chiroptera > Pteropodidae > Eidolon > Eidolon dupreanum. Next base: position 78,775,298 of record CM053509.1, read on the forward strand.
AAAAAGGTTATGTGTTATGCCCCAAACTACAAGTCTCTTGACAATGGACTTTTGGATCAGAACTCTGCCAACTCTTCTGGTTACCTTCATTAAATTCAAGTTGAGCTATCACTGAAACAATTCAGTGAAACAAATGCACTGAAACAAATGTAAATTTGAAAAAAATTTCCCTTTCCTTAAAAGAAAATTGGCTTTGAAACAATGCTACCAGCTTTTTGACCATTTTCTCAATAATAATAACAACAATGCCTGCCAATCTAATCAATAGATGCTTTCATGGGAAAGAAATGTCATGTTAACTTACATACTTTACCCAAAGTATTCAAGTATTCAATAATTCAATAATTATCTTGATAAATGATGTTAAACTTAACAAAGGTACCATTACTGTCACCTAATTCAATGACAATGAAAAATTAATATGAACACAATCTGATGTTCTTAAATGAGGTCAACAGGCTCACTCACCAATATAGACCACTAACTACTCAACTCTTGATCATAACTTTAAAATATCCACTCAATCGACTTGCCACTATGTGCTTCTGGAAGACGAAAAAGGGTAAAAATAGGAGAAATGAGAAAAAAAAAAAAGGAGAAGAAAAAGTCAAAGGGACTGTTGTAGGCTGAATAATGGCTTATCCAAAAGACATCACATCCTAATCTCTAGAATCTTTGAATGTTACTTTAGATGGGGGAAAAAAAAGACTGTTTATATGATGATTAAAGATTCTAATATGGGCAGATTATCTTGGATTATCTGGGTGGGCCCTAAATACAATCAGAGGTATTTTATAAGAAGAGGGCAGAAGGAGACATGGCACAGACCGAAGAGAAGATGGTAATGTGGCCACACAGATAAGAGATTAGTGATGTAGCCACAAACCAAGTAATACTGGTAGCCACCAGAAGCTGGAAAATGCAAGGAACAGATTCTCCCCTAGAGCCTCCAGAGGGTGCATAGCCCTTCCAATGCCTCAATTTCAGCCCAGTGATAACTAGTTTCAGATTTCTGGCCTTCAGAACTGTGAGATTTTAAAAGCAAATGAGTTTGTGGTAATTTGTTACATTAGCCATAAGAAATTTACACACTGATACCTCAAACTGGATCACAGCAATTGCTCAGAGTAGATAAAAGGAACATAAGACATCTATGCAATATGAACTGTTTCCTTCCTGTTTCATTCACACCTCAAATACAAGTTATGGGGATAATAAAAAAGTAGAAGATCTGGTTCCTATTTTTAATGTAATATCCTTAAATTAAAACTTTCCAAACATTATTAAATAATACAAATATTGGTAGGACAGAGAGTAAAGCACTTCATTCCTGTGTATTTTTAAGTGGAAGTATTTGAATACTGAAACTTTTATTTTCATCTAGAACTTCATCATTTCACTTTTCAATTAAATTTTAAGTCTGTTAATAAATTGTGTTAATATGACCACCTTATAGCTGATATCATCAAACTCCATTTCTGATCTTTGCAAATAATCCTACATACATCAGAAAAATTCTCAATCATGGTATGAACAAATCTCAAGAAACTTCGAGAACAGAAAATTGGTAAGACAGAAACCAGAGGCATAAGTTTAGATCTGGATCTGTTCTTTTACTTACTATAGTCTTGACCTTTTAAACCTATTTAACTTCTTTTAGCCTCAGTTTAATAGAAAAAGTTAATATCTAGACTGAAAAGTGAAAAATGAACAAAGGCAAGTAGATACACAAAATAAGTGATGAGATTAACAAACAGTCCTAGTTACATCTGGTTAACTTTACCTTCTCTCATCTTCATTTTCCTTATCTATAAAATGAGATTATAATAATACCTGAACCACATAACTCACAAGGTTTTTGAGAATCAAATCAGACAGTGCACATGAAAACACAAACTGTGAGAGTTACTAGTGTAGGGTATTATGGTAAGGCAACAGAGGTGTAACAGTTATCAGTGAAAAACAGGGACCTTGGAAACATAGATGAGTTTTAGTCCTGAGTCACATACTGTTATAAGGAATTGGTACATTTCTTAATCTAAGTATTAATTTTTTTCATTCGTAAAATAAAAATACTTCCATCTATCTCAAAAGGTTACATGAAAATGGTTTTATAAAGTATAAAGTTCCACACAACCTGAGGGGCTATGAATACAGCACTTAAGTTTCATTTTATTAAATTGCCTCTTCTCATGATCTCGACTTTCACATTCTTTCTGCGATAAACTTTCACTCCAATAAAGCTCATGTAATTACTATAGTGTTATACACATATATTCTGACTATATGCCAGATTTTGCCTATAACCTTTCTCCTCTCTCATCTTTTTTTCATCCAACAAAGTTTTCAAAAAGCTGGGTCAAAATTAACTTCACCCAGAAGTCTATAAGCATTTAAGAACTCAATTCTTTTATATGCAATTAATTTAATTAAGTGTGCTGTTTTGTGAAACATACCCTTCTCAACTTTCATTTGTCTGATTTAACAAGGAGAATGTTATCCAGAATAAACAAGGAGAATGTAATCCAGAAGTGAAGAATAAACAGGAAAAGCAAATGGATATATAAAGTAAGAAGGCTTACTGAAAAAGGAGACCTAGCTAATGCAATGAGACAATAAAGGGAAATAAAAAGTATACAGATCAGGAAGGAAAAAATAAAACTGTCTTTGTTGGCAGATGACATGACTGGCTATGTAGAAAATCCAAAATGATAAAAAAAAACTTATGGAACTAATAAACAATTATGGTAAGGTTGCAAGATATAAGGAAAATATACGAAAAGCAATCACTTTCCTATACACCAACAATAAACAAGTGAAATTTGAAATTAAAAATATATTACCATTTACATTAACATAAAAAAAAGAAATACTCAAGTATAGATCTAACAAAATATATACAAAATATATACAAGAACTATAAAATTCTAATGAAAGAAATCAAAGAAAAAAATAAATGTGGAGATATTCCACATTCATGGATACAAAGACTCAATATTATCAAGATGTTAGTTCTTCCCAACTTGAACTCTAGGTTCAATGTAATCAAAGAAAAATTCCAGCAAGTTATTTTGTGGATATCACAAACTGATTCTAAAGTTTATATGGAAAGGTAAAAGATCCAGGACAGCCAATTCAACAATGAAGAACAAAGTCTAAGAATTGACACTATCCATCTTCAAGAATTATTATAAAGCTATAATAATCAAGACAGTGCGGCACAGGTGAAAGAATAAACCAATAGAACAGAATAAAAGCCCAGAAACAGACCGACATAAATACAGTCAACTGATCTTTAACAAAGCAGTAATGGCAATACAACAGAGAAAAGAATCTTTTTAACAAATGGTGGCAGAACAACTGAATACCCACATGTAAAAAAATTAATCTAGACATACCTTACATACTTCACAAAAATTAACTCGTAATGGATCATAAACCTAAATGTAAAATGCAAAACTATATGACACCTAGACGATAATGCAGGAGAAAAATCTAAATGACCTTGGATACAGTAATGACTTTTTAGATATGATATCAAAGGCATAATCCATGAAATAAAGAACTGACAACTGGATGTTATTAAAATAAAAAACTTCTGCTCTGGGAAAGGCAATGTCAAGAGAATGAGAAGACCAGCCACACAGTGGAAGAAAATATTTGTAAAAAACACATCTGATAAAGGACTGTTATTAAAAATAAACAAAGGACTCTTAAAATTCAACATTAAGAAAATGAACCACCTGATTAAAAAAGAAAACAGATGAAAGACTTTAAGTTACCTTACCAGAGAAGATATATAGGTGGTAAGCATATGAAAATATGTTCAAAATCATATGTCATTAAGTAATTGCATATTAAAATGACACACCACTTACTAGAATGAGCAAAGCCCAGAACACTTAGAATACCAAATGCTGGAGAGGAAGTGGGGCAACAGGACCTCTCATTCATGGCTAGTGGGAATGCAAAATAGGACAATCACTTTGGAAGACACTATGATGGTTTCTTACAAAACTAAAACATACTCTTGCCATATAATCCACCAATTGCCCTCCTTGGTATTTACCCAAATGAACTGAAAACTTATGTCCAAACAGAACCTGTATATGGATGTTTACAACAGTTTTATTCATAAGTACCAATACATGGAAGCAGCCAAAATATCCTTTTGTAGGTGAATGGATAAATAAATGGTGGTACATAAAGAGAATATTATTCAGTGCTAAAAAGAAATGCGGTATCAAGCCATAAAAAGACATGCAGTAAACTTAAACGCATATTACCAAGTGAAGGAAGCCAATATGAAAAGGCTACATACATACTAAATGACTCCAATTATATGACAGTCTGGAAAAAGTAAAACAATGGAGATAGTAAAAAGAGCAATAGTTTCTAGGAGTAGAAGAAAGGGAGGAATGACTAACCAAAGCACACAGGGTTTCTAGGGCAGTGAAAATGCTCTATGATACTATGGTAGATACATGTCATTATACATTTGTCCAAACCTACACAATGTACAACGCCAAGAGTGAACCCTAAGTTAAATAGTAAATTGTGATAATGATGTGTCAATGTAGACTCATTAACTGTAACAAATAGACTACTCTGGTAGGGGATGCTGATGAAGGATGAAATTATTGTGTTTGGGCAGGGTATATAATAATTCTCCTTATTTGTGGTTTCACTTTCTGTAGTTCCAGTTACCTGCAGTTAACCGCAATCTGAAAATATTAAATGGAAAATTCCAGAAATAAACAAGTCATAAGTTTTAATTTGCTTGCTGTTCTGAGTAGCATGATGAAATCTTGGGCTGTCCTGCTCCATCACACCTGGGATGTGAATCATCCCTTTGTCCAGAGTATCCATGCTGTATACACTACCTTCCCATTAGTCACTTAGTAGCTGTCTTGGCTGCAAAATCAGCTGTCATGGTACTGCAGTACTTGTGTTCAAGTAGCACTTATTTTAATTAATAATGGCTCCAAGGCCCAAGAGTAGTGAGTGATACTGGCAATTCAAATATGCCAAAGAGAAGCTGTAAAGTGCATCCTTTAAGTAAAAAAGTGAGAGTTCTCGAATTAATAAGAAAAGAAAAAAACTTGTATGCTTAGGGTGCTAAGCTTTGCTGTAAGAATGAATCTTCTACCCATGAAATTGTAAAGAAGGAAAAAGAAATATGTGTTAATTTTGCAGCTGGCATGAAGCTGCAAAGGACAGCAACAACACTGGATAGCAAAACAGGGATCCAAAAGAACTGACATCTAATAAGAAGAAATTTAAGAGGAATAAATGTTAAGAATCCATTGTGCATTTCAAAACAACTATACAATTCCAAAATAATTATACGAGTATAAAATAAGAAAGAAAAAACTCATCTGTAGGCTGTGTTTAAAGGGCTTATAGATTTTACTTAATCTTAGTACTACTTTAGTATACTAAGTTTACATAGGTTTAAGCTGCATTAGTAGAACTATAACACAGAACTAGAGAGGAGACGTTTTTGCTTTGCTCTGAAATTTTGGACCACATCTAGAGTACAGATTTTGGGTACCATCCCTTAAGAGGGAACGAAGCAAAGTATAACACCTGTCTTATGGGTAATGAAACTAAGTATGCTGACTCTGAGAAAAAAAAAAAAGAAATCTAAGGGTTATTATGTAAAAATCCAAGAGGTGAAAGTTACTCAATAATAATATTATAATATACAGTTGTTTTGAGGATTAAATGAGTTTATACAGATAAAGTGCTTAGAATAGTGCCTATCACTTAGTAAGCTTTTGCTAAGTTATTTTATTACTAGTGTAGTTTTTAAGTTGTCTGCCTAAAAGGTATTCTTTCTATGTTGCACCATCTCCTACTACTAGGTAAGAAATCCACACTCTACCAGTGACATCCTAGACCAAAGTATTGCAGAACTGTTGATTCTCAAATCAAATTAGTTGTTGGTTAGATTCACTTTTAGCATAAATAGGAAACATACAGTGATAGATCCTTATATTAAACTCATTTTTGTATATTCAGTTCAAAACTGGTAAATTACCATTAACAAAAGAGAGCATGATATAATACTGATTTGCAAATATACATACACAAATGATGTACACACACAAAATATAAAACGCACATATATCTATGTCTATATATAAAAAACACATATGCAAATATGGAGGACTGGATAATTTTAAGAGACTTTGCTCTAGAATCAGGCTCCTAGGGTTACAATATTGTCTGTGCTATTTAACAGCTGTGTGACCTTGGGAAAGTGATCTTAAAGTCTTAGTTTTCTCATCTGTAAAATAAAGACAAAACAGTACACATAAGTATTCAATAACTGTTAGATGCTATTTGTTATTATCATTATCATCCTTAAAAAGGCTTGATTTTTGCCAGCAAAACCCATGTGACTCCCTTCCATGTATATCAAAAAAGGAATGAAGCTTACTTACTATCAAGTGAACATATACAACTTGGGCAAGGCAAATTTAACCAATTAAAAATACCATTAGCTACTTTTAAATTTAGATAGTTTACTACTTACTGACAGTGAAAACAAGAGTAAGCAGAAGACTAAGCTTCCTGGATCCTTGTCCCACACTCTAAAAAAGTTAACACCAAACAAAGGGGCCCAGATGACAGCAATATAAAGAACCCAAATTAGACAACAGCTAGGCAGCTTTATATTCTGCAGCTCTACTCTGCTGGAGGGAGGAAACAAAAGCTCCATACCTCATCACGATAAGAAGGTAAAGAAAAACTGTCTCAAAACAGATTCTCAGGGGTGATTGAGAGGCAAACAGGAGATGGCTTTGTTGCAGCTCCTTAAAGGCCTCCGATCCTCTCACAGTTCAGAATCACAAGGTGTTCCAAGACAAAGGTAAGCCGTGGTCCCGCAGTCTAAGCTCTTGCCTGTGTGGACACTTGCAAGGTCATGAGGGTGCCATGATGAAGCTGTTCACCTACACTTATACCGTCTATAATATTTACCTTTTATCTCACATTTCTCTATGCCCCCACAAATAAAAAAAAAAAGACCAAAGTTTTAAAAACCATTCAAAGAAAGGATACCAGTAAAGATGACTTTGTAAAAGAACACCTGTACATAACTTCTATCACTGTACTGGAAACAACTGAAATAATCTTCACATCCTTTAAGAACTACTGAGAAGAGATATAGCTCCTTTCTATCTGCTATACTACTTCTACCTGATTCGAGTAGATTTTTGCTCAAATAAACTCTTAAAATTAAAAAAAAAAAGCTATTGAGAATAAAGTTTAAGTAAAGAGATTATATTTTTAGTACTTAAACCAAACAATTCAAACTAAAAACTTTAAAAGGGCAAAGTAAAAACAGGGAACTTAAAATGAATTACACTAGAGGTTTGCTTACCATCATTCTTAAAAATTTTAATTTGTTTTCTTTCCCTCTCAAGAAATTCACAGAACTTTAACTTTTCAGAGAGCTTTAAAACAATGGTTCTCAAAATATAATCCTTTTACCAGCAGCTTCAGTATCACCTGAGACCTGCTAGAAATGCAAATTATTGAACCCAACCACACATTAAAGACAGGAAGGAGTAACAATCAGTGTTTTAGGAACTCCAGGCAATTCTAGTGCATGCTAATGTTTAAGAACTAGTTAAAATATTTCCAGCATAAGTGTAACTGTTTAGACATTATTATAAACTATAACTGAAACTTCTTTAAAATTATAAATTACAGCTATATTTGGTGACTATACTTAGTTCTCAGCTATTTACCCATAAATAGCTAAAAATAACTCAAAGAAATAATTTCTAATCTTCAAAACCTAATCTTATTCAGTTTTACACTTTTTCATTTATCTCAATAACAACCTTGTGCAGAAAGAAGGGTAAGTACCATGGAAAACAGAACAGTAAGTAAAAGTATGAATTTGAGAGCTAGAGAGATCTGAGTTCAAGTCTTTATTTGACTACTCAATAGCCGTATGACTTTGAACAAATAATTTATTCTTTTTTTCCTCCCCTCTTTAATTCCTCCCCCACCCCACTTCCACCCCTGACCTATGGATGTTACTGTCTCCCTTTCTTCTTTTTTTTTTTTAAAGAACTGAATCTCTGAAGGTGGAGCCGTCTTCCCCCCAACGAGCATACGTGGCCTGGTCCGTGGCTCCACCTGGGGTGTGAACCCAGGACCTTCTGCGTGTAAAGAAGACATGCTAACCAATACACTATGGAGCCACCCCACAAATAGTTTATTCTAAACTTGAACTTTGTCATTTGTGAACTTCATTGTGGATTAAATAGAATGTCTGGTTTGAAGAAACAAATCAGTGGAGAAGAATAGAAAATACAGAAATAGATAATTTAACATATGCAAATTTAATTTATAATAAAGGCAACATCTTAACATCAATGAGAAAAAGAGGGACTTTAAAATAAACATGTTGGGATAACTAAATAGCCAGATGAAAATAGATAAAATTAGATCCATTCCACATATCTACAACAGGATAAATTCCTAATGGACCATAGGCATAAATGTAAAACATAAAATCATACAGGTATTAGAATAAAATGGGTGAATTTCCTATTTAAAATGGGGCACAGTTTTCTATGATACAGAACCATTAAGTAAAAAAACACATCAAGTAATTACACTAAAATTTTGAATAGCTAAAGATATCATAAGCAAAGGAAAAATATAAGATTGAGAAAAATATTTGCAACATATGTACATATATATTACTATATATATGTATATATTACTATATACATAAAACATTTCTAAAATACTCTAGAGTCTAGGCCTACAGAAAAAAAACAGGCTATAAAGAAAGGAACACGTGGTTTAAAAATGCAAATGATTCTTAACTATATAAAAAATTGTTCAACTTCACTTATAATCAAATAAATTAAAACTACATAACATTAATTCTCTTGATCATATACTCTGTTGGTGAGGCTGTTACAAACAGGCACTCTCACACATTGGCTGTGGGAATGTTAAACAATAGAAGACCTCTGGAGGTAAATCTCGAACATCTAACAAAATTACATTTACATTACCCTTTGACCCAACAACCCTACATCTTAGAATTTATCCTAAAAAAACACATTTGGAAAAAAGTATATAAAGTATATAAAGACAAATACATAAATAATTATTTGTCAAAGCAAAAGAATAATACTTTATGCTTCTTAGTTTCATATCTGAAAGACCAACAGGTAATTAAGACTTTTAAAACAACTCTAATGTCCACCAACAAAAGAATGGGTGGAAAAAAACTATGGCACATCCACACAGGGGAGTACGATGCAGCTGTGAAAAGTAATGCAGCATCTCTGCATATACTACTTTGCAGGGATCTCCCAATTCTAGCAAGGAAGAGAAATGTGTAATAGTATGTCACCATTTATCTAAGAAAGGAGAAATTACAAATATACATATCCCTTATATAAATAAGAAAAAAAAAAGGAAATTGTAAAGAATATATATTTTTAAAAGGTTACCTATAGGAAAAGGAACAGAGTGAAAGGAATGTGGAAGCTACATGTCTTTGAATATACTCTATTTTATAGATTTTACTACACAACAAATATTTTACATAATTACAAAGCAAAATGAAATCTTAAAAACATAACCTATAAGAAATATGCAAATAAAATGAAGCAAAGGGACCCAGTGTTTATCTAGTTAGCAGCCTAGCCATACCACTCCAAATAACTTTAAAACAGTAATTTAATATACCATCCCTTGTGGGATATGCCCTAAAAAAAAAAAATCTTACACCATTTTTTAGTAACCACATTATTGGTGGAAATGTTATTTGTATTCTGAAACTGTTACATGAGCATTGCCATAAATTCACGATTACAAGACATTTCTAATTCAGTCATCCCTAGGGTCATTGTGATCTAGGACTCTCAGAATGGGAGAAAGGAGATAAAGATGTAAGACTGAAACATTAAATATAAACCTTGTAGTCTGATTTTGAATAAAAATATCAGAAAAAAAATATATAGAAACATTACTTATATGTACTAATATATAATTTAGATATATAACATGAAATACATAAAAGAGATACACAAATGTATAAAACATATATAACATTATTTTAAGGGAAAAAAAAATGATACCACCTAGCTCTGTCTACTGAAAAGGGCTAGAAACTATGACCAACCCAGTAGCAGAAAGCACTCCTAGTTCCCAGATTGGTCCCTAAATATTGTTTTCCTCCAAGGCAACATAACTCCTTGGATAGATGGCTGATTCTAGGCCTGAGGCAGAAATGTCATGATGAATTTGGAATCTTTACACACTAAGTAGCAAGAAAGCTATCAATGACTAAAGTCATAAAAAACAGGAGTCAAAGTGAATAAGCTCTCAATAGTTAAAGGTGGAACAAACTGATCATCAATAATAACTGCAATTGATTAAAACACATTAGATATGCTTAAATCCATGAGTTCAAAATGGCAAAATTATGATAGGGTTTTTAAAAAGTCCTAATTGATCACCACTGGAGGATGCTAATGAACCGACTCATTATTTGAAACCCAGTAACTAAAAGGAAAGAATCAAGCATTTCCTATATTAACTGTACCAACAGGTTACCAAATAGATGAGGGATTTCTTTTTATAAAAGTACTCCAGGTAGTCAAAGAAGAACTAATAGAATGTCACCATTTTGCAATCTTAATGAATAAATGGAGGTAGGCACTGATTATAAAGTATTGCTAACATCACAAAAAGAGACAACCAGACATCAGGGCCTTGTAATGGAAGGCCATAATATGAGCTATAAATATTCTTGCACCCCTCCCCTCACATACCAATATCGAACATGTGGTCAACAGTATAGATCCAACTAGTAATTTACAAGAAATAAAGAGAACAGAAAAAGCATGTTAAACTATACCAGAAGGATGCAATCAGCAAAAACATCCTGACAGAAATTTAATGGAATAACTAACCTAGATGCTTCAACAGTAAACTGAGAGAAATAAAGAGAATTAACCTACAGATTAAAATATACTTAAAAGACATATCAACCAAATACAACATATGGACAATACAGGTGTGTGCACATACATGCATATGTACACACACATACACGAGGAGACAACAAGAAATTTGTATACTGGCTGGATTATTGTGTATCTTAATCACTGTTATATTTTGTTGTTGAACAATGATATTGTAGTTATGTTTTTAAGCTTTTATCTTTTACAAATACAGACTGAAATATTTGCAGATAATGTAATCTGAGATTTGCTTCAAATTAATAAAGGATGAGGAAGTGGACGGAGGTACAGATGATGTCGTGAGTCGATAACAGTGTTACAGATACATGAGGGTTCATCGTACTACTTTTTCATGTTTTTGAAATTTTACTCAGGAAAAAGAAAAAAAATATATAAGGCACTAAACTTGGCATCAGACAGATGAAGAATCTGATGTTCAGAGAGTGTAAATGAATAAGATCACAAATTAGTAACAGACATTACTGGGACTATAATATTTTCTTAATTTTAGAACAATGTTCTCTACCTATTACATTTAAAAAACTACAATGCTGAACAGTGTTGACCTGCTTAAAATATTTATTGAAGCTATCTATAATTGTTACCACTCCTGACAAGACTAAATTACACTATAAAGAGCATCTAAAATACTTTTGTTTGACTGTCATAATGTACTAAGTTTTTTACATGTATTAACTACTTTTATCCTCAGAGTAACACCATAAAATAGGGATTGTTATTACTATTCTCATTAACAGAGAAATGAAGTCCAAGGAAAGATTTAAACCTTGGCACTCTGTCTCCAGAGTTCTTAAATACTATATTATACTGCCTTTCTTATGAGCTCATAATTTCTTAACTTTATCAAAGTTTTAACTCAAACAAGAAACTAAAAAGGTGCAGAACAGAAACCCAAAAAAGGTTAGATCACATAGATATATACATATATACATATAAAACATACACATACTATGTAAATCAATTATAAAAGTACATTGGAGCTTTAAAATGAAATAAAGAGGAATTCATGAAACAATTATTCCCTTCTGTTTTTTATATCATAGGATTGATACTTTTTTTGTTTTTAATTTAATACCATAAAACATATATTTAGGAGTACTCTAAACCCAGGTAACTGGATTAATCAATATTGAATAAATGGCATCTACTTGAAAAGTTTTTAAAAGATAATGGTATTGTGCTTCACTTCTAATCACATTCTTGTTACATAAAGATCCACAACATGAAGGCAACATTAGATAAAAATTAAATTTTCCAGAGTCTACACAGCAGCTTCACAGCTTTAGGTTCTGAAGCAAAGCTAATAAAGGTCAAGCTGTGAGTTTAGTAACTACTTAATTGACACCTAAGCTACAAAACAGTGGTGCTGAAATCAGCTGGGAGGCAATTATTTGCTACAAGGAAAGCAAATAAATGGTGAAGAGAAATGAGGTTTAAAAAAACAAAAAACACATATACTTTTCTGTAAAAAGTGTGATTTTTAAATCTAAGAGAATATTGTATCACATCAACTGTTTGCTTAAATTTCTTTCCCACAGTTAAACTCTCCTTACAGATTTCAACTAATGATGGCATTAATTTTATCAGTGAGCCTATGGCACAAGTTGACATATTTTCCTTTTGAGATTGAATTTCATTATATCTGGAGAAACAAAGTAAAATTAGAGCCTGTTATAATATGAATCATTATATCATGGATTCAGAAATAATACAGAAGAAAGTCCCCAAAACCATTACTAACTACATCTAGTAAAAATTCTTATTACATAATTAACCCATCCACTGAAAACCTGTTGCAGTGGATGTGCAATCCTTTAATTTATGCAAATTAGTGCTTAAAATGCAACAAAAATTGGATTTCTGTTTAAAATTATAGTTTCGACTCAGAAATGCACAATGGCTTCGGAACATAAACCTAAGTAATTTAAAGTATATCACTGATATATATCAAGAAAATCTGTTTAATCCCACATGTGTGAAAATAACTTCATAATTTCTTAATCTTATTAAAGTTTTGACTCAAGAAACTAAAAATGATTCAGAACAGAAACTCAAAATATAAGATTAAAATATATATAATCAAATAATACATAATAAAAGACATGAAAGACTAATAAGGGAAAAAGCTAATTTTATCCTATAGTTTCAATACTCTCCCCCACCAAAACTTTTCCAAAACTCCAAGTAGCTAAATTGACTAATTTGAATTTTACTTTCTTTCTCTGTCCAATTACTTTCCAATGGAAATATCCATAAAATGTGCCATGGTACAAATGTAGAAAATATAAACTCAAAAATCTGTTTTGAGGATTAAATGAATCAAAAATTCATTAAGTACTTAGCAGTGTATGGCACGTAACACTCAATAAATGGTAGTATTATAATTACCTATTAATATTAATAGCACCGTTCATTTGCGTACCATTTCTTCATAACTTCTTAAACTATACAAAATTCTTAATAGTTTACAGAATTCACAGTGATTTCCAAAATTCTTGGATATCTGTAAAACTTAAGAACACAGAAAAAACTAGTTTATATATCACAAACACTCCTGTAATCCATTATTTTAACTAACCTTTTTTGAAATCTTTGATACTTTTAACTTGTTTTACCTAAATTTACTATTTTCAATGTATCCTTAATTACCCTCTTTCAACTTTCAAAGGTGTACTATTAATACACTTAATAGTGTATTCGACTATTCTGGAATTTAATTTTTTTATCCTTTATCTATGGTTCAATATAAAAGACTCTTCTAGTCAACACACAACTCTTGGAATTCCCTGGATTCCTAGAATTCAAGAATAAAATTTTTTAAATCTGCTTTGTAATAGAAATAAACTGAATATACACTAAATGGATGAGATTTATCTTCCACAAAATAACCCTAAAAGATAATTAGTAAGATATGTGATGCTGTTAAGATCCCATTTCCTAAATAGCCACCATGGAGACTAATGCATCTTTCCAAGTCTTCATCAAGGAAATTAAATGTAACAGATATAAAATAAATTGCAACCTATAACATAGTGATCAACAAGGCCCTGAGAAAAGTGGTCAAAATGAAGATTCATCTTGCTTTATATCAAGAAAAAAGACTTCATAATTGATTGGTTTAAGTATCCAAGCCCCTTGAGAAGCATTTTCTATAGAAAGAAGGGATAATTCTTAAGCTTCTACCATAACTTTGATGATGAATATCATTCAAGACTTTCCAAGTTCCTCTTCTATGATTCCATGATTACCACACAACCTCTACTTACTATTTCAAAGTTCTTGGATACAGGAAAAAGTGTGCTGGATTTTCAAGTTGAAAATTCTGATCACTGGGAAGGGTTATCTTCTATTTCAACATAAACCAGCATTCTAATGTGCACATTCTAATGAGTACATCATCCTCTTATTTAGTTTAGATTGCACTGGGTTCCTGAAGTCTGAGCATACGTGAGTAACATTGGAAATATGAGACTTTCCTTCTCATTGACAACTGCTACAACCATCTCTTGATTTTCACTCCCTTCCCTTACCCTGCCCCTAAAGTAAAAAATAAAAATTAAAAGAAAAAAAAAAGGTGGTTTTCTTTGGTCTACTGAAACAGAGTCAAGCCAAATTTAGGCCAACGAATAATTATAAAGAAACCTAGAACTTAAAACCCAAACAAGAATGCAGATTTACACAAGCCTCATTTACATTTATTCCCAAAAGAAAAAAAGAAACGTATGACATTCAAATTGTGCTTTAAGACAACATCCAGAAATTGTTTTTAAACTTACATTTTCCAGCAACATCACTTATAAAATGGTTTGGCACATGTGACTCAATTATTCTAAGACTTAAAAATGTATCGATGAGACATCCCCTGTGGCACAGAGTAGGGCAGGAAAACTTGTATTTGAAGTGCATATAACTTGGAGACTTCAAAGGATAATACACTTTCCTCACTGGGTCATTCAAAAGCAATTGTGTTATTCTTTCAAAAAACAACAAAAAAATTCTCGTCTACTCTCCAAACAATTACACCAGCCTTACATCAGACACTTGATCTCAATTCAACTGTGTCCGCTTAAGTTTCATTTACAAGGAGAAAATGTTCACCAAATTCACAGTTCACCTAAAACAAGGAAATGTCTATTAACGGCCTTAAATCTACAGGGCAAAATTCTCTTAGGACTGTGATGCCGAGAACTTCTACCGTAACTGAAATTTTCTTTGCAATCTCCATTTCCAAGAGACAGAAAAGCTGTAGAGAATCCTGAGGATCCTGCAAGGAGGTTGGGGCGAGGGAGCAAGCGAGAGGGGCGAAAGGGTGACTCCCACAGAGGAACGGCAGTAGACTTTGAGAACGTATAAGGGAGAGGCGATCATACAGGGGAAAACAGACTTATCTCCAGATAAAGTACGTTTTCAAGGAACCTGAAGTGATGAAGGTAAGGAAAAATAACATAAAGTCATTAACCCTCCACAGCCGGAGGTTAAGCAAAGTAGAGAAAGGGAATTGGGGGGGAGTAAGGGTCCAAAAGACCAGGATCTGAACAAAAGTACGCAGGCTATGAACTCGGCCTTGATCCGGATCTTCTGCCCCAGTAAGCGGACGGCAGGGGGAAAGGATCGCACTTCCTCAGGGTTGTGTAGAGTCCTGCACAAGAAGATGTCTCCTCTCTCCCTGCTTACTCCGTTCATTTCTTTACTTCCCACTCCAGCACCAGAAGCACTCCCGCAAAACTCAGCCAATGCCTGCGCCGCAGGTGGATAGCTAAAAGAAAAATACCTGAGTCCAAGGAATTGCGCCGGAAGCGACAGGAGGAGGAGCCGTGGACAACTGGAGCCGGGGCAAGATCCTCTCTTGCCTCTAGTCAAATCTCAATCTTTACGGGTGGGGCAGAGAACTTCCGCCCTGAGCGAGGATATCGTCACTTCCGCCTAATGCCTTTCCCTCCTCCCTGCACACACCCTCCTCCCCGCTCTAGATACGTTCCTTACGTTTGCTACGTTCGCGACATTCTCACTTCCTTTTCCAGGAGCTATCTGCTTAGCCTTAACACCTAACGTGGACTACACGACCCAGCATCCATCACAGCAGGTTGATTTCCGGGTCAAGAGGGCCAAGCTGGGTACATCACCATGGAAGCGATCGGTTTGGTCACGTGGCGCCCCTGGTTACGCCCGGCGGTAGCTGTGGGGTCTGGGGCTTAGGCGGGGGCCATTTTGCCGAAGGCTCCTGAAGTTGGGGGCGGTCTGGCAGCTAACTGAAGTTATTTCTTTTCTTCCTCTGCAGCTGGGGCTTGGAGAGGAACAAGAAGGTAGGGCTCCATCAAGCCCTTCGGAAACGATGGTTTCCTCTAGTCTCCGTCACCTAACGACCCTGCATGGCGGCTGCGCCTTCCGCGCTGCTCCTACTGCCGCCCCTTCCAGCCCAATGTTCCTGTCGCCTCCAGAGCCGCAGTCGTCTTTCCGCCCCAGGGACTGATGATAGTCGAGGTAGGGGCACCATGAGAGGCGAGAAAAACTACTGCTGCCGTGGAGCTGCAGGAGACCACGGTTCCTGCCCCCCGACACCTTCGCCTCTGGCCGCGACCTTCTTGATGCCCGCGGAGGCAATTTCAAGTAGTTGGTCTGGGTCTGGAAGTGGTTCATCAGGGGGAGATGAAGAGGAGACTCGGCTCTTTCAACTCCTCCGGACCGCGCCAGATCCTTCTGAGGCCTTCCAGGCTTTGCAGGCTGCTTTGCCGCGGCGGGGCGGTCGACTAGGCTTCCCCCGACGTAAGGAAGCATTGTATCGTGCTCTGGGCCGAGTGCTTGTGGAAGGAGGTAGTGATGAGAAGCGACTCTGCTTGCAGCTCCTCTCGGACGTTCTCCGGGGTCAGGGGGAGGCAGGCCAGTTGGAAGAGGCCTTTAGCTTAGCCCTTCTGCCTCAACTAGTTGTCTCCTTACGAGAAGAGAATCCAGCCCTGCGGAAAGATGCGCTGCAGATCCTACACATATGTCTGAAACGTAGTTCTGGACAGGTGCTACGAACGCTTATACAACAAGGACTGGAAAGTACCGATGCCCGGCTTAGGGCTTCCACAGCACTATTGTTCCCTATCTTGCTTACTCCTGAGGATTTGTTGCTCGGCCTAGATCTTACGGAGGTGATAATATCCCTAGCCAGAAAGCTTGGCGATCAGGAGATAGAAGAAGAATCTGAGACAGCATTCTCTGCACTTCAGCAAATTGGGGAGCGACTTGGCCAAGAGAGGTTTCAATCCTATATCTCTCGCCTTCCGTCTGCCCTGAGAAGACAATACAATCGCCGCCTGGAGTCCCAGTTTGGCAGTCAAGTTCCTTACTATTTGGAACTTGAAGCCTCTGGATTTCCTGAAGATCCCCTTCCCTCTGCAGTGACTCTTTCCAACAGCAATCTTAAATTTGGGATTATTCCTCAGGAACTGCATTCAAGATTGTTAGATCAGGAAGACTATAAGAACCGGACTCAGGCCGTTGAGGAACTGAAACAGGTGATGGGACGATTTAACCCTAGTTCTACCCCTCATTCAAACCTTGTCAGTTTCATTAGTTTGCTGTATAATTTGTTAGACGATTCAAACTTCAGAGTGGTCCATGGCACGCTTCAGGTTCTGCATTTACTGGTTATTCGCCTTGGAGAGCAGGTACAACACTTCTTGGGACCAGTTATAGCAGCTTCTGTCAAAGTGCTGGCAGACAACAAGTTGGTGATCAAACAGGAATACATGAAAATCTTCCTCAAGCTAATGAAGGAAGTAGGTCCTCAACAGGTGCTTTGTTTACTCCTGGAACATCTCAAACATAAGCATTCCAGAGTAAGAGAGGAGGTGGTGAACATTTGCATCTGCTCCCTCCTGACCTATCCCAGTGAGGATTTTGACCTACCCAAACTGTCTTTTGATCTTGCCCCAGCTCTTGTAGATAGCAAACGCAGGGTACGCCAAGCAGCTCTTGAAGCCTTTGCTGTGTTGGCATCATCAATGGGCTCAGGTAAAACCAGCATCCTTTTCAAAGCTGTGGATACTGTTGAACTGCAAGATAATGGAGATGGAGTGATGAATGCAGTGCAGGCCAGATTGGCTAGGAAAACCCTCCCAAGGTTAACAGAACAGGGATTTGTGGAGTATGCAATGCTCATGCCATCATCTGCCCAGGGTAGGTCAAGCCATTTGGCACATGGAGCAGATACAGACTGGCTTTTGGCTGGTAACAGAACTCAAAGTGCACACTGTCACTGTGGTGACCACACGAGGGATAGCATGCAAATTTATGGATCGTACAGTCCAACTATTTGTACTCGAAGGGTATTAAGTGCAGGAAAAGGAAAAAATAAATTACCATGGGAAAATGAGCAGCCAGGAGTCATGGGAGAAAACCAGACCTCCAATTCCAAGGATATAGAACAGGTATGCACCTTCTCTAATTTCCTTGAGTTGAAGCTGAAAGAATTTGAAATGAAAATATACCTGTAATGAGTTAAGGGTGAGGCTGTTTAGGATTGTTATGCTTGGTTTTTAAATCAATTCAAATTCTAATGTGAGTATCTACTATAATGATACAGAACATATAGGATTGTTTAATAGGCTTTCTGCTTGATGGATTTGATTAAATTCTAAGAACAATGTGATATAGACCATGCCTGGATTTCAGTTTTGGCGTGTCTCTTTGGTATATCAGTTATCTCCTTCATACAACAACTGAATACCTAGTAGGTGCCAGATAAAGAGCTTAGTTCTGGGAATGAAGATGATACTGGTTCCACAAAGTTCAGAGAAAAGGTAGTTACAAGTTTGTTAGGAGCTAAAATAAAAATATAAAGACTCTTGTGGGAATACTGAAATTAGAAAAAAAAAGTTATTAGAAAAGTCAAAAAAGCCTTCTGAGAAGGTGTGACATCTGAATTGATTTTTCTTGCCTGCTCCCATTTCTATTTTGAAAATTCCAAGTCTACAGGTAACTTAATAGTACAACGAATATCCACATACTCCATCTATACTTACCAGTTGTTATATTGCCATGTGTACTCTATATTTGCCAAACCATTTGAAAGTAGTGTTGAGGTCTTTACATTCCTAAATATTTCTGGATATAACTCCTAAAAATGACATTCTTCTTTATAGCCATCATACTATTATCACACAGATTATAAATAGTAATTCAGTAATATCTTAATATAAAGCCTGTATTTAAATTTCTCCAATTTTTATAGTAGTTTAACTTATCCAGGATCCAATCAAAGTTTATGCAAATAATATATCTCTTCTGTGTAAAATAGTATGCCTGCTTATTTGTTTCTTTGTTTTTTCTAGACAGAGTATTTTGCAAAGAGTCCGGGGTAGTTTGGGTAGTTTTGTAGAATTTCCCACATTCTTAATTTATCTGATTGTTTCCTTATGATTACATTCAACGTAAACAGTTTTAGCAGAAATATTGCATAAGAGAGATGTTGTTAACTTCACATTACATCACATCATGAGGTATTTAATACCAGGCTGTCCCAGTATTGGTGATGCTAAATTTTATCACTTCGATTAAACTGGTGATTAGCCAGATCATTCTATTGTAGCCATTTATCGTTCCTCCTCTTTAAATTAGCACATGATCTGTAGGATGATCCTTTGAGACCCTCTGAATACCCCAATAACCTTTCACCCACTGTTCTTAGCATTCTTCAATGATTCTTACCTGCATCATTTATTACATTAGGAGGTACAAAAAAGGGTAACTTTTTTTTTAAATTCTAGCATTTTCCTATATTTGTTACCCAGCATTCTTTTTAATTCTATGTGGAAATATTTAAATCAGTATTCCTTTTGATGCTAAAATAGTCTCATATTTGATGGCTGGCTCCTGTGTCCTTTTACATGACTCTTTAGTGTTTGAACACTTCTTTAACTTAAACATAACATGATGCCCAGGCTTACGTTGTACTTTTCTTACTCCAGACTTGGTGTTGATCTTTTTTTTCAAGAGCCCTAGAATTGCTTTTTAAATGAAGAGTGGAATTTAAAAGCCAAAATCAGGATATAGATGTGTTCATCATTGCTATTGCTTACCATTGCTGATGGACCCTTTCATGGGACAGAATCAGAGATTACAGAGATTACCTTTTTTTTTCCTTTAATGTATTCATACTGATACCTCTGATTCGAATTCAGCACTGTGTGATTCTTCCCTATCTTTTTTTAGTTCTTATTTGTATCTCTATTCTCCCAGAATAAACTCCTGGTTCCCAACGTCAGTTATATTTATTCATATGTTGTATCCTACAATACACAAAAAATAATTACACTAATAACAATTAACTACCTATTAGATAAAATTCAAGATTTCTTTGCAGTTTCTTTTCTGCTTAGAATTATCTCACAGTCAAAGTTCTGTGTTCAAACTTTTTAAAATTGTTTTCTGGGTGACTATGATTCAAATAGTGTGATGAAAGATGAAAAAGAGTTTGCTGAGTGTAGATGAGGTCTGGTGAATTTCAGAACAAATGAATATATGTTCAGAGACACTGAATTATGAAAAGACTTAGCAAATTAATAAGAAATGGTGAGTTTCTGCATGGCTGAACAAGGCATTTGGTAGGAAGTAGCAGAAGATGGTACTAAAAATGTAGGCAGAGGCAGAGTATGGAGATCATTTTTGCAAATAAGTAGTTCATACTTTTTGTGATAGACCACAAAGGGATGGAGGTGAACTTAGTGTTTGTCAATTTTTTAAAAATAATTCACATAATCTAGTTTTATGGTTATTCTTAGGTGTTGTAAACATTAGCTGGCAGTGGATGATTTTCTTTAAACGTCAATCATAACACTGCCTGTTACACATTAAGTCTGAAATGTTAATGTATTAAGAAGATTCCAGTGCTGGCGAAAGCACCAGAAATCTGAAAATAAGTCCATTTCTGAAATTCTAGTGTAGACATATGTTGCTTTTGGAAGATGCTTTGGTGAAATTAAAACATCTCATAAATTAAGTTATAGCTTCTTGCTCAGAAATAGTCTGTAAAAGAACTGCATTATAAATTATCTTAAAGGACAGGTATTAAATATTTAAATATTTTTATGTGTGCAGTTTTTTAAAGTATGTAGAGTACATCATATAAAGTCTATATATAGTTAAATTAATAAACATTTTTTAGAGCAGTTTTAGGTTCACAGCAAAATTGGAACAGAAAGTACAAAGGTTTCCCATATATTCTCCTGCCCCTACATGTGCACAACCTCCCACATTACATACATCCACACTACCAACATCACAGTGGTACATTGTTAAAGTTGATTAACCTTTATTACCCAAAGTCTATAGTTTATATTAGGATTTACAATCTGTGAGTTTGGACAAATATATCCATATCCCATATCCACCATTAAAATATCATAGAGAATAGTTTTACTGCCATAAAAATTTCAGTGCTCTGCCTATTAATCCCTTTCTCACACCCTCCCTAACTCCAGGCAACCACTGATCTTTTTACTGTCTCCATAGTTTGCCTTTTCCAGAATGTCGTGGCCTTTGGACTGATTTGCACTGGCTATTGACCAGGCTCTGCCGTAACATCTGCAGTCTACTGTTAATCTTGTTCACATGTAACATTGGTTGGTGACATTAAACAGCAAAGCTTCCAGAAAAACTCATAAATGTTTAAATTACATACTTCTATTCTAAAGATAAAAACTAGTTTGCTTAGAAGTATGATTTTTGTAGTGTAGTAGTAGAAAACAAGGTTATAAAAGAGGGAGGCAGGCAGTGCCTAGATTGGAGACTTGAATACCAGGCTCAAGAGTTTAGCCTGTTATTTGGACAGCGATTTGTGATTACAGGGTTGCTTATGTTTATTTTTTTGTTTATTCGTTTTTTGTTTTATGTTTTTAAGCAGTGTTTTAGAAAAATTAATCACAATGACAGTAATGCATGGAGGGGGTGTGTTTCTTAGAGAGGCTAGAGACTAGAGACAAGATCCATTATACTTTTATTGGACTACTTTAGGTGTAAGGTGCTGATATTTATGCGGATTGGCAGAGTGTCTGGATGAGACTGGAAAGAAAGTGATGAATGTAAGAGATATTTCAAAAGATTTAGTGACAGTGTTGAAGAGAGGGAGAGAAAGAGGGAGCGCTGAAATTCGAATGAGCTGACAAAATGCATAATAGTTCATGGATATACATAGGAAGATCCTAAAAGAGGAAGTTAATTTGGGGGGAAATAAATTTTAGGTGGAGAAAGGTAAACTATTCCAGTTGAGTTTGAAAACTATTCAAGAGGTAAGGAAAGAACTAGAGATTTAGATTTTGGAAGTCACGTACTAAGAAGTAATTGCTGAAACTGTGAGAATGGATGGGCTCTTTGTTGAAGGGCATATAGAGAGGAGCAGAGTGCTGAAGACTCAATCTTGGCATGCATGCATCCTCATTTAGCGAATAGCAATAGAAGATAGAACCAAACAAGTAAAGGAGAAAGGATGCCTAAGATTTGGAAGAAAACCAACACAGAGCAAAATTTTAGAAGTGAGGTAGAGAGTTTTAGGAAGTATATCAGTACTGTTAAATGCAGGACAGATTGAGAACAAAAACTGAAAAGCATGACTTGTTCTTATATATTCAACCTGCCACTTATAAAATAATTTTTGGTACTTTTAATTTTATCTTAATTTCCTCTGGATAATCCTTCTGATTATAAAATATTATATGTGCTTATTATTGAAAATTTGGAAAATATAAAAAAGTACCAAGAAGAAATTTAAATGTTTCAGCAATCCTACTACTAAGAAAGGCCTGCAGTGAATATTTTGTTGCTTGTATTTAAAGTATCATTTCAATTAATGTATATAGGTATAGATTCTTTTTTCCATACATGAAAGTCTCCCCTTTTTACTTACTTTAGCATGAACTTTTTTTTATTTAACGTCGAATGATCTGTAGCAGAATCCTTAATGACTGTTTAATATTAGATCATATAATAGCATCGTCTGTTTAACTGTTCTCTTACTTTTGAATTTAGACTTTTTAATTCTATTTTTGTTTCTACCATTTAGTCGATTCTTTTTGGTCCCTGGCATATCATAGACTAATAATCAGATTCCTGTGATGTTCTAACTTTGTATCTCTTTCTTTGTTTTTATGAGTATTTTAATGGGTTAGTGAGATCAAGCAATCTGGTGTAACTAGCTGGCTACCATATTAGCTATACTTTTCCTAACAGATTTTCTACAATGTAGTTAAGAGTCAGTAACCTTCTCTAAAAAGGAGCATACTTGCTTTATGTGTATGTAATTACTAGATCTGTAGTTTTTTCAAGGAAGAGGATTTGGTTATTAGAAGGTCATTGGGACATAGAAAAGAATATTTTTAGAAGAATGTTATAGACAGACCAAATTTAAAAGTTTATGAGGTGAGATGATAAGGAAACACAGGCAATAAGCATTTATTCAACATCTTTTTGATCATTCACTATGTGCAAAACCAATTACGAGTTTACAGACTACTCTTTAAAGCACTACATAGTATTTTTTCTTCTTTTGGTATTTAGTACATGTGAGGATGTCTTTTTTCCTTCTCAATGATAATAAGCACTGTGATAGTAGGGACTGTTTTGTTTTTGTCTTTGTAATAGTACTAACTATGATGCTGTGTCCACAATCAGTCAACAAATATCTGTTAAATGAGAAAATAGCTAAGGGTTTTTCAGAGAAAGAAAAGACCAAGTGAGATATAGCAGGATGTAGCAGGATGAATTATTCCTGTGTTTTATTTTAAAATAAGAAACACTTGATTTGAAAGAGGCAGAGGAAGGAGACACTTGTGAATTCAGCATGCCTACTCTGTTTTGTACTGTGGTAAATGTTAGACGTGCAAGATATATATGATTCATTCCCTATAATCATATTCAGGAATCATATTTGAGAGAGAAAGGCAAGGAATGTCCCTAAATAAAGACTGAATGAGTCATGAACACAGATAGAGAGAGAGATTAGCTTTGGAACAAAGGAGGAAGTCTCTTCCTCTGGAACTGAAGGGAAAACAACAGAAAGATGACTTAAGATACAGAAAAATTTTGAGATAGCAAAAAGGATGATGTGTGTGTGTGTAAATCAAAAGACAGAAGATACCAGCTTTAGAACAGTGCTTACCAAACTTTAATGTGCCTATGAATTGCCTCAGGATCTTGTTAAAATAAAGATCTATTCAATTCGTCTGGAATGGGATCTGAGGCTACTAGCTTACTATGCTAGGTGTTGCTGATGCTGCTGATTTGTGAACCACATTTTGAGAGCAGGATTCTAATATTAGACTTCCATATTCTGGTAAACTATGAAGCAAGATGAGAAGGGAAAATAAGAGGATCAGGGATTTGAAGAATGTGGGAAAGATTTAGAATACCAATATGACAAATTTAAAGGTAATAGAAACTTAAAATTATTAAGTTGCACTAATGTATTTGGTATGAACTTAATCCTAAAAAGTGAGATCATCCTTGGATGCTGGGTTGTTTTCAATAAGTAGTCATTAATTTTCTTTTTAAAATTTTTTTGGGTTGCTTGAAGAATTTGAAAAACATTTATTTTTAATGCTTGTCAAAATCATGAGCAACTCCAAAGCATATCTATTCTGTGTAGATGATCTATTTAAAAACTTAAAAATAATTTTAAATACATTTTAAAAAATAAACTTTCAAAGCATATTAAACAAAACAATATATACGTTATATTGATTTTACTATCTTAAAAAGTTATAACCGTTCCCTTGATAAATGGACAAAACATACTCATTACCTTGTATACATATTTTTATTTCCCTATAACTTTTTTTTTTTTACCTAAGGCTGTGTTAGTTAGCTGTATCTATTAAACACAACCTTACCTAGAGAAACAAACTTTTTTGTTTCCTCACAGATGCAGAAAAAACTGAAAGTCAGTAACCAAGAGCTATCCTTTCATTCTCTTCATGAGTACACATTTCTTATCTTTTTTATGATTTAAGTGGCAAAATGAACATGTATTTAAATCCAAAGGTATTTATATATCCTTTAAGCTGATGGCTATTCAATAATGTATGAGACAAGGATAAATTAAAAACATAGTTGATAACCAGTAATTTGCATTTTTATTATTAGAAATTGTTCGAGTTCTAAAGAAGATTTTTCATTAATTTCGTTATATATTAGTTTAAGATGTTATGAATAACTAAGGGTCTGAAAATTACAACATAAGCTAATATATTAAGCATTGTCAGATTTCTAGCATTATAAAAATTGATTCTTTTCCATAGTGATATTTATTATACAATTTAATTGATGACACAATTTTATAATTTTATATTTTGAAAAGGAGTGATATTAAATTTATCTAACTTGTAACTTCCAAACTTGTATAGGAAATTTAAGATTTTTAATTTAATTAGGCTTTTCCTGAGAGATGAGTTCAAGTTAACACAAATAATTATATCATACTAATATTAAAAACTATAAAATATTGTTTGGTTTGGCTTTTGGAAACTATGATTTTTCTAAGTTTGTTTAATTTATAATTAATTTCTTTACTATCTTTAGCTTTAGAATTCTAAAGTAATATTAATTTGCAATTAATTATTTAGAGAAATTGAATAAAGCTAATCATTGAATGTTATGGATTTTGTTGGCTTTCATCTTTAGTATAAGAATTTGATTTTTGTAGATATTAACAGATATTGGGCCTATAATAAGTGAACATGAAAGAAATCTTGTTTTTGGTAGAGGAAGTTTAAAACAAACGTAAATGGAACACACCAATAAGGAAACAAAATTCCAAATTCTTTGTCAGCTGCCACCTGAACAGGGTAATGTCATCCTGCAGAAATCACTGAATAGTTAGTATAAAATCAAAACTTATTTCCACCACCCTTGCCATCTGTGTAAACAAACTATTGTCCATGTTGCTCAATCAAAATCAGAACCAGAAGCAGGCTTTGCCTGGAATCAGATTCACTGCATGAACCATATTGTTCATTTAGTTCTATGAGGAAAGGTTAACTGAGGATTCAAGGGTCCAAGTCTCAGAAAAGGTGCACTTTCAGGCCATGTGTTTGATTCTCATTGTAGGACCGAGAAGGGTAGTATATTAGTGAAACCTCCAGAAGTAAACATCAAACAAGGAGTCAGAAACATTTCGTTTATTATTTTGCAGTTTGTTTTCTTACATGTAAGAGAGTCAGCTAATAGGCTAACTTAAGGAAAAGCCAGAAATGAGAAAAGAAAAAAATATTAGAGACAATATAAGTCTTGTTTGCACATTTTATGAGTAAATTGGTTAGCTGACAGGTGCAAAGAGTACAATCTGGGTATCCTGCCCTTGTATAGGAAGCCTAAGAATATCAAAGAAAATATTTTGTTTTAAGAAAATATATTTTAGCTGTGTAATGTATATGACAGTCTTTCTCAGGTCTGCCAGTCTCCTTCTATCAACACTACTATCTTAAGCCAGATATATGCCATTTCTCTCACTGAAACTTATTCATCAATGTTAAAAATTTTTTTGGAACTAACCCAAATAAATGTTCCATAATAGGAGAATGACATATCTAGTCAATAGAATATTACACAACTTATGGACATGGACAATGGACTAGTGGTTACCAGAGAGGAGTGGGGAGGGGGAAAAATAAATAAAATATAAATAGATAAATATTTTTTTTTTAAAGAATATTATGCAGCCTTTAAAAACAGTTTATATCCTTAGACCTAACAATTCCAGGATATGTGCATAACAATGTTCACTACAAGATTGTAATAGTGAAAAGTTGTGACATGGAAAATGTCCATTAGTAGGGAACTATGAGTCCATACATAATGTGGAATACAAGACTACCATTTAAAAAGACTAAGATATGTGTGGATTAACATGAAAGGATGTCTACAATATGCTGAGTACTTACTATATACCAGAGTATTTTGTGACCTATTTTTATTTTTTAAAAATAGCTTATTGAAGAATGCTTATATGTAGAAAAAGACAAGTTTGACAGAGTTTATTAATAGGATTCTAGTGAAATAGGATGCCAAAGAAGAATTTCATTTTATATTTTATTTCTATATTGTTTTTATTTTTTCAGAATATGCAGTTAACTACTTTTGCAATTAAAGTTTATAGCTCTTATGAGAGATTGTAACACATGGGGAATACTTTTCCTATGATGTTAAGTGCAGAAGTGGCATATAAAACTTTATGTTTAGTTTCACAAGTATGTTTTCTTAAAGTGTGCATAGAAAATGATCTGAAAAAAAGCACACAAAGATATTCCAGAAGGTGACTTTAGGTAATTGGAATAAATTTTTTAATGACCACCACTAGTGAATGGGAAAGGTTGTAGTCTAGGTAAAACCAGAAAGAACTTGTAGAAGATCAGAGGCTCCAGAAACTGGAGATCAAGATAAAGTTTAGTAGGAGTTCAATAAAGGCAGTAGTGTAGGTGATTTCTGAGAGCATTAGCTATTAAAAGGCCTTTTCCTGATAATTTGTTACTAGGTCTACCAAAATAGAATTAAACTATTTTTATGTTTTTAGACCCCTTGCCAAAAGCTGAAATTAAATGCATTAGTTCATTTTATGACCTTTTTATGAAAAATATACAAGGAATCAAATGCAACGGTTAAGGGATAATAAACAGCAAGATTAAAATAGTAGGTAAGACTGAATTTCAAATCATTGTTAATATTAAGTGTTACACTTACCTTTTATAATGCTTTTATTTACTATAAGGAATTAAAGGAATTAAATTTTTAGATATTAACTTTAAAGACCACAAACTCTATCTCATGTTCCTAAAGAGTCAAAAGGTACTCTAAACAGACTGTTTCACATTTTGTAAATTTAGCTCATAACTCTTTCAAAATATATCTAATTTTTTCTTTAACTCATTTCCCTTTCCTTTTATTCATTGTTTAGTTCATTAAAGCTTATCTTGATGAAAAACCATTTGACTACATTTAAGAGAGATCAGAAAGGGCCTGTCATGTTAATAATAATTGGTGTGTCCTATATTGTGCTTTCAAATATTTGTGGAATTTTCTGTAGCAAAATTTAATCCCCAACTGATTTCTTGAAAATTTCACACTCACACGCACATTCTCTAACACTACCACTATCCTTTTATCCCCATCACCACTGCCACCAGTTGTTGTATCTGGCATACATATTAATGTTCTCTTCTCTAAGCAGAAATTAGTTACAGAGTAAATCTAATGTAAAATGTAGTGATACTAGAGAAATAGTTCTGGATTACTCACTGTTTTAACCATGTCTTTAAATGTATCTATCAGAAATTGGCTATAATTGGTTTAATTTTTATTCCATGTGTCATTTTAATACTACTTTATAATCAGTCATAGAAATTATAATATTAGATTTTGAGAAAGTAAAGTCAGGCCTTTTTATCTGGGGCATTCCTTTTTTCATCATTGGTATTTTTGAGGTTAATTTTTGAAGGAGTTAACAGGTTTTACGCAAAATTTGATGAGGAATAACAAGTTCCTTAAGGCTTATTTGGTAGTTTATAATCTTTTAATTGTCAAGTAGCTAAAAAGTTTATAAATACACATTGCTTTAATTTTATTATATTTTAATGCTGTTTGATAATTAGCAAAGTTTGCAAAGAAGCATTACTGAGAAGGCTATAGTTTGCCATGGACGTCTAGATTTTATTGTGTCTGTTAGGCTCCAAATAAATATATTGACGGTAAGTATAATTTGTTGTCTGTTCACTCAATATTTTAAATGTTCTGTAGCCATGTTGAATGTGAAGTGATCCAGAACAATTGAGGTTGTCATTGGTGAAGAATTCTGAACACTTGACTCATGCTCTCATCTAGTTCTTTAACTATGATTAGATAGAACTTCAAAATTCTATCCTGGCACTTTTGTACCTTAAGGATCAAAGAGGGTATGTGAAAAAAATTGGAAACTGTCAACTACCAGATATATATAAAGTTTTATGTACTTTGTTTTAACTAAAAGACCTACATAAACTATTTTTTTTGATCATTAAAAAAAAACTATTTTGAAATAAATTATGGTTTTTAAAGATGGTTCAGAGACTTGCTACACAACCCTTCCCCTACCCTCTCCTAATGTTGCCATCGTACGTAACCATTTATCAACACTAAGAAACTAACACTGGTACAATACTATCATAAACTATTTTAAAGGGAACCATGACCATCTGGACTGTAATTTACATCTGGACTGCAGATTATGAATAATAAATCTGCCTCAGTAAGAATAGTAAAGTGAGATGCTCGCTCGTTCAGTGACCTTCAGTTGTCAATTTATTGTCTAATGCTGAAACACAGATGGCATAGTGTGGCAGGCTATGCTCCTGAATCAAAAATGTTCTTTTCTCTATTCAAGTTGTCATTTAACTCTTTTTATTATTGCTATTCTTTCCTTCCTAACTGCCAGATATGTACTGTAGGGGAGGTAAGGTACAGAAAAGATTTGGGGTGAAGTGGTAAGAAAGAGGAAAAAAATGGCATTTCTATTATAGAATAAAAAATACTGTTAGTGTACCACACTATCTGTGAATATTTATTTATATCATTGTATATTTGATAAATTTAATATTTTCCTTTCAATCTGATTGTCATAATTGAGTCTAAATTCTGTCTCATTTATTATAAGTAGACAACACAAATTTGCTAACTTATTATTTTGTTTTTATAGTTTTCATCACATGATTTCATCCCATCTCCAAAATTAAAGCCCTCTCAAGGAATGCCAGTCAATGACGATTTATGTTTTAGCAGAAAAAGAGTGTCAAGAAACTTATTTCAGAATAGTCGGGATTTTAACTCAGATTCTCTTCCTGCATGTGCTGCTGGTAAGTAACAGGTGCAGGTAATGGACATGTTGAATTAAATTAAAGATTTCTCTAAATTTCATAGTTTATTCAAAGGCTACAGTTCAGATCCAATACATATTTGTTGAAGATCTGTTAAGAATGGACACTTTGACATAAATCATCTCATAAGACTCTGGAAGGCCTTCTCACAGAAACTGTGTAAGTCCTAATGTAAATCAGTATTTACTTAATCAACAATCTGTATTTATTGAGTCTCTCTTGTGTCAGGTATTTTCAACAAAAGAGGAAGAACTTTCTGCCTAATAGAGCTTGCATTCTATTTGGGGCAAAGCAGACATTAAATCAATGCGAAACATGGTAGGTTAGATGATAATAGATGCTATGGAGAAAGGTAAAGCAGAAAAGAGGAATATGGAGAAGGAGCTATTTTAAATGATGTAGTGAAATAAGGCCATATTCCGAAAGGAATACTTGAAGTAAACCAGATAGATATCAAGAGAGAAGAGCAAATGATTCCAGGAAGAGGAAAGTAAGTGCAGAGTATGGGACATGTTTGAGAAAAATCAAAGGGGCTAGTAAGTCTAGAATGAAATGAGTTAAGAAGAAGAAAAGTAGGAAATGAAATTAAAGAGATATTAGTGGTTCCTATTTATAAAGCTTGAATGAACTTTGAATTTTACTCTGAGTGAGAAACATTTTGAGGAAAGAAAGAAGCAATATCAACTGTCTTGTTTTCCAGGCTTCTCTTGGACATTACATATAAAGTAGACTTATGGTGGGCAGGGGCAAAAACAGGGAGTCTATTGTAGTAATCCAGGCTAGAGTTGCCGGAGGCTTTGGCTAGGGTAGCAGCGAATGTAGTCAAAAATGTTTGGATTCTGATTGTATGTCAGAGGTAGAGTTGATATGATTTGTTCATGAATTGGATGTGGAGTGTGAGAGAGAGAGAAGTCAAGGGAGTCGTAAGGTTTTTTGGCCACAGCAACTGGAAATATGTTTAATTGCCTAAGTAAATGTTACAGAAAGTAAGTATTGTAGTAGTTCAAAGGACTATTGTCATGGGCTGTATCAGCTAGAAAAGATGTTGAAGAGGAGATAGTACTTGAACTATATCGCATTTGGGGATGTATACAATACATATAGGTAGTGTGGAGGAGAGTAGAGGCTTGCACTAGGAATGGGCTTGAGATTGGGAGCTATATAAAGGCAAGATTTATTCTAGATGGTAAAAGATAAATTGGGATATGGGGCACCCCTTTGTGCTAGGCTTAAAGATTCGAGCTCCTACTTATAAGCTACAGGGAGCTAATGAAGATTTTTTCATTGAGGAAAAAAGCTAGGGTGATGAGGTTGTTTACAAGTGGAATAGATGGGAATAGGAAAATGTGATGACTGGATATAAAAGAAGCGGAGTAGAGAAAGATCTCAAGACTTAGCACCTAGGAAATTAGAAAAATGATAATGTGCTAAATGAAATCAATAGGAAGGGAAAATGATTTATAAGGTAAAGATTGAATTTGTCATAGATTAATAAACAACATTTATTTGTCATAAATAACATTTATTTAATATCCAAATGATATCAGTTACTGAAATTTGTTGGCTATGAGTTTGGACACAATATTTAGAAAACATTAGGAGAATTTATAGACCTTTATGTAATAATGTTCCATAATATTTTTATAAAAAATGAAGTGTTATAATGATTATATAGTTTAATGTATATTTAATAGAGAAAAAGAAATGCAAAGAGATATCCAGTTATGCTTGTACCATTACTTTGGATTTTTATAAGGCTTGTGGTTTCTGTACCATTAAGTAGCTCTTACCTAGTAGTACAGATTTTAAATAACTGGATGATGAGACAACATATAACCTAATGCTAGATTGGATGATACAAATTATGAGTACTATAGAGATTCAAGAAAAGAAAAGATCATAGATATTGAAGTGGTTTATGACAACTCCTGGAAAGAGTTTTGACTTTAAAGAAGAGAAGGGTTTGTGATTGGTAGTGAGGCAAGAGGGACTATTGCAGGTAGGGAAAAAGAATAACCAAAGTGTGGAGGTGGGAATTAACTTAGAAGATGCCCAGTACATGAAAGATAAAAAGGCTTGAAATCACAGGAAGAGAATTTAAAAAATCATAGAATTTCAGAACTATAAGGGGTCAGCTCATTTTAAATGTGAATAAACTGAATGTCAGAGAAGTCATTATTACTGTCTTTAATTCAGATTTATTTCCCTGCTCAGGAATAACCTTAACCAGCCACAGTATAGAGAAAACAATCTGGGGAATATGCCTGAATAAGCTTGGGAGCTATGTGAATGCTGTGTTATATGTTAGAAAAAAAGGTAGAAGAATTCTGAAGTAGAACTTTTTGGGTTGAGTGTATGCTACAAATACTAGGATGAAGGAAAGCCAGGTCTGAAAGAACATTCCATGGTAAGAGAAGGGAGCGTGTAGGAAGAAACTGCCTTTGCCTGTATTTTTCAATATACTTTTCTCTACTTCACCAGTCAACTTTCTGTCCTTTAACCCTGCCACTGATTAATTCTACCAATAGCAAAAGCTTTATCCGTTTCTTGCCTGCCTGGCTTACTGTTCACACATTTCTGTATTTATTCCCTTACAATGACAGCAACATTTATGAAATTAGATGTATTCGTGACATAAAGCTAACTTTTACTTTTATGTTTTTCTCCTTCCTTCCTCCCAAAGGCGCTACTGGTACTCAGACAAATCTTTCTGGGAAATGTGGACAACTTGGATTTTCACAGATCTGTGGTAAAACTGGAAGTGTAGATTCTGACTTACAATACCTGGGGACAACTAACAGTCATCACGATAAAGGTTTACATTTCAAATTATTTGGATACAAATGATTTATAAATATTATGTGGAGTTTCCAAATCTTGCTTACATATTATTTTGTGTAATTATATACTCATCACGAAAAAGTGTTATGTTTTTAGTAAAAATTTTAATAACATTTTTTATAACTGTTACCCTAAAATGTTAGATTTCATAATCTTGGTATAAATATGACTGATTAAAGTTAGAGTTTAGAAACTCATGGTAGAAATGAACATAATTAAAAGTAACATTATCCATTAAGGAGTACTGTGTTAGCAGAGGACAGTTCTTTCCATAACTGTTTAAAATTTAAGGCTATTTAGGATTTATTATGTCCCCTGTTAGGAATCATAACTTCCTGACTAGCTATTGTTTTAGATATCTTATAGAACAAAAGGAAGTGTTTAAGTCTGTCAGTCATATGAATTTTGGATTTGAAGAAGTTTCTTCACTTTCTATACTAATTAATAGCTTTATCAATTATTTAGAGGTAGGATCAAATCAAATATTTCTAGAGATATTTTAGTTTTTGTTGTATATCCTTTACTAAAATTTTTTGAGTGAAAGGGGTGTACTTCAGTCTGTATTTGTTAATGAAAAAGTATACTCATTTGAAATTAGTAAAGATGATTTAGTTAATATAGCACTTATATTTTAGCTACCCTTTCCTCTACCCACTCCAAAGGGCCATAAAGTTTTTCTTTGTAGTGTTATTCCCAATAAAATAGTCCATCTTTCCTAATAATACAAGTATTTCTTAAATTTTGACTAGATACCTTTGGGACTTGTACTTAGTAAAAGCAGAGAGGATTCTCTGTATTGCTTAGTCTGTTCCTGTTTAGGATATTCCTGAATAATTACATTACCTTTGAAGACTGCCTTCACTCTCAGTGTTTAATCAGATCTTTATAGTGCATCTGGTTTTCTTATGACCTTTCAGAATACTTATTAGAGCAGCTACTAAAGGGATATCATGTTCTTCTAAATTCAAGATTTAATAGTAGGCTATATTAAAATTTCTGTCAGGGCCATCATTATCTCAGGTAATATTCTCCCTGGGATTTCTGAATGCCCTAGGGTAAAATGACAGATGCCAAATCATCTAGAAGTTCCCATCCCAATTTTAAATGTTTCAGTGATCCACATCAAACGTTGGAAATGTCAGTATATTTTGTTGCACTCCAGTGGTTCTATTTATGTGCATAAAAAGACCTTATATTTGATTTCTTTGTAAGAAATATTTTTAAATCTCTTAATAAAATATATAATGAGACACTGACATGGAAGCATCAGAATCTATTAATAGAATTAAATTCTGTAATTAAAATCTGGAAACTGAAAGTTTTTTCTTTATGTAAATTTGTGACCACCATAGTCTATTTTGCAGCCAGATAAGATTTAAGTAGAAGTAGGGGTTCTAACCATGTCAGATATGGATTAAAAGTAAATAGTTCCAATTGTTGTTTAAATCTTCAGAAGAATATTGTATTTGTTAGTATGTATAAGCTAGGTTTTTTGTTGTGGAAAATCTTCCAAAAAATA
Source organism: Eidolon dupreanum (assembly GCA_028627145.1). Taxonomy (NCBI): domain Eukaryota; kingdom Metazoa; phylum Chordata; class Mammalia; order Chiroptera; family Pteropodidae; genus Eidolon; species Eidolon dupreanum. Next base: position 78,809,569 of record CM053509.1, read on the forward strand.
TTGAAGGAAAATGTAAGGGAACCCCTAAAAGGTTACAAATAGACTTTTGTATTAATTGAGGAGTGAAAAGGAAAGGTCAATAAAAGGTAAGAAAAAAGTAATGAAGAAAAAACACAATAAATAGGAAGCACAAAATAAGATGGTAGAATTAAAAGCATATCTGTAGTTACCATAAATATAAATGGAGAGAACTTAACTTTAAATAACAGAGATGATTAGATTTTATTTATTTTTTAAAATTTAAATGATATTTTTAAGAGTCACACCTAAAATCTATCAAAATAGAATGGGAGAAAGTAAAGCATGGAAAACATATACAGTAGTAGTTCCCTCTCATTCACGGTTTTGATTTCTGCAGTTTTAGTTGCCTCACAGGCAACCTCTATCCAGAAATACTAAATGGAAAATTCCATAAATAAACATTTTGTAAGTATTATATTAGGTGCCATTCTGAGGAGCGTGATGGAATCTTGAGCTGTCTCACTTGTCCCACCTAGGATGTGAATCATCACTTTGTCTGATGTATCCATGCTGTATACACTCTTTGCTCATTTATCACTTAGTAGCTTTCTTGATTATCAGACTGACTGTTGTGATATTGCAGTGCTTGTGTTCAAATATCCCTTATTTTATTTAGTAATGGCCCCAAAGCACAAGAGTAGTAATGCTGGCAATTCGGATATGCCAAAGAGAAGCCGTAAAAAGCTTCCTTCAAGTGAAAAGATAAGTACAATACAATAAGATATTTTTAGAGAGAAACCACATTCACATAACTTTTATTACAGTACAGTGTTGTAATCATTCTATATTACTTATTGTTATTAATCGCTTACTGTGCCTAATTATAAATTAAACTTTATCATAGGTATGTATGTACATAAAACAACATAGTATATATAAGGCTCTGTACTATCTGATTTGGGGCATCCACTGGGATGCCTGAACCTATCCTCCATGATAAGGGGTAACTACTGTACTAGACAAATACTCAAAGCAGGTATAAACATATTGATGTTGAGGAAAATATGCACACTAACGCTAATAACATTTTTAGGGCTAAAGAGGGCCATTATAATAAAAAAGAACAATTCACTAAGAAGATAAGACTTCTAAAATGTGTGTACATATATGTGTGAGTTTATATATATGTATTTTGACAAAATTACAAGAAAAAAATGAACATCTATAAATGTTAGTAAAAAAGTTTAATGACATTAAAAAGTTTGGGATTAGATGATACAGAATATTTGAACAATGCAATTAATAAGCTTCTAAGAGTTGTCTCAGAAATAGAAAAACTGAATAGACGTGTATTCATTAAAGGAATTTTAGGTTTAAAATTCTACCCACAAAAACAAAACTCCCAGGCCCATGTGGCTTTCCTAGTATTCTGTCAAAACTTCAAGGCAGCGGTGAAGCCTATCTCATACAAACTAGAGATTGAAGAAAGAAGGAAGGCTCCCTAATTTGTTTTATGAAATGAATATAGCCTTAATACCATGACCGGATAAGGTCAGTGAATAAAAAAAAAATAAATGGTGGTCCAGTCTCACTTTTTTGGAAGTCAAAGTCCTAAATAAACTGTTGGCAAACCAAATCTAGCAATGCGTTTTTAGAATTTGTATGTTATATATTATGTCTAAGTACAGGTTTTCCAGAAAAAAAACCCTGTAGTTTAATCTTATCACAGATGGGAGAAAAAAAAACATAATTGTATCAATAGATGCAGTAAAAGTAATTGATAAAAATTTAACATCTATGCATAATTAGAAACTCATAACAAACTAAGAATAACTTTCTTAACCTGATTAATGATATCTGTTAACACTTATAGCAAATATACATATAGTGGTAAAATACAGGAATTCACTTTAAAGTCAAGTATAAGACACAAATGTTCACTGTTATCATTGCTGTTGAGTATTTAATTACTCATTCATCTAATTATTAAGAACAGACACTTCTAGAATCTAAAGATCAAAACCTAGTAGAGAAGAAGATAAATAATAAGCAATAAGAATGGAAACAAGTGCTATGAAGAAAACTAGGGCAGTGCAAGGTAACAGAGTGTGACAGGGAAGGCCTTTCTTAAGTGATGACATTAAACAGAAACCCAAATGAAATGAAGCAGTGAGCCACGTGGATATCTGTAGAAAGAACATTCCAGGCAGGGACAAGAAAATACGAATGATCTGATATAGGGCCATATTTGGCCTTTTAGAGGAATAGCAAGAAAGTGAAATGATAGAGAGGGAGAGTAATTATAGGGGAGATGACATGTGGCCATGTATGGTAAAGATTTGAGATTTTATTCTGAATGGGCTGGGAAGTCATTGGAGGTTTTTGAGATAAGAAATAGGATGATCTGACTACCTTGCAAAAGGATCAGAGCTGCTATGTAGAGAATAGGCTAGGCAAGAGTGGGGGTGGGGTGAAAAGCAAATGAGTTAGAAAGGTATGGTGATAGTAAAGGTGAGAGATGATATGGCTTACATTAGAGAGGAGGCAATAAATGTGATGAAAAGTGGTTGGATTCTGATATAAAGGGTGGTTGTAAAGTTTGGAAACTTAGGTCATTTTATCTTACATATATTAATATACTACAAATAAGCTATTCATTCTGTATTCACCAAGTTTCCAATCTTAGTGATTACCCTGTATTGCTACAGTAGAGACAATAAAATTTGTTAATGAGTTAGACATGAAGTTTGAGAAAAGAGAGGAGTCAAAGATGAGTCCAGCGCAAGTTGGCCTGAACAGTCTGACAAGCAGAGCTTCCATTTACCAAGAAGAAGAAGATTAGGAGAAGAGCAGATTTGACTGGGAAATTGACAGTTTTATTTTGGACATGTAAAGTTTGGTACATCTGTCTCTTGAGAGAAGATGTCGAGTGGCATTTTGATATTGAAGCTCCAGTTTAAGAGAAAATAAGTCCTAAAACTTTGGGAGTCATTATATTATTACCTATCTAGGAAGTTCCTAGCTCAAAATAAAAAGTATAAAATTTGAAGAGGAAGAAATAAAAATTGTTGCTATTCCCAGATTAAACATGGTACAATGTTAAGAGCACAGGCTTAAGAGTCAGAGTGCCTGGGTTGGCATCCATCCCAGTTTTATAGTTTCCTAGTGTGTGACTTTTACTTATTATTTCTCTTTTAACCTGAAAAATAGGAATAGTACCTACTCCCACAGGATTGTTATGAGGATTAAATTAGTTAATCCATATTAAGTACTTAGAATACCACTTGGCACATAGTAAGGGCTAAATAAGCATTAGCTGTCATCATTATTATCATTATAGTCACTATCATTATCATTATTATCATTATTAGATTACATAAAAAATCCCAAAGGTTTTACAGAAAAGTATTAAAATGTTAAATAATTTAGTAAGGTTGCCAGATATAATCCCAGAATGTAAAACTCAAAAAAGTTCCTAGACACCAGCAACTTTCAGAAAATTTAGTATCTAAGAATGGTATTATAGTATCAACAAAATTTGTAAATATCTGGAAATCTAACAAAAATTTACATGTCCTTTATTATGAAAGCTCAAATACTTTTTGAGAGACATAAAAGAAGACCTGAATAAATGAAAAGAGATCTCGTATTTTTAAACAGGGAAACTCAATGTCAGGAAAATAACAGATATTCCCAGATTAATCTGTTAGTTTAAGGTCTTTTCAACCAAAATTCCAGCAGGATCTTTTATGGAGGCTATTCACATAAAAGAATAAAGGGCCAAGAATGGCCTACATAATTCTAAAGATCAAAATTAAAGGGAATTACCCTATCAGAGCTGTTATAAATAAAACATTGTAATAGATATAGACAGATAGACTAATGGAATCAATAAGAAGCATCCAAGAATAGCCCCAAATAATATATAGGACAGTGGTTTCCACCTGCCCAGGCCACTGACGTTACTGGTTAAGAACTGGGCTGCACAGCAGGAGTTGAGCAGTGAGCCAGGGAGCAAAGCTTCATCTGAACATGCAGCCACTCTCCAGTGCTAGCGTCACTGCCTCAGCTCCACTTCAGATCATCAGGCATTAGATTCTCAGGAGCTCCAGTCCCTGGTGCCAAAAAGGTTGGGGACTGCTGATAGATTTATAGATAAAAAGGAAAGAATGGAAAGTTCAAAAAGTGACACCTGGAAAATTGCACTATTTGTATAGAAAAATGTTAAATTAGATCTTTACCTCATGTTGTACAAAAATATAAAATGCCAGATGGAATAAAAACCTTAATGTGAAAAGCAAAAAACTTGAAACTCTTAGAAGTTGTATATAAATAACATATTCTCTTTTGTTTTATTACAGTGTATGCTAGCCTAAATTTTGGCAGTAAGACACAACAAACATTTGGTCAAACAGAACGTACTTCATCATACACTGGTCCAAATCCAAGTTCAGGAGCCTTTGTCCTTCCATCCTGTCCTCTCTCATCACCTCGAACTAGCCCAAAGCACACATCTCTTGCTGTATCCCCGAAGAAGTCTCAAGATAATTCTGTTAATTTCTCAAGTTCCTGGCCTCTTAAAAGCTTTGAAGGACTATCAAAGCCAAGTCCTCAGATAAAGCTTGTCAGCCAGAAATCTTCTGGCCCTACAGGAAGAAATGATGGTAAAAATTAATACTTTGTTTAAAATTATTTGTATGTTTGAATCATTATTTTGAAGTTAGGGTTAGATCTTTAAAAGCTAGTAAATTGTATTTTATCTCTGTCCATTAGTAAATATTTAGGAAGATATTTAACAGTATTTTGAATAGATCATATGTGCAATATAAAATTAAATTGAATTGTCATTTTCCCCCTAATATTGCCACTTCAGAATTGTTTTTGGGAACTAGGCAAATGATGATGATTTATAATGGACATGAACACTGTAAACAGCCTGAGAGCCTACTAACAAATTTTAGCTTTATAGATATAAAATATTATTTACATATTCACTATAATTTAGTATTTATTCAACATTTATTGAATGTTAAGTTTATGTTAAAATTATTTTGATGGGTTTTCTATTATTTGTTTTTAACTAAAATAGTCTTAGTAATAGTGTACTCCAAAATCATGAAATTAGTATATAAATTTATTCAAGACAGATTCAGTCTCAAAATAAAAAGTCTGTTAAAGGCAACCCCTATGTCCCACATGCTTTTCTATCCCTAGCCTCTGACATAAGATGTTCTGCCTTTAAACTACCCCACAACACTAATGTTCCAGTTTGTAATCATAAGGGCACTTTAATGCATAGTCAGTCAATTTTGTTACTTTCCATTAGCACACATTCCCTTCTGTTAATTTGTTTCTATATTTGTCTTTCCTACAAGATCAAATATTGTATTGAAAACTGAAACATTATTATTTTCTCCAGTGACCAGTATTACTGCTTTGCATATAATAATGTAGTTAAAGTAGCCCTTGTCACTTATTATGGACTTTACCATACAAATATTAGTCATGGTGATATATATGAAGATAGAAATTTAACTTGGTTTAAAATATTTTTATTTAATATGAAAGGATTTAACATGACTCATTTTTGCTATATTTGTTTAGTGGACATTGATACTTTTATCTCATTTTTAGTAGTAATCTTTATTTCTGAGAAAAGATCACATATTTTTTTAATTTAAAAACACTGTTCCAAACACTTGTGATTAAACTTCCACTTCTCTGAAATTAAAAAAAAAAAAAAAAGTAAAATATGTATTTTTCATGCAGGAGAAAATTCTCAAGAAAAACCTCCAGTTCAACTTACGCCTGCCTTGGCGAGATCACCGTCTTCCCGACGAGGCCTGAATGGGACCAAGCCTGTCCCTCCCATACCAAGGGGAATAAGCCTTTTGCCTGATAAAGCTGATTTAAGTACAATGGGACCCAAAAAGAAAGAGCCTGATAATATTTGGAAGAGTGAAAAAGATAGTCTTACAATTGTTCTTTCAGAATTAAATATCAGGGATAAAGATTTAGATCAAGAAGAGGTTAGAACCAAATATCATTTTTAATAATTTTAAAATGCTTGTAATTTTCTATAGTAGTTATTTAAGGAAGAATCAAGTACTTTTACATTTATATAACATGTCTTTTTATTTATAATGTTATTATATAACATGTTTTCTTATTTATAAAACATTTCACATTTATTATAGAAAATGTGGAAACTAGTGAAATACTAGGAAGAAAATTCATCACACAAAATCCCACTACCAGAGACAACTTAACATTCTAATGTGTTTCCTTCAAGTATTTCTTCTATGTATATATTGTTCATTTTTTAATTAAAAGTATTTAAATATTTTAATTATTTTAACATTTTAATTATTTTTAATTATTTTAATTAAAAGTATTTAAATAAAAGAATAATATAGGAATATACTCCTGCATCAACCTCTCCCAGATGAACAATTTGTCATGTGTTTTCTGTTTTTTAAATAAATGAAACATAATATCTAGTTCCCTCCCCATTCTTGAGTATGTCGATTGTGCATATATACAAGTTTACTTATCTTTATGGAATTGAGATCATATTGGATACTCATTTTTGAATCCTAGGTCACTCCATTTATACTTATAAAAGTGTATTGCCAATATAATAACTGTCCATATTAATTATGACAGAGGAGCAATGTGGCTGCTATGTTACTTTAGCTTTAGAACACTATTTTCATAGATGCTTCTTTTTTATCATTTCAGTTTGCCTGATGTCAGGTTGAAAAAAATGTTTTACATTAAATATGTAAAGTGAAGGACTCAATCTTGATATTTTGTGGTCTTGTTTGAACGGATTTTTAAGATATTAGCATCATGTACAGATCATTTACTCAATAAAACAAATATTAATGCGTGTTCATTTTAAAAGCATTTAACATTAAACATTTGTAAACCAATAAAGTACCAAAATTGGCTCTTAATAAATTAGTCATTCCAACTTATAACTGCTTGTAAAAATCTTTCCCTTTTTTTTCTAATTGTATTTCAGTGGTACTCAGAAGGGAATTTATTTAAAGGAGAGAAACTTACAGAAGAGGCATTTCCTACATAGCTCATTAATTTCATCTGATTACATATATTTTACATTATTATGATAACTTAAAAATAACCCTTTCTCTTTTAGTGGATAATTGAAAGGGTAATTTCTTTTATATAATTATTAGTAAGTATACTAGTGTTTCTAGATATTGACCCCTCCTAGAATTTATTAGGGAAGTGCCTATACTATTGAATCAACCATTATAATTGTTATAATCAAAATGTAAACAAAATACAGGTTATATAAGTTTCTGTATTCTTTAATTTGTTCATATTTCTATTCACAACCTTAATGTATTTGATTGAAATAACAGTTTATACTCTGCATTTCTAGAAATACTTGGCTTCAGAAGTTACATAAAATCTGTTATTTTCTCAACTCTAATACTGGCAAGCTGGATATGAACTTTAAATAGAAAACTGATTACTTTTTGCTAACCTTCTCATAGAACTTCTAAATAGCCACGTAAGCACACAGGTGACCTATGATTAGTTGGACCTCTGTGACTTTAACTGACTCTGTTGTCTTACCATTTGATTCAATGATTCATTTATTAATTAAATTATTGCAATATACTAGTCATTGTGCCCAGTAGTTGAAATACCATGGTGAATAATAGCTTGAGATTCTTCCTCTTAAGGAGTTTACAACCTAGTGGTTTGTTTATAAATACCTAAATAATGATATCCCTGTTTATACTATGTACAAACATGTTAACATTTATCTTATTAGTACTCGACTGAAGACTGACTAGCTAGATATAGTTAATGGATTTTAAAATTTAAGGATAAACTTTACTAATATAATTATTTTTGAAAGTTAATTGTTTTTATTTTTTCTTAGATGCACAGCTCTCTTAGGTCCCTTCGTAACAGTGCAGCTAAGAAAAGAGCAAAACTGAGTGGCAGTACTTCTGATCTTGAAAGCCCGGATTCTGCAATTAAGCTTGACTTGACTATGGACTCCCCATCTCGATCTTCCTCTCCAAACATCAGCTCTTACAGTGAAAGTGGAGTTTACAGCCAAGAGTCATTGACTTCTTCTCTGTCTACAACTCCCCAGGGGAAGAGAATAATGTATTTTATTTTTTCACGTTAAATGAATGTTATTTTGTCATTTGTAGCCTGAAGCCCTACTATCATAGTTGAAAACAAAACCTTTAAAACAATTTATTTTTTAGTTTGTTAAATGTTGAAGTACATTTAAAAGACAGTGGAAAAGTTTACATATATTACCATGTTTGGCTTGAGTTTTGTTTATGGAGGTGGAGAGAGAAAACACAACCCCAACTATAATCTAGAGCACCTAAATTAATATACATAAAGTCTATTCCTCAAGCCCCAGTTGTTCTTTTGCCTAAGATTTATCCTAATATTCCTTGTCCTTTAGTTCTTTTCTGGATCATTGACTCTGGCAGTTGACCAATAGCTGATTTTATTGCTTTAGTTGAAAACTCCTCACCAATTTTCTCTAAGTTGTGGATAAACTCCACCTAACTGTCACCCTACTATTTCTTATATTTTGTTATTCCATTATTTTGCAGAAACTTAGGACTCCATGCCATACCTTTCACAGCCCTCTTAGGAGTCTCCTTACATCAATAGTGCTGGAATTAAGAGTCCTGAACACCCAATACTGACAGAATATTTTCCAGCATAGCAATTTGATAAAATTTCCCAGATTGCCTCAATAAACTCTTACATCTTAAGCAGTGATTCCCACCTTAATTTCTGGGAATCTCTGCGACCCTATCTGAGGATTTTAGGGAATTCTTTATTTTAGACAAAATCAAAGAGTAGAATTGCTATGTCATAGGGTAGATGTACAATTAACTTTTTAAAATAACTGCTAAACAGTTTTCTAAGATGATTGTATAATTTTACACTCCCACTAGCAATGTATGAGAGTTCCAGTTGTTTCACATATTTATTAATACTGGGTGTTGTCAGTCTTTTTAATTTTCCTTTGATTTTTGTACTGAACCATGTTTATGGTACAGCTGTTTCAAGTGAATATTTATAATTTTTACTTAAGTCAATTAGAATCTTTAATAATTGAGGTAAAAAGAGATTGCATAATCAAAGGAGAGATGGTATTCTGTTAACGTTAATGAAAAAGGGTGTTTCATTTCAGCAGTTGATAGAATTAAACTGATTTGTTGTGTCCTGTTTTGAGTTTTTCCTCATCCTGTGATTTCCTTCATATTTTTAATTTAAACATCAGCTTATTTTGCTGCTGGAATTTTTCTCTTATTGGAAATTACTTTATTGTAATTACCTAGGTAGACTAATGCAATATATTTACAAAATGAATTTGGAATAGATATGTGGGCTGGTAGAGTAACTATTTTTACATTAAGTTACCAGACATTTAAAATATATATATTTATCTTTTAAACCTAAAGTCCTTTATCTTCCACAAATGAGAAATTTTATATTATATACTGCTACAGTTGCAAGGTCCTGTATGTAATTTGGAGCCCAGTTGGGAAGAAAACTTCATTTGCTACTATAACATTTAGAATACACTCTTCCATATATTGTCTCATGGAGTTATCGCTTCAGATATTGAACTCTGTGAGAAGGGAGTTCAGTATATCCTCATTATGGACTGAATTATCTTTAATGAATTTGGTATCTCTACATTTAAGTTTAATAGCTTTAGAGCAATTACTCTCAACCACCCTTGCATCCTGACTTAAGTATCATGGCCAAAGAAAGCCAGTGCTACCTCACGCAGAACTTTCATCCGTAAATGGGTTGGGGAGGAAAAATTGCTGAGAACCACTCTTCTAGAAACAGCTATTTTCTTTCATCCAAGTCAAATACACTTAGTATAAATGTAAATTTACAATTACCTATTTTAGAGAAATTAGACTTAAAAGCTTTACCATTGATTTCTCACGAGGCCGATTAACAAATACACCTACCCAATTACTGAGAAATGTACTCTTGTAAAAGCTCTTCTTTATAATGTCTATCATTGGAACTGACATTATAACACTTACTGATTTAAAAGTTGTTTTTTTATAGTAATATTTAACATTCTTCACTTCACTTTCTTTGTGAAACAAGGCCTGTAAGGCCTTTTTAAAGACAGGAGAGTACAGCAAGTGATAGTCCAAGAAGAAAGCGGCATTTACTAAACTCATTTGCTTCTGACCTCTTATTTATAATGTAGTTAAGTCTCTTTTTATATTACAGGTAAATAGTATATTTTTATATGAAGTTAGATAGTATATTAGATAATTAGAATCATTTGGTTTAGTTTTGGAATATATTTTCTTTGGATTAGTTGTGTTTTTTTGACCCAGCAAAAGATTATATGGCACAAGTTGGAGAGTTTTCAATTCCTTTGTCAATCTTCCCATGAATAATTTAGAATTGACTTTACGTTAAAAAGATTGGAAATTCAAAAGGTAAACTAGGTATATCAATAAAAAATATTGTTATCCATAGTTTTTCATACTTGTTGCTGCATAAGTTTAGTGAGTTAATAAAAAGTATATAGAATGTTTGATATGAATGTTGAAGCACTCTAGATCTTAAATGTTTATTAAAATTACTATATTTCATTGTAGGTCAGACATATTTCCAACATTTGGATCCAAACCTTGTCCAACAAGACATTCTTCTGCAAAGAATAAAATCTCTCAGATTGCTGAACAAAGCCCCAGGACAGGTATTCTATGACTGTTTAGTAAATATAATTTATAGAAAGTATGATTTTTAAATGATGTCAAAAATGATAACAGATGCATTTCAGAGTTAGAATTTTTGTAGTTACCAATTAAGACTAATCATCATTTTATTTTCTTGAAAGAACATTTTGGCAAGAATAAATGCTGTATTATTCTTAGAAGAAAAAATATTTACCTAAATAATTGAATTCCCTCTAAGCCCATAGGTATACCTATGCCTCACTCCCATGTCTAGACCTTTAGACTTAATTGATATGGAATGAGACCTAGCCATCAGAATTTTAAAGGCTCTCCAGATGACCCTAATAAGCAGCTTAGTCTGAGATCCATTGGGCATCACAAAAGATAATTTCTTTAAAAAATATTTAGTAGTTAAGTGCATGTGTATCTTGTGTTAAAAATTTTGTGAACTAACCTGGAAATCTAATTGATAACATCATTTTTCACAAAAATAATTTATTAGTAATCAGAAAAATATTTGGATTCTGATCTGTGAGGGGTGGGAACTGCATGCGATTCTCTTTATAATTAGTAAAACTATTGAATTATGAATGAATTGTAACAAATTGGGATATGATATATATTTTTATATGATCTCAGTATAAAAGTCCTAACAACTTTAAAGCTACCTTACCTTACATCAGAATTACCTTCCTTAAAAGCTTTGTATGTATCTAATTATTTGCTAAGATTTTTAATTTCTTGCTCCTAAATACATCTTAAATTTATCTTATTTTATCTCCCACTATCTTATTCATTTCCTACCTACTTAGCCTCTTAAGGTTTCTCTCCAGCTTCAGTCCCATTCCCTATGATGCAAATCTGACTAGATTGCCCAGCCTAAATTTATTCATGGCATTCTTCCATGATCTGGCTCTGCCTACCACGCCAGCTTCATTTTTCTCTACCCTCTGTATCTTGTGCTCCAGTTAAAACTTACTACATTCATTACCATTTTCTATTTCTTTGCAGTGGCACATACTATTTTTTCTAGATGAAGTTTGGAATTCACAACACACCCCACTCAGCTGTGAAAACAGCTCAATTGCTTTCTCTAGGAAGACTTCCCTTATTCATAAACAAAATTGATTATTCTTTTGTAAAATCATTATATCTTGCACTGACATTTTTTCCCCTTTCTCATGATCAGACTCTGAGCTTTCTGAAGATTATTTTATTTCACCAATTTGCTCTATACAGTAGCACATATAAACTCATAATTACTACACAAGCATCACTGCTAACAACAAACTTGTAAAAAAGATTAGAGATTTTTTTGCAGTCCTTGGACTGTATAACCAAGAGTGAATAGTCAGAGAACTGAGTTAAAGATTTACTTGTATTTTCCTTCTTGTATGGTTGCCTTATCAGTTTGCTATGCCTTTAGGTTCATTTGTTTCTATGGGTTTCCAGTTTTAGAGTATGCCATTTATTATATTTGACTTATTTTTTAAATGTTAAGCCTTTACATGCTCAAAAGAGAAACTATATGAAGAAGTGTAGTTAGAGATTTCTTATTCTCATTCACATCCCTCTCACTTATTCCCCTTCCACCAGCCTGTAGGCTAATAGTTCTTTTTATTAGTTTCTGGTTTATCTTCGTGTGTGTGTGTGTGTGTGTGTGTGTGTGTGTGTGTGTGTGTGTGTATTTCTTATTTAACCTTCTTTTGTCACAAAAGGTAGTATACTATATATACTTCTTTGTATTTTGCTTTTTTTAACTTAAAATATATCTTGAAACTCACTCTAGATTACTTTATAATATTTTCCTGTTTATGGCTGCATAATACATTATGTAGCTATACTATAGTTTATTTACCTTGCCTGTAGATGGGCACTTAGGTGTTTATGTATTGCAATCACAAATAATGCTGCAGTAAATAACCTTGGGCATATGTTTGTGTAGATGTATATTTTAGGGCTAGTTTCTAGAAGTGAGATTTCTCAGTCCAGGGCTAAATTATAGTTTTCTTAGCTTTTGACAAACTCCCCTCCCTAGAGGTTGTACCATTTTGTATTCCCATTGGAAATGTATACAAGTGCCTGCTTCCCTCAGTCTTGCCAGAAGGGCGCATGGTCAAGCTTTTGAGTTTTTGCCAATATAATAAGTGAGAGATGATATCCCAGTGTAGTTTTAATTTGTATATATGAGTGAAGTTGAGCACTTTTTCATATATTAGCTACATTTTGTATGTTATTTTCTGTGAACTGTTTGGTCCATTTTTCTATTTGATTTTTGATCTTTTCTATTTTTGAGTGCACCAACATCTTTATACTGGTATTTCAGTTTTACTTTTTTGGACTCTCAAATTCTTGATCTTCAGAGATTATTTACTTCTGATTGTCTATCAAGATTCTATCATAATCATGAGTGTCCAACTCAGCCATGTGTGCTTAGTATACTGTCTTCCACAAAGGTAGTATTCAACAAAGAGATATTACTTTACCAGGCACAGGAAGACAGTGTATATGTGTTTTGGAGTCTGAAAGACTCCAGCTAGAATTCCAATTTGATATTTAATAACCATATTCATGAGCTATACAAGTTATTTAACTGCTTTGAAACTCACTTTCCTTATTTGATAATGTAAACTTTGAGAAGGATAATAAAGATTTAGGTGTATAACATACATCAAGCACCTGGTGTGTAGTAGGCATTTTGTATCTGTTCCCCTAAAGTAGAAGACACAAATATATAAACTTATTCTTTAATCCTTTTTTAAGGCTGATCATCCTAATAAATTATTTATAACTTAAATATTTATATAAGGTTGACGAGACATGCTAGTGCTAGATTGTATCTAGTTTATAAAAATGGAGCCCTCTTTCTGAAGAATATCTTTGCAATTATGAAAAAATAGACTAAGGAAACACAGATTTGAGTTTACCTCTGACTCTAGTTGTATTGACCTTGTGAGTCATTTAGGTTTTGTTAGTTAGCTCTTATAACAGTACATACTTCTTTCTATATGCAATATTCTTGTTTCCTAAAGTTGTTTAATATCTAGTGATTCTCAAACTTGCCTAATCCTAGGAATCACCAGGGATTCATGTAACACAGATTCTGGGGCCTCATTAATACTTAATGAATCAATCTTCAGGGTTAGAAATCTGTATTTTTAACAAGTAGCTTAAGTATTTCTAGGATCAAGTTTTGGAAACACTTACTGAATTCACTGTGAGATAGCCTTGGTTAATTGTAGTACACTCTCAAAATGTAAAGTTGTGAATGGTTTATGGTTTTACGAATGGGTTTATATTTTTTATGTGGGATGGGGTTTATTTTATTTTCAGTAAGCGAATGATCCCTCCATATTTATTTCATTAGTAAAATGTAAAAAATAATGCTCAGAATAAAGTCTACCTGAAGGCAAAAACAAAAATAATTATGTAAAAAATATAAATCTGTATTTACAATGGCATTTTCAATAAACATTTTCACATATATTTCACCATTATTATGCCATAAATTTCCTGAATGATGTTATAGTAAACCTTTTTCCTGTGGCATTAGATTACTATCACCTATTTTTCTTTTTTTTAAATTGTGGTGTAATTGATGTTGTATATCATTATGTTAGTTTCAAATGTACAACATAATGAATCAATATTTGTGTATATTTTGAAATGATCATCACAACAAGTGTAGTTAACATCTGTCGCCACAGTTACAGAATTTTTTTTTATTCTGATGAGAACTTTTAAGATCTACTCTTTTAGCAACTTTCAAATGTGCAATATAGTGTTATTAGCTATAGTTGCCATGCTGTACATAACATCCTATGACTTAACTTATTTTATAATGGGAAGTTTGTACATTTGTCTCCCTTCACCCATTTGATCTACCCCCTTTCCCACCTCTGATAACCACCAATTTGTTCTCTGTATCTATGAGCCTTTTTTTTTTTTTTAAGATTTCACATATAAGTGAGATCATATAGTATTTGTCTTTTTCTGTCTTATTTCATTTAGCATAATGCCCTCAAGGTTTATCCATGTTGTCACAGATGTCAAGATTTTATTCCTTTTGATGGGCGAATAATCTTTATATCACATCTTCTTTATTCATTCCTTTATAGATGGACATTTAAGTTGTTTCCATATCTTGGCTATTGTAAATAATGGGGATGCAGATATCTTTTCAAGCTATTGTTTTTGTTTTCTTTGATATATACCCAGAAGTGAAATTGCTGGATCGTATGGTAGTTCTATTTTTAATTTTTTGAAGAGCCGCTATACTGTTTTCCATAGTGGCTGCACAAGTTTGTTCCTACCTGGGTTCCCATTTCTCCACATCCTCACTAACATTTGTTATTTCTTACCTTTTTGATAATAACCATTCTGACAGGAATAACGTGATATCTCATTATGGTTTTGATTTTCATTTCCCTGATGATTAGTGGTGTTAAGCATCTTTTCATGTACCTGTTAGCCATCTTTATGTCTTCTTTGGAAAAATTTCTATTCAGATCTTCTCCTCATTTTTTAATTGGATTTTTTTTTATTTTGTTTTGTTTTGTTTTGTTTTTTTGCTATTGATTTATGTGAGTTTTTAAAATATATTTTAGATATTAACCCTTTCTCAGATATATGATTTGCAAATATTTTCTCCCATTTTATAGGTTAGCTTTTCATTTCAGTGATAGTTTCCTTTGCTGTGCAGAAGCTTTTTGATTTGATGTAATCCTACTTACTTTCACTTTTGCTGGCTTTGCTTTCGATGTCAAGTCCAAAAAATCATTGCCAGTACTAATGTCAAGGAGTTTATCACTTAATTCATTTGAGTTAATTTTTGTGTATTTTGTAAGATAATGGTTCAGCTTCATTTTTTTGCATGTGGAATTTCAGTTTTCCCAACACCATTTATTTTTTTTCCGGCTTTACTGAAATATTGTAGGCAGTTAGTTTCTCGTATTTACATTGTACAATTCAAGGAGTTTTTTTTTTTTTTTTTTTTTTTTCAGTTATAGTTGGCATACAATAATGTATTACTTTCCGTTGTACAGCATAGTGATTATAGATCTATATAGCTCACAAAATGATCATTCCACTAAATCTAATCTCCCTCTTTCCCTTACATATTAACTGTTTTCCTTATGCTGCATTTTATATCTTCATGTCTATTTTGTAACTATCCATTTGTACTTCTTATTCTCTTTGCCCTTTTTCGCCGTCCCCCTCAACCCTCCTCCCATTTATTAGCTCTCAAAATATTCTCTGTATCCATGAGTTTATTTCCATTTTTGTTGTTGTTATTTGTTTTATTCTTTAGATTCCACATGTATGTGAAATCGTGATATTTCTCTTTATCTGACTAACTTCATTCAGTGCAAAACCTCCAGGTCCATCAAGACAATATCTTTTTACATCTTTTTCCTTTTGGTCTCTGTGTGTCTTTTAATCAGAAGTGAGTTTCTGAAAGGCAACACATGTAGGGGCCTTATTTTCTTATCCATTCAGCTACCCTATCTTTTAGTTGGAGCACTTAATTCTTTTCCATTAGAGGTACTTATTGATAGGATTGTACTTATTATTATTCTTTATTCCTTTTTTAAAATTTATTTATTTAAATTAGTTTTAAGTGTACAGTTTATTGGTTAGACATCTATATAGTTCATAAAATGATCCCCCCTATTGCTCCCTCCTTGCCCTGATCCTCTACCTAGCCAACATATTAATGCTAACTGCATTCCCTATGCCGTGCTGCCCATCCCCGTGACCATCCATCAGCTACTAATTTGTACTTTAACCCTTCACCCCATTCTCCCAGCCCCCCAGTCCTCCCTCCCCTCTGTCCATCACCAAATTGTCCACTATATTTGTGAGTCTGTTTTCAATTAGTTTGCTCTTTTTATTCCTTAGATTCTGCATATAAATAAAATCATATAGTGTTTATCTTTTTCTGTCTGACTTAAGTACCTTCTAGGTCCATCAAAACAATATTTTTTTCTATTCCCTTCCTTTTAGTCTGTGCGTGTCTTTAAATCTGAAGTGAGTCTCTTGTAGGCATTATGTAGGGGCCTTGTTTCCTTTCCATTCATCCACTCTTTTAGTTGGAGCACTTAATTCTTTTACATTTGAGGTACTTATTGATATGAATGTAGTTGTTACCATTCTTCATTCCTGTTTTTGATACATGTTTTTTCTTCTTAAAGAAATCCCTCCAACATTTCTAATAATACTGGCTTGGTGGTGATAAATTCCTTTAGCTTATTTTTATCTGGGTAGCTCTTTATCTGTCCTTCAACTCTGAATTATAGCTTTGCTAAATAAAGTATTCTTGGTTGTAGATCCTGGGTCTTCATCACGTTGAATATTTTTTGCCAAGTGTTCTGTCCTGATAGTTTCTTTTTAGAAATCAGCTGCCAGTCTTATGGATCTTCCCTTATAAGTAATTATCTGTTTTTCTCTTGCTGCTTTTAATATTCTTTCTTTATATTTTACCTTTGGCATTTTACTTATGATGAGTCTTGGTGTAGGCCTCTTTGGATCCCTGGTTTTTGGGATTCTCTGAGCTTCCTGGGGTTTTAAGTATTTCCTTCACCAGGTTAGGGAAGTCCTCCATCATTATGACTTCAAACAGCTGTTCAACATCTTGATATTCTTCAAGTATACCAATCAGATGAATATTTGGACCCTTAATAGTGTCCCATATGCTCCTTAAATTATTTTTATAGTCTTGGAATCTTATCTCTTGCCATTCAGATTGAGTGTCCTTGGCTTTCCCATCCTCTAGATAGGTCATTTGATACTTTTCTTTATTCACTATGTTTATTCCTTTGTTTATTCCATTTAATATACTTCCCATCTCAGATAATGTGTTCTTCATTTCTGACTGGTTCTCTTTTATAATTTTCATTTCCATTTCTATGTTTTTTATCTCTTTGTTAAATTCTCACTGAGTTTATCTATACTTCTCTAAATTAATTAAGCATCTTTATATCCACTGTTTTGAACTCTGCATTTGTTAGATTTCTTGACTCCATTATATCTGGATCTCTGTTTGTTCTCTCATATGATTTCTGCTTCTTTGTCTTCCTGTTTTGGCTGCCTTTCTGTGTCTGTTTCTGTGTACTAAGCAAAGCTCCTAAGTCTCCCAGTCTTATTAGTGTAGATTTGTGAAGTAGGTGTCCAGTGGCACAGTCCTGAGAGGAATTCAGCCCCAGGCCAAATTTAGCCCCAGCCTATGCCCCTCCAGGGTCACTTGTTAAGATTCAACAAGCAATCCACAGATGCTGTGCTTATAGTTACCTCAAGAGGCCACACCAGAAACCGAGGCCAGCTGCCTGCAGTGTGAGTCCAGGCTCTGCTCAGCAAGGAGCACCTTACTAGCTGAGGATATACCTGGATATGGCTTGGGTGGGGCTGCAGGTTGAAGGAGGTGGAGTTTCAGGGAATCCTTTGGGCAGAGCAGCCTCTGTTAGCCAGTTTGATGGCATCTCAGTTATGGCGCCACTGTGTTTGCGCACTGGGAGGGTGGAGGGCTCAACAGAGAACAATGAACACTGCCAGCATTTCTGTACAGAGCGAGTCTCATCTTGGCCTTCACTCCGACAGTTTCTCCCTATAAATCACTGGTGCCCACTGCGCACAGCCTCATCGGCACTGGTGCTCAGAATGAGCAGGTCCGTCACCGGGATTATCTGCTCGCGGATGCGGCCCCTTTAAGAGGCGTGTGTGGCTGCTGCAGCCTCAGTCCCATTCAGCTGCTGGAGAGTCCTCGCCATCTCCTACCTTCTGCCCTTGCAGGGTGATTTCTTGGATTTCTCTCTAGTTGTATGACTTATCTAGATTCCAGGTGATTTTTTCTTGCTTGCTCCTTATTTCCGTCATAACTTTGGTTTAGGCGCCAGAGGGATGAACAGAGCATCATCTACACCGTTTTTTTCCCCTCTACTTTATAAATCTTGACATCACTTTTGATTTTTCGTTTCTTCCTACTTCACATCTGTTTATAAAACTCATTGCTGATAGTTCTGCAGTGTCTTTTCAATACATCTCCTCTTTTCCATTTGCATTGCTACTCCTTAATTCCTCCCTTAATATTGCTTATCCAGACTATGACAGTTGTTCCCTTTGTGTTCTGCCCACATTCATTCATTCAACAAATATGTAATGAATGCTCACTATGTTCCACTTGAGGCTAAAGCAATGAACAGCAGAAGATCCTGTCTTCACAGAATCCATCCTTGTAGAGAGAAATAGACTAAACAACCCCTTCTGTGTCAGTCCATCTGCACAGCAAAATCATTTTCCTGGAGCCCTAATTGGGCAGGAAGACTGAAGGCTTCATCATGTTAGACTATACAGTGCTGCTTGTCTATTTATTCTGGTTTTTGATACATGTTTTTTTCTTCTTAAAGAAGTCCCTCCAACATTTCCTATAATACTAGCTTGGTGGTGATATATTCCTTTAGCTTATTTTTGTCTGAGAAGCTCTTTATCTGTCCTTCAACTCTAAATAATAGCTTTGCTGGATAAAGAATTCTTGGTTGTAGATTCTGGGTCTTCATCACGTCTAATATTTTGTGCCAGGCCCTTCTGTCCTGCATAGTTTCTTTTGAGAAATCAGCTTCCAATGTTATGGGTGCTCCCTTGTAGTTAACTAACTGCTTTTCTCTTGCTTAAGATTCTCTTTTTGTAAAAACCTTTGGCATTTTAATTATAATGTGTCTTGGTGTGGTCCTCTTTGGGTTTCTCTTTCTTGGGATTCTTAGCTTCCTGGTGTTTTATGTCTATTTCCTTCACGAGGTTAGGGAAGTTTTCCATCGTTATTTCTTCAAATAGCTCTTCAACTTCTTGTTCCCTTTCAGGTACCCTTATGACCCAGATGTTTTTACATTTAATTGTGTCCCATAGGCCCCTAAATTATTATAGTCTTGGCTTCTTTTTTCTTGCTGTTCTAATTGGGTGTCCTTGGCTTCCACATCCTCTATATTGGTAGTTCAGTTTTCTTCTTTATCTACTCTGTTGATTCCCTCTAATACTCTACACCTCAGATAATGTATTCTTCATTTTGGACTGGCTCTCTTTTATAATTTCCATTTTTATTTTTATGGTTTTTTTAATCTCTTTGTTAAAGTTCTCACTGAGTTCATCTACGCTTTCCCTAAGTTCATTGAGCATCTTTATAACCAGTATTGTGAACTCTGCATCTGATAGATTGCTTGACTCCATTATACCTGCACATCTCTGTTCTGTTCTCTCACATGGCTTATGCTGCTTTATCTTCCCATTTTGGCTGCCTTTCTGTGTCTATTTCTATGTCCTAAGCCAAGCTCCTAAGTCTCCTGGTCTTATTAGCTTAGCTTTGTGTAGTTAGTGTCCAGTGACACAGTCCTTAGAGGAGTTCAGCAGCAGGCCAAGTTTAGCCCCAGGCTCTGCCCCTCCAGGGTCACTTGTTAAGATTCAGCAAGCAATCCGCAGATGCTGTGCTTATAGTTGCCTCAAGAGGCCACACCAGAAACTGAGGCCAGCTGCCACCAGTGTGGGTCTTGGGACTGGCTCAGTAAGGATCACTGAACTCAACAAGGATAAAACTGGATATGGCTCGGGTGGGGCCACAGTTGGGGAGGTGGAATTTCAGGGTATCCTCTGGGCAGAGTGACCTCTGTTATTCAGTTCGATGACATTTCAGCTGTGGAGGCGCTGAGTCCACACACAGGGAGCGGGGAGGGCTCAACAGAGGAATAATGGATACCTCTAGCACTTCTGCCTGGGAGAGTCTTGCCTCTGATACTCGCTCAGTGTCCTCCTGTAAGTCCATGGTGCCCCCTGAGCAGCCAACCAGGTGCTGGTGCTCAGAGCGAGCAAGTGCATCACCATGAAAGTCCGGTTGGAGACACAGCCACTAAGAGGCATCTGCAGCTGCCAACTGCCACCGCTGCTGCTATGGCCTCTGTCCCACTTATCCGCTCAGAACTGGGCAGCCTTATGTCTTTGCTTCCTCCTTCCTTCTACCATTGCAGATTGATTAATTATTCCTCTCCCTATTTGTGGTGCTTCTGTTCATCTAGATTCTAGTTGACTTTTCTTGCTGTTTGCTCCGTGTTTCCGACCCAACTTTGATGTCATCTATGCCATTTTTAGTTGCCTCTTGCAACACCAATTATTATAAAGACTGTACTTTTCCCATAGTATATTCTTGGTTCTTTTGTTGTAAATTAATTGACCATATATATGCATGGGTTTATTTCTGGTCTCTGTTCTATTTCATTGATCTATGTGTCTGTTTTTATGCCAATACCACACTGTTTTGATTACTCTAGCTTTGTAATATAGTTTGACATCAGGGAGTGTGATGCTAAAGGTTTGTCAATTTTATTTAACTTTTTAAACAACCGGCTCTTAGTTTCAGTGATTAGTCTCATTTCCGCTCAAACAGAAAACATGAAAGAAAAAGCATTTTCACTGAAAGTGAGTATCTTTATGAGGCTTACTTTGTGAATTATCAAAACTAAGAATTTAGAGATATCCATGTTACTTCTGGAAGTTCTCAATCATTTTATCTCAGTTATTTTTAAAAATATTCTATGTGAACTGATTTAGTGCCCTTAACTCTGCAGTCCTCTCTAGCCTAGCTGCCACCAGCCATTTCTCATGTCATTCTGTTTTTTATTAAAATATCCGCAATAATATTAAAAATAAATTATATTTTATTAATACTACTTAATGATTTACATAGGAGCTATATAAATGGATGGTATCTCAAATATATATTGCCTAGGATTTTCCATTTAGTAGGCATTTTGTGGTTTTCACAGCTACAAAGTATTAGTATAGGTTGGTCAGTTTAAATTGATTAAATTTAATTTTTAAATTATGACTTAAGAGAAATGAAGCATATACATGTCTCTTAAGTCATAATTTAAAAATTCTAGATTCAAAATTTTTTCTTTTTGCTATAAAGGTTAAAATGTTATTTAAACATTAAATGCTTGTCATAGTTTTAAAATATATATATTATCTTAAACATTGGATTTTGCATTTAATTGTAATTTTAAAGCCTGTTTTATAAAATGTGGTATAGTTTATAATGAATATTTTTATCTGCTAGTAAAGTACAAAGTATAACAAAACTTAAGATAAAACTTTTAAAATTACTTTAATGTTATACTTTCTACTGTTTTGTTATCGACATTTTTAAAAGGCTGGAAGATAACATAGATTTATAGGGGAGATATGTACCTCTCTATAATATTGCCTAAATCATTCAAATAAATATTTTTATGCATTTTATTTTATAGGGATTACAACATCCAATGTAAGCATAATTGGTCAACGTATGAACTATGGGTTTGGATGTGGTGATTTTGAAGATGATAGTCCACATGACATTTCACCTAGTGTTTTAAAAATACAAAATAAGGAGCAGCCAAGACATTTTAAGCATACAAAAGGTTAGTAAATTTCATGACAAGTTAATTTTTAAGACTGAATGATTTTAAGTCAGAATCCTCTCTGAGCATACCAATAATGAAACAATAACTGAGACTTCTCAGTTTTGAGATTTTTCTTCTTACCCTTCTGCTGATATGTTGTTGCTTAAATAATTTTGCCAAGTAGAACACACAGATCATAATATGGCTTATGGGTTTGCCTGAGGAGCCAGTGCAGAAATGTGACTGCCCAACAGGTTAAAAGTACAGAATCCCTACTGACCTCCGCCTCCCAGCGGAGACACACACACACACACACACACACACACACACACACACACACTTTTTTATAAGACATTTTACTACTGAAATGGGGTGGAGAAATCATATGAGTAAATGACTCCCAAATACCTACTTCGGTTGTAACCATAGAGTAAAACTGGAAACAGGAATATAATTTCCCTGTGGTAGAACATGGGAAGGCTTATTTGTTATCACTAGCTATCATTAACAATTTATATTCCTTTTTTTTTTTTGAACTTAGTGGCAAGATACACATCTGTGACTGCTCTGTTCATTTTTTCTATTATAGCTGCATTTTAAAATTTTCCCTTAGGTTAAAAAAGAAGTGATTTTTAAAGAGTATAAATATTTATTTATAAAGACTAATTAGAAGTCACTTGTGTTTCAGTGTTGTTATCATCTAGTAAGTGTAAGGAACTGTTATTTTTTGTGTATAGCAACAGTGGTTGTAATAAGGTCAACTTCTGTTATTTTTGATCATCTTAAGCCATATATACAGGCAATCAGGCATTCTAGGAAATTTATTTATTTTTTATTTGTGGAAGTAACTCATTGGGTAAGGGTGAACTTTATTAGAGACCTATCTTGTTTTGTTTTGTGGGAGTTTTTTAAAATAAATTTCTTAAAATTCAATCTATACTATAATTCAATATCTATTCTTTGTGGAAGAGATCAGTTGTTCATTGTTTTTCTAAAAGAGAATGACAGAGTTTTTTTCATATTTACTATATATTTTATTTCTCATGTAAAGAAAATCAAGTACAAAATATACTTTTCTTCCTAAAGATAATTCATACCCTAACATATAATTTTTAAGTTTTCTTTTTTAAATTGCTCTGAAATAATTGCTGAATATATTTATTCACTGCTAGTCATATCCTTTTTTTGGACAGCAAAATCATAAAAAAAATATTTCTTTTGACGAGCAGTTAATTCTACTCTAGAAAATTCCTTCATGCTCAGATTCTAACTCTAAACGAAACACATAGTAGATCTGTTTGGTCAACAAGAATAAACATGTTCAAAGCCAAGCTTACCTTCCTTTGCAGACCTATCCTTTTCCTTTCTTATTTATTTTTATTAGTAGCATCAACATTTTCTCGGTTATGGAGACTTAAAACTTGAGAGTTGTCTTCTCTTTACCCTCCAAGTTCAGTCAGTGTGATCCATCCTACCAGTTCTCAGTTTAATTTGGGCCTTCATTACCACTTCCTTGGATAATTACAGGGGCCTTCTGATAAGATATCTTGCTTCTTATTTTCATCCCTTTTTAATACTCTTCCAGAATTGTCTTTCTTGTATATAGTCATCCTCTCTTGCATACTTGAAATCTTGAGTAGTTCCATTACCCATTCTGTAGCTTAATTTTTCAGACCCTTAATAATCTTGCCTTAATTTACTTG
Source organism: Eidolon dupreanum (assembly GCA_028627145.1). Taxonomy (NCBI): domain Eukaryota; kingdom Metazoa; phylum Chordata; class Mammalia; order Chiroptera; family Pteropodidae; genus Eidolon; species Eidolon dupreanum. The sequence goes on from CM053509.1 coordinate 78,833,392, forward strand.
CATTACCTCTTACTATACCTTTTTTCATGCCCTGTGCTCTAGCATTCTTAATACTAGTAGTTTTCTTAATTGGGATATATAATCTGCCTAGATGCCCTTTCTTAATCTTAATGAGTCCAGATCATGTTCCCTTTTTGAATACTGGCTTAAAAGCCATTTCTTTAGAAAGCTTTTCCCACTTTTCTTGTCTGGAGTAGGATAAAATACTTAAAAGTAAAGGTACTATTAGCTTAATATCCCTATTATGTTATGTATATAAAGGTGTTAAGTGCTGCATGTTAAAGGAATGAAGTGATGATGAGCCAGCCAAAACTAATAGTGTAGTCTTGGGCAAAAGCACTCAAAAACTGCATTCTCAAATAATCAGATTAAAGTAAACACTGAGTACAGTGGTGAAGGGAATGAAAATACTTCCATAAGAAATATTGGCAGTGAGTTGCATATGTGAATGGATTCATTTTGCGAGAAACATCAGACATTTTTAGGATTAGATCTCAGAACCATCTCTTCTTTCCCATTCCTCTCCTCTCTGCTAGTTTTTATTTTCTAATATAGTAACAATCTAGAGCCCTAATTAGTGACTTGAGAAAGTGATTAATGATAGATGCTTACAGTGTTAGCAAGCTAGATTCCATGAGTTAATATTTTATCTTTATTTGACTGATTGGATGGAAGTAGCAAAGAGATTTTATAAGGGTAGTTTATATGGGAAGGATCTTTTAAGCATATTTTTTCATTGTAGTTTAGAATTGATATTTGAGCAATATTTCTTTCAATATATCTTTGTTTAGAAGAAAATATAGTATAAAAAGTAAAAATTATATTAAAAATTATTAGTTATATCAGCCTCTCTGATAAATGAAGTTAAATTACTTAAAGATAACATGTTCTTTATATTGTCCCTCCTGAGAGTAAATGTTGAGTAAATTGTTCAATTTACTGAAATTTGCTTCTCTTTGTCACTGAACACTTTTGGGGGCTATCTAATAATGTTTCTGTTAGTTGGTGTATACTTTAAGGATGCACATTAATTTTGATTATTCCAAACTATGCTTAAAGGAAAATATGAAAAATGATCACCAACATGGGTTTTTTTCTTTAATCTCTGCCATGTTCACACATAGACAAAACAAGTTATTAGCTTTAGCAAGTTAACAAAATAATCTGTTTAATTTGTTGTTTTTAAATTAAATTTAAAATCAGTAGTTAACTGATTTTCTTTCACAGGCCCTAAATTAATTATGTTTTGCTATTCATTTTTTTCTACCTTGTAACATTCGTCTAACATAGATTTATTGAACACCTACTGTGTGTCAAGCAGTGGAAAAGAATGGTGATCAAAACTAGGCATAGGTTCTCCATAGAGCTTACAGTCTAGTAAGAATCAGAATAATTAAATAAATAGTCATAAATTGAGGTAAAAGTTAACCTAGAAAAGTACAGATTGCTGTGAGATTGACTTGATCTGTTTCCAGGATTTATAGGCTTTCCTTCATGGTTACCCTTTTGTTACTTGACTATCATGCTGTGATTATTTTCTTGTATATCTTTCCCATTCTCAACTCTGGCATGTGTAAACTTCTTAGTGGAAGAAAGGTTTCTTTTCTCTCTAGTGTCTAGTACATACTAGGTATTCTAATTATAAATATTTGTTGAATAATGTGTGAATAAATAAATTGCAAATTCTTTGAAATTGTTTTTTAGTTTTAAAAGACCATATTATGATATCTTAAAATAATTTATAAGTATTTTAAAATGTGGTTTTTTTTTTCCCTTTAGGATTTATAGGGTCATCATCAAATTTACAACAAATTTCCAGTTTTGACTTCACATCCACAAATACTTTATCAGAAGACTCAGTAGTAGTTGTTGGAAAAGGTATTTCAAAGTTATTAAGCTCTTTAATTGTATGTGTTCTTCACACATAAGCAACATATATCAATAGAGAATAGAGAAAAGTGTAATTCGAGTGTTGAATAAAACTTTATTTTTGAAAAGTTATTAAATTGGAAGAATTAGAAGTGAATACTTAACTTGATGTTTCTATCCTCTAACAAAACTACAGTAAATTCATATCACTAATTTTCAGAGAGATGTGCGTTATGTACATGAGAGCACCAGTTTGGATACTTCTAAGACATTTTTAGGATAGCTAAGACAGTTTTTCCAAAGTTCAAATTCAAATGATTATCCTTATATATCAGCCTAGTAATCATTGTAAATTAATATAATTTTACTCCCATACAAAGTCTACACAAATCAAAATTAATACCTTTCATATATTTTAGAGTGATTAGGGGACCTTTGAACAAGATATTTGCAAATATCCTTTAAAATTAGGTGTTTTTTTTTTTTTTTTAGCTTATTGATGTGTAATTGCCAAACTTATAAGATATTTAAAAGTGTAAAACGTGATGATTTGATATCCATATACATTAAGAAAGGATTCCCCTATCAAGTTAACACATCCAAACTTCACTTTTTTAATTGAAAAACTAGAATATGATGATAATCATTGAGGGTGGACATCTTGTTTTTGGTAAATAGAATGAAATGCCTAGAAATTTTTCCTAACTTCTTTGTTTGACAGAGTCTCATTAAGTTAATTTAAGGCCCACCTCAAATTGGCTCCAAACTTCTAGCAAACTTATTTTCTATTCCTTTATTTTCCTTGTGCCAAACCAAACTAATTTATTAACTCTACTGTATGCTTTATACTTGTTCAACTCTGCCTATAAGCATCCTCATCTCATAGGATGTCCTCCTCTTCTTCCTTACTTGTCTCCAAATCCATTGTGTCTTCTAATTCCAACTCAAATCCTTGCTCCTTGAAACCGTCTTAAATACCCAGCTCACAGCAACCTTTTCTTCCTGTGAACTCAGCACTTATATTATGTGGTTCTCATTTGATATTATTGTCATTTTAGGGTATTTGCTTTTATATTTTGTGATTATTTAACATGTTTTTCTTATTAACTATATTTTTATTTCTTGAAGGCATCAGCCTTGTCTTAAACTTTTTTTTATCCAGAGTGACATCACATAAATATTTAATGATGATTTGATTGTTGGTTGATTTTAGGTGTTTTTGGAAGTCCAAATTCAGCACCAGCAACCTGCAACCAATCAATAATATCTTCTGTGGAAAATGGGGATAAATTTTCAGTTAAACAAAGTATTGAACCACCATCAGGGATTTATGGAAGAGCAGTCCAGCAAAGTATTTCATCATATCTTGATGTTGAAAATGAAAAAGATGTAAGGTTATTTGCTAATTATTAGTGTAAATTTAAGCCTGTAATATGTCATTCTTTTGTGTATATTGAATTTGGAGTAGTAAAAGTGTTTTAATCAAAAAATTTTAAATCACAATATAATTGAAAATTCTAATGCTTAATCATTTAAATGATATTCTTCTTATCCACCAAATATGTTCTTATTCTGATATAAAGCATCTAGTGTATTGTACACTATACATATATGCATGTATATGTACATATATAACAATTTTCTAGGATACGCTCAAGGAGTAGCAGACTAATATCTTCGGGCACAAATTTAGTTGGTTATTAGTACTATATAATTCTATTTTAGAATTCTTGAAATAAGAACTAAGAAATAGTTTATTTTGTACATAGACATTTTATGGCTCTGTATAGTTGACTGAGATGAAGATAGTTATTTTAAATGTTAAACTTCCTAAATACTTTCAGATATTTTAATTTTTTCATGCAGATCAAAGTTTCTATTTCAAAATCTACTTTTGACAAGATGAGACAAAAGAGAAAAGAGGAAAAGGACCTTTTTGACATTAAAGATTGTGTGAAGAAGGAACAGAATCCCTGGGAACGAATGAAACATACAGGGACTGAGAAAATAGCATCTGAAAGTAAGTGTATTTTAGCTTTTGGTGTGTTTTTTTAACTATAATATTCTAAAGGTAGTGTACTATGTTGAACTGTAATGCAGAAATCTGCAAGACCCAGTAGCTTCTATTACAATAAATATTAATTATTTTTCATAAAAAAAAAAAATAAGGTGATTGGTTGTTTTCTCTCTTCTAGCCTTAAATATTTTTGGAGATGAGGTGGGAATATCAAAAAATGAGAGTTCCTCTTTAGAAAGCAATGCCTTCAACCCTCCATTGAAAGGAGGGGTCGGTTTAAAAAGGTCACCATCTTTAGTGTTTTCAGATTCAGGTAAGTCACTTGTTTAAATGTAAAGAGTAATGTCACAAATGCTTGTTAAGCTGAAGAGACTACATCTGGTTCAGATCATTTGTGATGGAAAGAACACTAAACTAGTAGGAGTCAGTAGGCAGACTTGGCTTTTTAAGTATCAGTTCTGCCTTTTAATTAGCTTTGTGACCTGGAAACAGACCTCATTTCCTGCCCTTGTAAATACCTAAATTATCTCAGAGGTCCAGATTATCTGAAAGATCTCTCGCATGCTCCCTGCAGATATTCCTGTTTTGCTGAGGTGTGGTATCCCATTTTATAGTTAAGGTAACTGAGATTGTAAAGCTGGTTTATATTAGATCATAATAAAAAAATTACACTTATTATTTATTCAGCCTCTCATTGAGCAGGGTCTACACCTGCTCAAGAGTAGGCTCCATGTTTTCTATGCTGTTTTTAAAAATATTGAATAGGTCTTTAGTAGCAACTAGGTAAAATCAGAGGTTGAAATGAAATCAGAGGTTGAAAATAAAATCAGAGGTTTACTGTGAACTATAGTAAACATTAAGCATTATTGCTTATTATTTTTGTTTATTATGATTGTTTCTAAGGAAGAAACTGTATGAACTATAATAAACATTATTAAATATATGTTGGGTCTGAAGTCTAAGTATCAACAAAAAACCCAAGAAATATAGAAAAAATAAGTATATAAACACAATCTTGGACAATATATTAACTTCTTTCAAAGATAAATATAAGATTTGAACTAGATGAATGTCTGAGGTTCTTCCTAGCTTGTATTTCTTTTATAATGCAAGAAGTGTAGAAAAGTTTTAAGAATTCTGTATTGTCAAGAACAGATTGAGTGGATGAGAGGTAGGATGAGTGAAGGGAGTCAAAAGGTACAAACTTCCAATTATAAAATAAGTTATGGGGATGTACAGCATGGTGACTATAGTTAATAATACCATATTGCATATTTGAAAGTTGCTAAGAGAGTAAATCCTAAAAGTTTTGAGAATTGTTGAGAATATACCTGTTGTTGGACACTAAACTAATAGTACTAGTTTCTATAAGAAATATTCCTAGAATCTATAATCAGAATGCCATTTGTATCTCTTTGTATCAAAGTTCCCTGATGCTTTATTTAATATTTTTTGTTTGTTGTTTTAGGTGAAGCATGTCCTAGAGCCATTCCACAGTATAAAGAAAGGATGCCTTCTGTCACTCATAGTCCAGAAATAATGGATTCATCAGAACTGCAGCCATTTTCCAAACCAGAAGTAGCACTGACAGAAGCTCTGAAGCTTTTAGCTGATGAGGATTGGTAAGATCACCATTCTTAAATTAAAACAAAGCTGAGTTCCAAAAGCTTACTGTAAATTTTTAATTAAAAACCTTGAAACATTTTTTATTAAAATGTCTTAGAAATGATGATTTTAGTTCTTAAGCAGTCACAGTTTTTTCAACTTATTAAGGTAGCTGAATTCTGGTTCTAATAGTATTGTATTACCAGTCATATTATAACTTATATACCACGAGGACGTAGTTTAGCTTTATTGTGGCTTACATAAACATTCTGATATTAGAGTATAAATGTCATCATTTCTCCAAGTGTTTTTCTGGGAAATATATCCTATCACAGTTCTGGAAACACTTATCGTTTCCTACAACAGCTGTAGCAGCCACCCAGCCAGCCCAGCCAATAACTCAAGGGAAACAAAAAGACAGTGGTTTGCTTGCTTCAGCTGGAGGATCCACCAGCTGCCCTTGTCCCATTTCCTTCCCTCTTCCTTCAGCATCTCTCTCTATCCCCATCCTCTACCTTATCATCAGTTTTGCTTCTTTACTAGATCATATTCATCAACTTAATATGTGCTATAATATCTCTTATTTTTTAAAACCTGTCTAAATTACATATCTTTTTCACATTTCTTTCCTCCCCATTTTTGAGCAAAAATCCTTAAAAAGACTAACTCATTGTCTCTACTTTTTCGCCTTATGTTCTTTTCTCAGCTTCTTTAATTGGCTTTCAACCCTCCTCATGATGACCACCACTTCACTATAACTACAAAAGTGACTGTTTTGATAAATCTACACTGGTCATTTATTTGTCCTCATCTTAGCCTTTTAGCAACATTTGACATAATTGACACTCTCTTCTTGATATTCTTTTTTTCAGTTCTCCTTGGAAAAATCAGAGTCCCTTGATTTTTTAATGATTCAGTACTTTGATTTCCTCACTTCTGTTTTCCTTCAAAATCGAGAGGGTTCCAGAATTCAACCCACCGGTGTTCTCTATCTACATTCATTCTAGGCTGGTAATCTTTTTCTGTAAAGAACCAGATAGTAAATATTTTAAACCTTTCAGTCCAAATGCTCCTGTCACACCTACTCATCTTCACTGTGTAGTGTAAAAGCAGCCTTAGACAATATGAAAACAAATGCATATGGCTGTGTTCCAATAAAATTTACTTATAAAAACTTATTTAAAAAATCCGATGGGGCCAGATTTGGTCTGTGAACCATAGTTTGCCAAGCCTTTTCTTAAATGATTTTATTTAGTTCCATAGCTGTAAATTCCATCCATACTCTGATTTCTCATAAATATATATCTGGATCCCAGATACCTTCTTGAGCTCTAGACTTGTAATCCAGTTGCCTCCTTGACACTTCCATTTGAATGCTAATAAATTTTAAATTCATTGTTAAATTTAACATTGTCTAAAATAGAACTCTAGAACTTCTACTTCCTGCCAAGGTGGATTAACAGGCTTTAGATTTGCCTTCACATCTGAAAGAACTATAGAAATCATACAAAATATATAAAACAATGGTTTTCAAAATATTATTCACCTGGCAATGAAATATAGCGATCTCTGAGAGATGGAAAGCAAGCAAGGTGAGCCCTAGAATTGCTCTGGCTTCTTTCCTACAGGTAGTTTCCTGGTTGCAGCTCAAGGAGGGGAAAACCATCTAGCTATAAGCAGAGGCAGAGATGGAGCTGGGAGTTTGGGGAAACCATGATCACTAGAGTTTGCAGGGCAGAATGCTAGAGAGGACAGAGCTCCTCAAAGAACTCCAGAAACCTTCAGAGGATTCCTCTCAAATATTTAGCTGAGTCCTGGTCAGGGCATGCATGTGAGTAAATTACCTGAAACCAGGATAAGGGCCCCTCAAAGAACTTAGAAGGAACAACCCCTAGAGCATATACAAGGCCAGGAATACTTCCTATTCCCACTGGAAGAGTGGAAAGCTTCATAATTCACAGGGCTTTGGGTAAAATACTCAGAAGAGTTTTGCTTCATCCACGGAATCAATAAACCCTATGCTAAAGACTGGATTGGTCCCTCCTAACAAAGCATAAAAGCCAGGCCTGAGAAAAGCAAGGTCAAACTTTTCAAATAACTTCATTCCAGAAGAAAGTTCAGAAATATTTATAGGAATACAGAAATATCTAAAGTAAAATTCACAATGCCTAGCATCTAATAAAAAATTGCCAGGCATGCAACGAAGTAGGAAACTACGACCTATAACGAGAAGAAAAAAAAATTAAACAATTGAAAGAAGTTAAAAAATGATACAGATTACTAGATAAGGACATTATAACTGTAGTTGTAATTCTAGTTCATGTGTTAAAAAGCTAGAGGAAGACATAAAAAGAGAATCAGCGAGCTGTAGGACAACTTGGAAAACCTCTTTTGCTATGTGTAATGTGACGTGTTTGAGGGAAGTGATATCCCATCATATTCATTCTCATGGGGAGGGTATTACACAGGTGTGTACACCAGGAGGCAGGAATCGTGCATGCCATTTTAGAATTTGGTATCACATCAGTAATAAAGAGGGTCATTTTATAACAATAAAGGATAACTCATCATGAGGACATAGCAACCCAGAATATTTATTTACCATATACCAGAGCTTCAAAATATATTAAGCAAAAACTGGTAGTCCTGAAAAGAGAAATAAACAAATCTACAATTTTGGTTGAAACTTCAGGAATCCTCTCTCATTAATTGATAGAACTAGTAGAAAGAAAATCAGTAAGGTTAGTGTTCAAGAAGACTTGAACACTGTTGATCAACTTGACCTAATTAACATTTATAGAACATGCCACCTGAAACAACAGAATTCACATTGTTTTCAGGTCCACAAGGAACATTGATCAAGAAAGACTATATTCTAGAACATAAAACAAGTAATTTAAAGGGATTCATATTATACAAATTTTGTTCTCTAACTGCGGTAGAATTAAATTAGAAATTCTGAATTAAGAATGAAACATATAAACATTTGTAGGATGTAGCTACATCAGAGGGGAATTTATAGCACTGTAACACTTATATTAGAAAACAAGAAAAGTTTTATGTCAATGACCTCAGCTTTCACCTTAAACTAGAAACAGAAGAGCAAATAAAGCCCAAAATAAGCACAGAAAGAAAGTAATAAAGATCAAGTGGAAATCAATGAAATAGAAAATAGAATCAGTGAAATTTTTAAAAAATCAATGAAAGCAAAAGTGTGTTCTTGGAAAAGATCAGTAAAATTGGTAAACCTCTGGTCATATATATCAAGGGAAGAGAGAAGAAACAAATTACCACATCAGAAATGGAAGAAGGAACATCACTACTGATCATACTGCTATTAAACTATGGATGTGATAAATAGCTTCAGGCCCATAAGTTTGACAACTTAGTGAAATTATCAAATTCCTTGAAATACACAAACTACCACAACTCACCCAAAAAGAAAAAGATAATCTGTATAACACAATATCTATTAAGGAAATTGAATTTGAATTTAAACTTTGCCACAAAGAAAACTCCAGGCTCAGATAGTTTCTCAGGTGAATTATACCAAACATTTAAGGAAGAAATCAATTCTACTCAAACTTCTAGAACATTGAAGAGTATTTCCCATCTCATTCTTTGAGGCCAGTATTACCATGATATCAAAACAATACAAAGACAAAACTACAGAATGATAACCAATATTCATTATATTTGATATCAATGTAGATACAAAAATCCTTAAAACAGAACTTTTAATTGTCCCTTCTCCTAATCACAAATTTGTTTCTCCCTCAGTATTCACCATCTTAGTTAATAGCCCTGCCATGGACATTTAATTATTGATACAAAATGAGTGTTGACTTTTTCTCATTTCCTCACATTCCATCAGATTCTCTATTCTCAGAACATATCCTGAACCCAATTATTTATGCAGTCTCTGCTGTTGATCCTCTAATCTAAGCCACAATTATCTCTCATCTGGCGTAATAGCGTCATCACTAGTTTCCATGCTTCCATTATTGCCCATTTCATACAACAACAGAGTACGCTGTTAAAATGTGTATCACCATGTGATTCCCCCATGCAGAACCCTCTAGTGTCTCCTCCCTAAAACACTAGAAAGGAAAAAAAAAATTAACTGCTTATAGTAGGTTACAGCGTCCTTTATTATCTGTTCCTTGCCTCTTTCTGTAGCCTCACCCCCTACCGTGCTCTGCCTTACTTATCCACTGTAGTCACCTGGCTGTTTCCTGAACACCTAAGTTCATTTCTACCTTAATATCTTTGTATTTCATTCTTTGAACACTTTCCCAGTGGCTTTCTTTCTCACTTCATTCAGATACCTGTCAGATGTCACTTTCTCAGAAAAACCTTCTTTCATGACCCTCACTTAAACTTTTCTCTTCCCAGTCCTCTTATGCTGCTTATATTTTATCTTTTTCTCATTATAATATCATTAGGACAGAGATGTTTTATCTTTTTCATATGAATGCTTTGCATAAACTTTGAAAAACATCTGCATTCTGCTCTTGTTAGTTGTATTGTTCTATAAATGTTAAGTAGATTAAGTTTGTGATAGTGGTTGATAGTGTTTTTTAAGTTTTCTGTGTTCTTACTGATTTCCTGTATATTCTCTCAATTACTGGAAAGGGGCTTTTGAAATGTCCACCTATAATTGAGGATTTGTTAAGTTGATTTTTTTTGTTGTTGTTTTCTTTTAGTGTTTAGATTTTGTTCAGTTGGTTTCTGGCTTTCATATTTCTGACCTGAAGTCTTCTGCAATTATTCTTTGTTCTTCTGTATGTAATGTGCCTTTTTTCCTATGGCTACCTTTAAGATTATTCACTTTACACTCTTTTTAGCAATCTGATTATGATGTTTCAGATGTTGTGTTTTTTCTCTAGATATCCTGCTTGGGGTTTGTTCTCGGATCTGAGTTTATAGTTTTGATTAAATTTGGAAAAATTTCAGCCACTATTTCCTAATTTCTTTTTTTATCTCCCTCTCTTTTGACTCTACTTTTTATTTACTTTTATGTGTATAGAATCAGGTTGTTTCCTACATCTAAACTGTAACTGTAAACTGTTTTATGCTTATCCAAAAAATGAAAATTTTGAACCAGATAGTTATTAAATAGGTGTACTCTTACCACCTTGGAATCTTAGGTCTTTTCTCTGTTTTCCATAACTTATTCAGAGGATTTAAATACTTAAAAAATAATTACTATCAATATTACCAACTAAGGAAACTCAGTTTAGCTCACATTTTCCAAATCCACAAGATGAACACCATCATGAAATATGATATCTAAATCTCCCTTGAACTTGCCCTCTTGGCATTAGAATCTACCTACTCTTAATATGGCTCATTACATTAGATAATGAAAAAGAAATACAAGTTATGTATTGGTGGATTTTTGTTCTTATATATTCACCAAGAAGGTAACACGTAGTTACTTCTTCCATTTTTGTTTTATTGCTTACCTCACCTTTATATGCCATTCTTTTCCCTATGTTCTCTGGAAAGAATATTGCCATTCTTACTAGGGGAAAATTGTTCCTTTTTACTTAAAAAACATGAACTTAGTTTGTCAATAGTGGTTTTGGCTCTTAAAAGATATTTTAAATCATGAAGGAGAACTATTGGAGCAAATAAATTGACACATTTTTTATTTGATTTCTACATGATAAGGGAAAATAGGCAAGGTCTCCTCAATGGCAATATTTCATACACACAAAAGAAAACATCCTGTTCCAGTTGAACGCCATTTTAATTAGTGATTTTCTCATTTGTTTCTTTTTCCCATAGGGAGAAGAAAATCGAGGGACTGAATTTTATAAGATGCTTAGCTGCTTTTCATTCTGAAATATTGAACACAAAGTTGCATGAAACAAATTTTGCAGTAATTCAAGAGGTAAACTTATTTTCAGCTGAGTTAAGGATTGTTTGACTGACAGAATAAATATGCTACATTTATTTGACGTTTAAAAAAAACTGTTAAATGATATGAGTAGGCTTGTATGTAAAGTAACTAGTGCCTTACTTTGCAACATTTAGAAAAAGTTTTATTAAATGTTGATTTTTTTTTTTAGGTGAAAAACTTACGCTCTGGAGTTTCTCGTGCTGCTGTGGTCTGTTTAAGTGATCTTTTCACTTACCTAAAAAAGAGCATGGATCAAGAACTAGACACTACAGTAAAAGTTTTGTTGCATAAGGCAGGAGAATCAAATACATTTATAAGAGAAGATGTTGACAAAGCATTGAGAGCTATGGTCAGTAATGTAACTCCCGCACGTGCAGTTGTTTCTCTTATTAATGGAGGACAAAGGTAATGTTCAGAATAATCTTGATATGTCCTTAAAGTAAAAATGCAGTTGTTAGTAATCTGGGGTATAGGAAAAAAAACAAGCAGATTTCAACATTATTTCAACTGAAAAACATTTATTAAATCTGTGGTAAAAACATATTATATACTGAGCATACAAAGGATAATAGTGTTGTTATTCTAATAATGTTACCTAAATTCATAAATCTGGAACTAAATATGTTAATGATTGAAGTTGTTTTTTTTTTAACTTCTTGGGGAGGGATAGCTCACGCAAATAATTTGTCATTTTAACTTTCAGGGGTGATGAAGGTTAGGAATAGTTCAATTATTTAACTTTAAAAGTATGTCTTTGAGAAATTGTTCATACATCAACTTTGTTTTTATTGACCATGTTTCCTCATAGCCATTTACACACTGCGGTCAGAAGATGTACAGCCCAGCACTTATCAGATGTACTAGAATTTATGGAACCGGAACGTATTTTATCTGGAACAAAAGATATGGCTGACCGTATATTACCGGCCGCTGCTAAGTTTACTCAGGACAGCTCACAAGAAACTAGGTGAATAGCTGCTAGTAATATTTGCTGAATCTCTTAGTATAGGGGCTCAAAAGAAAGAAACAAAGGTTTAAAAAGAATGAACATTTTTCTAAATGGACAAGTGGGATCCCCAGGGATTGGTGCTGGGGGGTGGTCTTATTTAGCCAATTTGTAAATGATCTTGAGGGAGTGCACAGTGAATTCTCCAAATTTACAGATGACACTACATACTTCTGGGTAGTGAGATGCCATGTCACAGGGATGAACTGCATGAAAACGGCACAAGACTGTATGAGTGGGCAGAAAAGTGGCAGAAGAACTTCATTGTGGGCAAATGTAAGGTAATGCATTTAGGAGGAAATGATATATTTTCCAAACAGTCAGGTAAAATCGAGGCAATAGGGTACACATGAAAAAACAGCAAAATGGATAGTGTACTATCTCCTGAAATATGACATATCTGCACTTAGAAAATTCTATGAGTTTCTGATTACTGTCTGTACTTGAAGAACATTTTTACGAAGATTAAGAACAGTCATAGAAGGAAGACAAAATAATTAAGTTATGGTTGGTACAGTAGTGGTGATAGGTATTTTGGATGCAGTCAGAAGCCTAGGTTCAATTCCTAGCCCCAATCCTTGTTTGCTATTGAACCTCTCTTTCCTTGTACATAAAATTAGGAAGGATGGACTTGGTGATTGATAATGCCCCAAACCTAAAAATTTGTGGCAGTTGCATATGAAGTTAGATTAAAAGGAGAGAGGGAGAATCCTGAGTTCATAGAGACTAAAGTGAAGAAGGATACCAAATTTTTACAGTTTAAGACAAAGATGTCCATTACTTTAGGTAATTGGGTTAATCTTGTGGAATTCACTATACTGAAAGCTCATATAGATGGTAAATGTGTTCATTTTCTATTGCTGTGTAACAAATCACCACAAATATAGTGGCATAAGGCAACACAGATTTTTTTTTAGCTTACCGTTCTTTAGGTTAAAAGTCTGAATGAGAGTGTCTCCATTGTGTGGTGGTTAGCACGTCTGCTTTACACGCAGAAGGGCCTGGGTTTATGCTCCAGGTGGAGCCACAGACTGTACTCCGGGTGCACCAGGCTCCCCAGAGTGCGCCGGGGGTACCAGGCCCTGGGGGACACCAGGCCCTGGGTGCACTCTGTGAGCGTGTGGGAGGAGATACCCCGCCTTCAGAGATCTAGTTCTTAAGGGGAAGACAGCAACAACCCTATAGGTCAGGGGTAGAAGGGGTGGGAAATTAAAGAAGGTGGGGGGGGGGAACTGTCTACATAGCTCAACTAGGTTCTATTTAGGGTCTCGCAAGGTGGAAATCAAGATGATGACAGTACTGGATCATTATCTAGAGGCTGTATAGAAGAATCTGCTTACACACACATCCAGGTTGTTGGCCAGATTTAGTTCCTTATGGTTATAAGACTGAGATCCCTGTTTCCTTGCTCCGAAGGCCACTTGAATTTCTTGTCATGCAGCCCCCTCCAACTTGAAGCTAGCCAACAGCGTGTTAAGTCTCTTCGTGCTTAGAATCTCTCTGACTTCCTCTTCTGCTACCAGCCACGGAAAGCTCTCTGCTTGTAAGGGTTCATGTGATTATTAGATTAGATCCAGATAATCTCCCTATCTTAAAGTCCGCTGTACCATATAACATAATAATCCTGGAAGAGCAGGTCACCTTTGGGGAACCATTTTAGAAGTTCTGAATACCACAGTAATGTTCAAAACAATTTAATAGAATTGGATCATAATAGACTAGTTAGGAATAAAGAGATTCATAATGGTTGTTTTATGTCTTAACCATTCTTTAATGGCGTAGTAATTCTTATAATCCATTTGTCACTTCATAGATTCTTGTATGACGTTTTAAAATTATAAAATAGTTACAACTTTCCAGTTTTAATATTTCTTACATTTTTTGTGTCCTATTGCTTGCTTACTTTTTTGTTTTAGCCATAGGCCTCTGGTAGACCTATAGTCCTTAACATTCTGGGCTAAAAGTTAGAGTTCTCTTTGAAACTATAACTGATAAGGAGCTACCTATCTGGGTGTAAACATTATTCTGATTATGAGGAGAGAAAAAGTAATTTTTATTCTCCGGTATCTCCCTTTCTGTAATTTTATTATATATGAAAGCCTGGTTGATATAGATGATATGTATCTATATAGATATAGATATAGATATAGATATAGATATAGATATGGATATATAGATATATAGATATATAGATATATAGATATATAGATATATATGATTAGAAAAACCAGAGAAGGCAAGGCTTTTGAGGGGGAGGCATATAGGATTATCTACATATATATATAGATATATAACTTATTATATATATAATAAGTTTTAGCAAAAGGATAATTGTAATTATTTAGGTTCAAGCTTCCTTGAAGAGTAATAATATGGTATTGTTATTAGATACTATAAGCTCCCTCTATCCAAAAATATCTTCGGTGTACACTTTCATGTTATCTGAGGTTCTACCATTAGAATGATATCTTGGCTTAAAGCAGCAGTCCCTAACCTTTTTGGCACGAGGGACCAGTGCTCCTATGAGAATCTAATGCTTGATGATCTGAGATGTAGCTGAGGCTGTAAAGTCAGCACTGGGGAGTGGCTGCAAATACAGTTGAAGCTTCACTCGCTAGCCCACTGCTAACCCACCGCTAACCTACTGCTCCTGCTATGCTGCCAGGTACCTAACAGGCCACAGACCTATTCACAGCCCAGGGGTTAGGGACCCTTGGCTTAAGGTATTATCCTAAAGGAATTATTTTAAAATTCATATAATATAAAAAACCTAGTTTGAAGAGCATTGCACATTCATTAATATACCATCCACGATTTATCAACTAACTTTGAGTGTATTTAGATAGCAGAGAATATGTATTTGAACAATTGGAACTCAGGTAAGTTGTGGCGAGGACAAAAGAGATAGAGGGTCAGAAATACAGAACCTAGGGAAGGTTGACTCAGGCCAAAACATCTGGCCAGCAGATGAACAGCAAAAGGT
Organism: Eidolon dupreanum; assembly: GCA_028627145.1. Classification (NCBI taxonomy): domain Eukaryota; kingdom Metazoa; phylum Chordata; class Mammalia; order Chiroptera; family Pteropodidae; genus Eidolon; species Eidolon dupreanum. The sequence goes on from CM053509.1 coordinate 78,848,780, forward strand.
CACTGGTCAAGGAGCCTAGAACAAAGTTAAGACTTCTCCTAACTCACAGTTCTGCCAGTTGCCAGCCTTGATATGGACCTTAGGGTACCTGAAAAATAGAATCAAGTCTTTTGGCTCTTCATCTGATACACAGCTAAAAGATTTGAAACTACAGTACTTTTTAAAGGTGGGCAACAAGAGAATCTATACTCTCAAGTCCAGTTAGTGTAACTACATTTCAGTGATTTCAAGTAGAGATAGTAATCTTGATGTTGATAGGTTTTTTTCTGTTGAAAAACCAAGCTAAGGGCAGGCAGAAACTGAGCTTGTTAAGATATGTAAAATCACTTACATATTTCTCAAATATCTATAGGTATTATGGTCGAAAGATGCTTTTCCTCATGATGTGTCATCCTAACTTTGATAAAATGCTTGAAAAGTATGTCCCGTCTAAAGATTTGCCCTATATTAAGGAATCTGTTAAAAGCATACAGCAAAAGGTATGTGGAGAAGTTTATTTTATAAACAACTTTCAAAGCAAAATTCATTTGCCGGGAAGGTAAAGGATAGAAATAATTACTTCTATGATTATTTCTGTTAACTATTTAGAATATATCTGTAGTAGCATTTCAGCAACTATAGTACTAAGTAGACATTCATAGTGTCAGTAAATGTTTATTGAACAGAAGATATTTGGTAGAACATAGTGTGGCTTATTGGAATAGACTTGGGTTTGGATCACAACTCTGAGAATTAGCGACTACATATAATTTTAAGCACATCATTTCTTTAACCAGAATTTTACTTTTATAAAGTGAGGATGGTGATGCCTATCATGCTGGGTGCCTGCTTTATTTACCTTGTATATTCTACTATTAGAGCTCCTGCCACACTACAGAGCATTGATTGGTAGGAGCTCCTTGAGATGAAGCCCCATGTCTTAACTTATTCTAATAGATAATGGTGTAGAAATGTCTGTGAAATTAATGACTGAGGGAATACTAAGTGAAATAAAATGTGAAATTGTCTTGTAAAAAAATATTCCATTTACATATTATTTTTTGCCAAAATATATCTAATATATAATTTTTCTATGATAATTTATGTTATTCCTCTAATAATCTTGGGCAAAGGATTGATTTATGAAAGGATATTTCAAATATGTATGCTAATATACATTTTAGAGCATTTTTTCTGCCTACTGATATTAAAGTTTTCAGCTTAATTCGTATAGAACTTATTAAAATAACCATGCAAAAAAATTATCTTAGTCAAATGAAGCAGATTACATTTGTGAGTCATTTCAAATACAAGTATCAGAAAAAAAAGTTTTAAATAGTTCTTACCAAAATGTTTATTCTTACATTGGTGTTCCATAGGAATTCATTATTGTATAGTGTGTTTATGTTTTCTATGTAGGTTTTAAGCTTTAAGAAGAGTGGTTATAAAATATAGCATATTAATTTTTACAATTTTAAACACTTTTACCAAGCCAATATCATTTCCTATTAGTTGATTACATATTTTTTTAATTTACTTCTAATTACAAGATATTTTATATACCTGAAACGCTTTAAAGCATAAACATAACAGATTATTAAAATACTGTCAATCATAAAAAAGATCAATAATAATTTCTATGAACATTACATTTTACAAGTTATTCACTATACTAATTTTAAGACTTTTCTTCCACTGCTTTTCTTTTTATTTATTTATAGGGCTTGGGAGATTTACCACTAGATACTCCTTCAGCAAAAGGAAGACGATCTCATACTGGCAGTGTTGGAAATACAAGGTCATCATCTGCTTCAAGAGATGTTTTCAATTCAGCCGAAAGGTAGCATCATTTGATAGCCCACATCATTAGAGAAATTACTCCCCAGTGACAGTAGTCTCATTTGGATGTTTTCATGAGCTATCCGTGGGGTATTTGTCAAAATTTAATGGAGTTTTAAAAGTTGTTAAGGATTTAGAAAGTGTGAGATAATTAGATGTAGTAAGGCAATTATATACTCACAGCAACTTGCTTCTGCATGCATTAAACATTAATAAAGTTTTAGCGTTATTGAACCTGTCAGGATTAGGCATGTGTTGGACAAATCTAATTAATTTTTTAAAAAATTTATAGCCTTTACTTTTTCCCTTGATTATTAAAGCAATACATAAGTTATGGTTAAAGAAAAAAAAAACTTTAGAAACTACAAATATTAAAAGAAGATTTAACTAATTACATACAATACTATCAACCAGTAAAAAAAACCACTCTTAAAAATTTTATAAATGTAATTGTATATGCAGTTGTCTCACCTGTTTAAACTCTAACAACATTTAATAGATTGAGTATATTATTTTGAAAATCTTTCAAAAATATCTCTGGTATATTGTTAAGTATGTTTTAAACATTATTTTAAAACTATGAGTAGATATATAGGTATATTTTATATTTGCATATCTTTGAAATATTTTATAAACTAAAGTAATAAATTGTATGAAGGATAAAAATTCATGTTACAAAATATGCTTTGGGGACCTTGCTATTCAAATTACTGTCCACAGAACAGCCACATTGGCATCATCTAGGAGTTTATTAGAAATGAAAAATATTGTACTCCCTCCAGGCCTGCTAAATCAGAGTCTGCCATTTTTCCGTGTTAAGATATAATTACATAAGATCCTGGACCAGATATTTTAGTCAAAATTCTTTTCACATCCAACCAAAAATGCTTTTTAAATACCTATCGAGAGTATATACTGTATTCTAGGTCCTTTCTAAACACTTTTATTAGTCAGTTAATTATTTTGTAGATGTCTCTCAATTTGGGTTTATCTGATATTAGTTTGTCGAGGTTTTGCAGTTTTGACAAGAATACCACAAAAATGGTGTGTCTCAGTACACCATTTCATGAAGTGGATGATGTTATGTCTTATTACTGATAATGTTAACCTTAGTCACTAGGTTAAGGTGGTTTCTCCTGGGTTTCTTCACTATCAAATTATTATTTTTCCCTTTGTAAATAATAGATATATCTTGGCATACTTTGAGATATTTCATTTCTGATCATACATTTACCCATTAATTTTAGCAATCATTGATCTTGCTTGCAGCAATTATTGTGGGTTTTTTAACCTAATGGTGGTCTTTTTCTCTTATTCCTTCTACATTTATGGGTTGGATTGTTCTGTAAAGAAAAACTGCCACTTTTCCTCCACATATTTATTTAAATGTTTATGTTATTGTGGATTAACAGATTATTACTTTATTCTGTGGGTTATAATCCAATACTATTATTATTCATCTCTTCAAATTGTTCCAGTCTTAGGAATTCATATGATGGGGGATTTTTTTATGACTGACTTAGACTTGGCATTATGTTTTTAAGGTTCATCCAGGTTTGTAGCATGTATCAATACTTTGTTCCTTTTTATGGCTAGATAACATTTCATTGTATGGATGTACTATATTTTGTTTATTCATCAGTTGATAGATATTTGGGTTTTGTAGTGTACATGTTTTCAGTTCTCTTGGGTATATTTGAGTGGAATTGCTGATTCACATGATACCTCTGTGTGTAGCCTTTTAAAGAAATGCCAGATTTGTTTTCCAAAATAACACCATTTTATTATCCTTCCAGCAATAAAGAGTATTCTGGTTTCTCTACAACCCCCATCAATGTTTGTTGTTACTGAAGTGGGTGTAAACTGGGATCTAACTTGAAAGACTGTCTTTGACCAAACTTTAGACAGGGTTCTCCGAGGTCACCTTTGCACTAGGCCTCCTCCTTGGGCCCTGTTCTTAGCCTACCTAAGCCAGTCTCAGGAAAGAATCCTAATAAGTCATTCCTCTCCCCCTTGTTATCTAGACTTCTCATCTCCCACCTTTGATGTATAAGTATCTGGCCTGCCTTTAGCAAAAATCTTATTAGGCCAGTTTAGCAAGAAACCCTCTACCGTTGATGTCTCCTCTTACTAATTCCCATCCACTGATCTCCCTACTATGCATGTTGACTATAAATCCCCATTTGTCTCTGCTGTATTCAGAGTTAAAGTCACTTTCTCTCCCCTGTTGCAATAGTCATGACCCCTATTGCAATAGTCTTATCATTTTATGTGTCAGAATAATTTTTAACACATTATGGTTTTGACTTACAGTTCCTAGTATGTCTTTTTAAAAAAATTTTTTATAGGTAGTATATAATTGTCTTGCTTTTTGGTTCAATCTTAACAATCTCTGCCTTTTAATTGGGGTATTTGACCATTTATATTTGATGTTAATTATTCATATGGTTGGGTTTAAGCTATTGATATTATTTTTTAATCAATCCTATATATATATATTTTTTGTTTTTTCCTCTTTTCCTGCCCTCTTTCAGATAGATTGATGTGTGTATTTGTGTGTTTCTTTTTTATATTTCATTTATTTCCTCAATGTTCTTTTTTTAAGTGGTTGACCTAGACTTTGTAATGTACATGGTTTATAGTATGCATCTTTATCTTCTCATAGTCTACTTTCAAATAATATTAGACCAGTTTAGGTATAATGTAAAAAACATACAACAGTATACTTTTATGCCTCTCCTTTTATTTTTTATGCTATTTTTGTCATGCATTTTACTTCTATATATATTATCATCTACACAATGTATTATTGTTGTGTTTACTTTGAATAGTCAATATATTGTATAAATGTTTCCATGACTGTGTTTATTCTTATTTCCCTCAATTTTACGAACTTATAATTGACACATAACATTGTTTCAGTTTAAGGTATACAACATAATGATTTGATATATGTATATATTGTGAAATGATTACCACAATGAGTTTAGTTAACATGTGTCAGCTCACAGTTACATTTCTTTTCTTGTGATGAGAACTTTTAAGATTTATTCTCTTAGCAACTTTAAATATACAGTGTAGTTTTGTTAACTATAGTCACTAAAATTTATTTATCTTATAGCTGGAAATTTGTACCTTTTGACCACCTTCATGCATTTTTCTCACTTTTACCCCTTGCCTTTGGCAAATACCAAATCTATTTTCTATATCTGGTTTGTTTTTTTCAGATTCCACATAGAAGTAAAATAATACAGTATTTGTCTTTCTGTCTGACTTATTTCATTTAGTATACTGTCCTCAAGGTCCATCCATGTTGTACCAAATGGCAGAATTTCCTTCTTTTTATGGCTGAATAATATTTCATTATGTGTTTGTATGCCACTTTTTCCTTATCCATTCATCCACTACTGGACACTTAGGTTGTTTCTGTGTCTTAACTATTGTACGTAATGTGGCAATGAATATGGGGTTAAATAGTGATTTCATTTCCTTCAGATATAGACCCAGAAGTGGAATTGCTAGATGATGTGGTAGTTCTATTTTCAATTTTTTGAGGAACCTTTGTACTATTTTCCATAGTGGCTGTAGCAGTTTACATTCCCACCAACATTGCTCAAGGGTTCTCTTTTTATAACATCCTCACCAACACTTGTTATTTCTTGTCTTTTTGATAATAGCCATTCTAAACAGGTATGAGGTGATATATATTGTGGTTTATATTTGCATTTCCCTGAGAGTTAGTAATATTCAGCATCTTTTCATGTACCTGTTGGCCATTTGTGTGTCTTTTTTGGAAAAAAGTGTCTATTTAGTTCTTCTGCCCATTTTTTAGTCAGATTTTTATTGAATTGTAGGAGTTCTTTATATATTTTGAATATTAACCTCTTATCAGATATATCATTTGCAGATGTTTTCTCCTATTCCTTCTGTTCCTTTTTCATTTCATTGATAATTTACCTTGCTTTGCAGAAGCTTTATTTTTGCTTTTGTTGCCTTTGTTTTTGGTGTCAAATTAAAAAACTCATTGCCAAGACTGATGTCAAGGAGCTTACCACCACTTTTTTATTCTAGGAGTTTTATGGTTTCAGATCTTACATTCAAGTGTTTCATTCATTTTGAGTTGGTTTTTGTGTATAGTGTAAGATAGGAGTCTGGTTTCACTCTTTTGCATGTGGTGGTTTGGTTTTTCCAACACTGTTTATTGACGAAACTATCCTTTCTTCATTATATATTCTTGGCTCCTTTGTCATAAATTACCTATATATGTGTGGGTTTATTCTGTTTTATTGATCGGTCTGTCTGTCTTTATGCTAATACCATACTGTTTTGATGGTATGTTTTGTAATATAGTTTGAAATCAGGAAGTGTGATGCCTCCAGCTTTGTTTTTCTTTCGCAAGATTGCTTTGGCTTGATTATTTGTTCTGTTTCTTTAAAAAATGCCATTGGAATTTTGATAGAGATCGCATGGAGTCTGTAGATTGCTTTGAGTGCTATTGACATTTTAACTATTAATTCTTTAAATTCATGAGCACAAAATCTTCCATTTATTTGTGTCTCCAAGTCTTTCATCATTGTCTTAAAATTTTCAGTGTACAAGTCTTTCACTTCCTTGTTTAAATTTATTCTTAGGTATTTTATCCTTTATTATGTAATTGTAAATGGGATTTTTAAAAAATTTCTGTTTATTAGTGTTTAGAAGCATAACTGACTTTTGTATATTGATTTTGCATTCTGAAACTTTACTGATTAGTTCTGAAACTTTTGATTAGTTCCAAAGTTTTTTGGTGGAGTCTTTAGGGTTTTCTATATATAATATCCATTTGCAAATAAAGACAGTTTACTTCTTCCTTTGAATTTCAATGCCTTTTATTTCTTTTTCTTGCCTAATTGCTCCAGCTAGAACTTTCAGTAGTATGTTGAATAAAAGTGATGAGAATAGGCATCCTTGTCTTTTTCCTGATATTAGAGGAAAATCTTTCAACTTTTCATTGTTGATTGTGATTTTAGCTGTGGGCTTGTCATATATGGCCTTTAATATGGTGAGGTATGTTTCCTTTATATCCAGTTTGTTGAATGTTTTGATCAGGAGTGCATGTTGGTTTTTATCAAATGCTTTTTCTATATGTATTGAGGTGATCATATGATTTATCCTGAATTTTTGTTAATATAATATGTCATATTGATAGATTTGTGAATGTTGAATCATCCTTAGGTCCCTGGAATAAATCCCTGTTGATCATTGGATATGATTCTTTTAACATATTGAATTTAGTTTGTTGATATTTTGTCGAGAATGTTTGTACCTATGTTCTATTATCATTCTTAATGTCCTTTTTTATAATTTTTTTTAATGTTAATATACTTAGTGAGTTCCTCCATGTTACATTATCTTTTTTCTCCTAAGGTGTATTAAATGTTATTTTACTATCAAATCCATCCTATTTTGAACAACAAAAAAGCCATCTTTAAGATATGTTTTAATAATTAGGTGGCTTCTCAAGGTGTTCTGTTTTACCCTATCGTATTCACCTTTTATGTATCAGATAGTCCTCAGTTTAAATATAAATTCTTTGTTTTCTCATTGTAGAATTAATTAGAATTAATCATTTCATAAATTAACCTCAAATTAATTTATTTAAACAAATTAAAAATAATCAATAAATACATCTAGGATCTATATTTTCTGATCACCATCCTGTGTCTATTTTTATTATGACACTGACTCATTCATTAAATCACTGCTCTTTTTTTTTTTTTAATCATTGCTCTTATGGTAACTTTAGTGCTGATTTTTACACTGTTTGTCAGTGAAATGGTGGTAACTGGCAATTGTTAACCATTCTCTTTAAGACCTGTCAATTCTCAGGACTCTTTAGTTTCAAAGGGATTATCATCCGCCATGTTGAGTCACCTTTTCATAAGAATAGAAAACATTGTGCTGCTAATACTAAGTCATGGAAATAATAAATCCTTCTGGTCTCAAATTTCTAATTTTCTCTTGAATGTTCACATGGATATTTTATAGAAAAGAGTTAACAAAGTCCTGAGACTGCAATCCTTAGAAAGGCCTGCTGACAAGATTAGCCCTGAGCTGGTGTCTGGAAACTAGGATTTCAAGAGGATTCCCACCATTCCCTAAATGACAAGCATAGTTTACTGTGCCTAAATTATTTGGGCAAACAATATAGTTTATGCTGAAGTTCTGCTTTCCTTCTGGGAATATGGAATTTTGGTATATCTTAGGCAGAGGACCAACTATGACCAACTCCCAATAAAAACCCTGACACTAACCAGTAAGCCTTATTGGTAGACAACATTTCACATGTGTTGTCACAGTTTATTGCTAGAGGAATTAAGTTCGTACTGTGTGACCCTTGAAAGCTTGCATCTAGTTTCCTCCAAACTTTGACCCATGCATCTTCTCCCTTTGCTAATTTTGCTTTATATCCTTCTGCTGTAATAAACCTTAGCTGGGAATAAAACTACATGCTGAACCCTCTGAGTCCTCCTAGCAAATCACCAAACCCAAGGGTGATCTTATAGGTCCCAAAACAGATGGTTAGATCATTTTATGAATTTTTAAAAAATGAATATGTAATGAAAATTATTTATTATGTTTGTGTTTTTAATGGGACATTAATAATTAAATTAAATTTACCTTTCTTTTACTTTAGAGAGGTAACTGAAATTCGTGAAGTCACCAGAAAATCAGCTCCCCGTAATTCCTTAGAAAGTGCTGAGTACATTAAAGTCATAACAGGTTTATTAAATGCAAAAGACTTTCGTGATCGTATTAATGGGATTAAGCAGCTTTTATCAGATACTGAAAACAATCAAGAACTTGTTGTTGGAAACCTTGTGAAGGTAAGCACATGTCAAAATTAATTTTCATTTTCAGTCTATGGTTAATAAAATTTATTAGTGTAAAAAGTTGTCCTAAATCTTAATACTTTGTATATGTAATATTATTTTAAAATATAAAATAAGCTTAGTGAAAAGAATGGATTGCTTAGATTTTGCTATTTTAAAAACATTTTTGAACGATTTAAAGTAATTAGAAAAAATAAAATAGTTGCTTATTTGTATGAACCTCCCAGTAGATGATAACTCCTTAAAAGCTCTTGCATTCTGGCATTCAGTAAAAAAACAAACAAACAAACAAAAAAAAACTTGGCATATGTTGAGTGAATCGATATTTTAAAAACCAGATCATTTAAGAAACTTGGTATTACTTTAGAATAGATATTAAAATTTTTCATATATAGATTAGACATCTAAATATACTAATTTATATACCTAACCTTTAGGAAAACAAGAAGCAATAAAAAAGGCAGTAATAAATGTTAGTGGTATTAGAGCATAGATTATTTGTTTCATCAGAGTTCAGTTAATTCGAATTAACATTAGTCATTTGTTAATTAAATTCCATTTAAAATTTGTATTACATGCATTAAACTCGGCAAACATACTATAATTACTCTTTTATTTCCAGTGGTGATGTTTCTTAATATTCAGAAGAAAAGTACCACATTACCATAACATGGGAACTGGAAATGTACACTTTCTGATATTTGTTGAGTAAAAATAAACTCTTGGGAAGACTATTCTTAACATGAAAAAGATTACATATATATAATTTTATGGGGGGGGGCACCAGGCCCAGGGTGCACCCCGCAAGCATGTGGGAGGAGACTCTCTGCCTTCAGAGATCCAGTTATTAAGGGGAAATTACAACATCCATAGGTCAGGGGTAGAAAGGGCGGGGGGTGGGGCGGATTAAAGAGGGGAGAAAATAAAATGTTCAAAAAAACCTAAACTGAAATCCGTACATTAAAACTCGAATGTCTACCTCTGCTACAAATAGATAAATATAGAAACTTTTCTTAAGCTCTTAGAGTTAACTTAGCTAAACCTGCACCTTCCAGAAAACAGCATTTTTATCGCATTTATTGTTAGTCATCTTCCTAACGAGCCGCATCTCTCAACTTTAACTTATTAAGATGTCTTTTGCGTGATTTTTGAAACCTTCTCTTTTTGCTATAAGAAAATTTGACACATTTATCATTCAAATTTTTATAAAGTTCCTGTTTTGTAAATTCAGCTTCAAAAAGATGAGTGTGTGTGTAAACACTATACTAAAGGAGAAATACTTTGCAATGTCAAAGGGAATTTAAATATAATAGGTATAAACAGTATTTCACTTTACATAATTTATCACTTTACTTTCAGATTTTTGATGCTTTTAAATCTCGACTTCATGATTCTAATAGTAAAGTAAATCTGGTGGCTCTAGAAACAATGCACAAAATGATTCCTTTGCTTAGAGACAACTTATCTCCTATAATCAACATGCTAATTCCAGCAATAGTAGATAACAATCTGAATTCCAAGAATCCGGGCATCTACACTGCTGCCACAAATGTTGTTCAGGCACTGAGTCAGCATGTAGGTAAGAAACCTTATCTGGCACTCTAATTTTTTTGACTTTACTTTTGTACTTTCTAATTCTACATATTTTTTTATATTGCTGAAATACTAGCAGTTTAATTTTTTGCATTTAATGTCATAATCTTTTTCATTTATTTAGCATTTTTAATTACTTTTAGTGATTAAATGTTATCCCATTAAGTTGACTTTCTCTTCCCTTATCTCAGTTCATTTTGCCTACCTCAACCTCACATCTTATACAAAATGAACTCAAAATGGACCATAGATTAAATGAAAAACTTAACTGTAAAACTTAGAAGATACCATAGAAGAAAATCTTCAGGATCTTAGAGCTTGGTGAAGAGTTGTTAGCATGACACTAAAAGCATGATCCATAAAAGTTGATAAATTGGTCTTCATCAAAATTAAAAATATTTGCTCTGCAGAAGACTCTGTTAAGTGAATAAAGAGACAAACCACAGATTGGGACAGAATACTTGCAAACCACATATGTGACCACAAAACTCATCTAGAATTTATAAAGAACTCAAAACTCAACATTAAAACAAACAAACAAACAAACAAAATACTCCACTTAGAAAATAGGCAAAAGACACGAAGAAACATTTTACCAAAGAGGCTATGTGGATGGCAAAGAAAGATATGAAAAGATGTTTAACCTTGCTAGTCATTAGGGAAATGCAGATGCAAATTTAGACCATGGTTACTGTACCTGTTTCTGAGTCCGTTAGGGCTGCTATAACAAACTACCACAGACTGGATGCCTTCCAAACAACAAACATTTATTTCTCAAGGTTCTGGAGGCTGGAAAGTCCAAAATCAAGGTGCTGGCAGATTCAGTGTCTGGTGAGGGCCCATTTCCTGGTTCATAGTCCACCATCTCACAAAGCAGAAGGGGCAAGGGAGGTCTGGGGGCCTCTTATAAGGGCACCAGTCCCATTCACAATGGCTCTATAATCATGACTTAATCACCTCCCAAAGGCCCCACCTTTAAAAGCGATCACATTGGAGATTGGGTTTCAATGTATGAATTTGGGGGGAACACAAACATTCAGTCTATAGCAAGTATTAGAATAGCTAAAATAAAAAGTGACAATACCAAATGCTAACAAGGTTATAGAGAAACTGAATCTCTCATACATTGCTACTGAGAATGTAAATAAAATGGTATGGCCACTTTAGAAAATACTTTGGCAATTTCTTAAAAAATTAAACATGCACTTATGATATAACCCATCAGTTGCATTCCTAGGCACTTATCTCAGAGAAATGAAAACTTCTGTCCATGCAAAAACCTGTACACAATTGTTCATAGCAGCTTTATTTATAATAGCCAACAACTGGAACAACCTGTATGTAATTCCGTGGGGTTAATGGTAAAACAAACTAGGTGACATCCATTCCATAGACTACTACTTAGCAATAAAAAGGAATAAACTGTTGACACAGCACATTTGGGCTGATCTCAAGGGCATTACTCTGAGTGACAAAGCCAGTCCCAAAAGATCATGTGCTGTAGGATTCCATTTGTATAACCTTTTCAAAATGACAAAATTACACAGATGGAAATTGAATTAGCGATTGTCAGAGTTTAGGGGCAGTTAAGAAAGAAGGACTGAATGTGACAATAAAGAAGTAGAACTAGGGAGATCTTTGTGGTGATAGAATAGAAAAATCCGTAAAGGTAAAAATACCCCCCAAAAGCAATTTTTTTCTGTTTTTTTGATCAATTTATTTAGTATCATTTAGATAGAATAAGATGCCTAGGAGATAGGCATCTATCTCTTTTTTATACCATATGATAGTTCCTTTAATAATCTATTATATTTTTATTTCTCATTTTCTATAAGAATGTTACTGTTAAGGTTTTATGGAGAATTTTAAATAGTGATTAACTAGGTAAATTGAAGTCTTTTAAATACATATGCAATCATTTCCATATTTTTTTCTTTCATTGCTATGTAATGGAAAATAATTAAGGTCTCATAACTCTTTAAACATGTCTCCATGTTGTTCTTTTTGTTTAGACAATTACTTACTTCTACAGCCATTTTGCACAAAAGCTCAGTTTTTAAATGGAAAAGCAAAACAAGATATGACTGAAAAGCTTGCTGGTAAATATTTTTATATTGTTAATTCTAAAGAAATATTTTATTAATTAAGGATAAATTGATGAGTATTAAATTTTAATTTTAGGATAGCTACCAAAATTCAGTATCATTACCCATGAAGTAGCAAGAAATTGTATAATGATCCCCAGGACCTTTTAAGACTTTTACCCCCCAAATTTTCTTCAAAAGGATTTTATCCTTTTTTTTCCTAGTATTTAGTCTTTTCTGTTAGTAAAAATAAAACAGGATAAATAAAAAGAATTAAAATCAAGTGTTAGTATTCATAGGAAACTGCTATTCCAACTTATCTGTTTGATAAAAGGTCCATGGGTCGAAATGTATAAATTTTTAGTTAACTGCATTTGGAAAACATTAAGATGAATTTTGGGTTTGTTTCCTGTGTTCAGTGATTTTGCCTGAACTATCATTGTATATTGAATTCTTATACTTGAAGATCCCAATCTTTGGGAGGAAAGTTTCTGACTTCTTTTAAGATGCCTAACATTTTAGAAAAAATGGCATTGGGCAGAGGCTATTTTAAACGCTTTTTAATTAGCAAAACTTAAATTTATTTTTTATTACTCTTTTCTTTTTTATTAAATTTATTAGAGGGACATTGGTTAACAAAATTATATGGGTTTCAAGTATACAATTTAATGATACATCATCTGTATGAATTGGTTTTTTAAAACCTTAATTTTTACCATATTTTTATATTTCAGATATTGTTATGGAACTCTATCAAAGAAAGCCCCATGCCACAGAACAAAAAGTGTTGGTTGTTTTATGGCATCTCTTAGGGAACATGACAAATAGTGGCTCTCTGCCTGGAGCTGGAGGAAATATACGAACAGCCACAGCTAAGTTATCAAAAGCACTTTTTGCACAGATGGGCCAGAATCTGTTAAATCAGGCTGCATCTCAACCACCACATATCAAAAAGAGTTTAGAGGAATTGCTCGATATGACAATTTGAAATGAATTATGAATCTTTCATGAAATATAGTATGATGAACAAAACTGTTTACATGATGACAAATGGAACTTTTTTAAAGTTACATTTGCAGTGCCTGCACTTCTCATCCAGTAAATTAAGTCAATGGCTATGTTTGTTTGCAGCCTGTAAGTACACATCTGTCCTGTATCAACCCTACCACTTGTACCCATCACACAAAAACCTAAAATAATTAATGTAACCTAATATTCTTGAAATCTGAGGCACATGGAATTAATTCAATTTTAATATTTTTGAGAAAAGTCCTGCTCATTTGCACTATCCTATAAAAACCGCAATTTGTTGCCCTATATGTACAATTAGATTTGTAATTAAAAATATACTTTTTATTATGTAATCATGTTCTTCTATGTCTCATTACTCAGTCTTATTTTATGAAGTGGAAGAAAAGTCATTGAACTATGTTATCGTGCTATTTGTGAAAAACATGTATTTCTCAAATCAGTCCGCTAATATGATTGTGCAGTATTAGCTTGCTTTTGCTGTTTTGTGTTAATGTGATATATTTGCTTACCATTTGGGTTTAATCATCTACATAATTGTGAAATTTAAAAAGTTATAATAAAGCATGATGACCAAAGTTTTAGGAAACATTTAAACATTTTAAATGCACGTTTAAGAAAACGTGTTGAATGTAACTTCCCTATTTTTTGTGCAAACACTAAATATTATTTCTATATGCCCTGACATTTATAAAGGTGTTATTTTGCTGCCCAGTTATGTAATTCTCAAAAATAGTGCCAGGTGTTTTATAGCTTTTCTCAGAATTCTTGGGCTATAAATACTGTATGCATCTTAAAAAAGAAGGAATGTTATAAAATAAAAAGATTTATTTCTGTAGATGTGTGAGAGCTGTCCTATTTTTCCAACTTCCATATATGTTAAAATGGAAAAAATATATATTGTAATATTAACCTATCACTTTTACTCAATATACTTGATATAATAATATTGACTTATCTCTATTGACCTGAGTTATAATTCTAGATTTGCAGGAAAGTAACTGTGTGACCTTGTGCAAGTCACTTGCCAGGTCTAGGCCTCAGTTTTCTCATCTCTAAAATGTAAGGGCTGGACTAGATGATTTTTAAGGTCTCATCTTGTTCTAAAATTTTTATGATCCTATATTGCAGTTTATTCTATTATCACTTTACTACAATTGTGGACTATCTTCATTCTTTTTCACCTCGTTTGTTACTGACCAGTTTTTTAACATATTTAGCTGCTTTTTAAATTGTGAGTCTTTGTATTAACCTTTGACTTCTGAGGAGAAAAAAAATGAGTTTTTAATGCCATTAGAAGCTAAGCTGAAAGGAGAGTAAAGACTTGGTTACTTTTTCTATTTATATATGTTGTTTTATAGTTACATACATACTTTTAATATACTTTATCTTTTCTCCTAAGTGTATTTTATTATGTTTCTATACTTTAGGTCTGAAGTTGGCAAACGTTTTCAGAAAAGGATCAGAAAGTAAATATTTTTGGCTTTATAAGCAAGCCAGAGACAGACTGTGGCATATTCTTTGTGTTTTGGTTTTGTTTTTTTAACAACCCTTTAAAAATGTAAGAAACATTCTTAACTCAGGCCAAACAAAAACAGACCTCTAGTATAGTTTGCCAACACCTGGTGTAGACTCTTTAACTTCAGTTGTAAATCTGAAATCGTCATTAAATTTTGCTTTGACACTTTACAATGTGTATCACTGAAACCATAGTTATAGATTCCAAGTTTTATTCATTTTGACCACTGACCTTGTGTCATTACAAATGTGACTACTAACTTGCATTGATTGAGGGATAAGGTAAATTTTAAATTTCAAAGGTAAAAGAAGACCTTACGTTATGTATAAGTTTAATTGTCCCTTATTTTAAATAGATGTAGTTTGAATTTTGCCTTGAAAAAAGTACAATAAATACAATCACTACTGATAAGGTGGAGACTTTATTTCACATAGTCTGTATGCTTGCTTTTGTTATAAAGAAATTAGCCATAATGTAACATAGAGTCCCAACCTGTAAAGATTGTCTCTATTTTAGTAACTTCTTGATATTGAGCACTCAGGAGCCTAGTACTCTGTTATCAAGAACTCTTGTTAACCCAGAAGTCAGCAAATTGGAGACTGATCACTGATTGAAAGAATTAGAGGGGTGGTTCCATTGAGTAGTGGTTAGCACATCTGCCTTACATGCAGAAGGTCCTGGTTTCGAGCCCCAGCGGAGCTATGGCCCATACTCCAGGTGTGCCAGGCCCTGGGTGTGTGCTGCAAGTGCCTGGGAGGAGATGCCCCACCTTCAGAGATCCAGCTCTCAAGGGAGACTGCAACATCCCTGGGTCAGGGGTGGAAGGGTGGGGGTGTCAAAAAAAAACAAAAAAAAAAATCTAGAGAAAAGTTGAAGGCCTGAGTAAATTGGAATAAAGGATGTTTTTTTATAAGTATTGATAATTATAAAAGCCTAACCTCACTAGTATTCTGACTAAAAATAAGAAAAAAATTTTAATGGAAGCATTATCATATAGCCATTAAAATGTGAAATACTTTAATCACAGACTTAAACATTCATAAAGTGTCAAAAGAGCCTGACTACAAAATAAGTAGTGTCTCTATCAAAAATATATGCACACAGAAAATAGAACTAGAATTATATACACCAACATGTTAATGGTGGTAAACCTTGGGTAAAGTAGTTCCAGTGTGCTATTCTGCAATTTCTGTTTTTTCAGAAATGAGCAACATGTATTGCTTATGTAATAAAATTTAAATGACAACAAATGAAGGTAATCTGAAGAGAATGTGAAAATAAAGGCAATGTAAAGAGAAAAAATATGGTAATAAAAAAAGAGACAGAAGAGAATAATAAAGTGCTAAGGGACATAGACACATATTACTAGAGGGAGGATAAGTGAAGAAAGCAAGCTATTCAAAAAGTAAGCATAAAAAACTTTGAGAAAGCATGGATTTGGAACCCAGCTTTATTATTAACTTGCCAAGCCTTACATACATCCTGGAGTTGTAAGTTCAAAAATTAAAATGAGATTCTGTATAAGAAAACATTTGTAAACCTTGAATTCTCTATAGGTAACTTATTATCAGGAGCAAATGAAGATGAAGGGTGAGGAGAAACCTTATGAAATCTTTAGACTAGGATAAGCTAAGCCTACTTATTGCTAGTTAGCTGGCTGAATATGTCAAGTGAAGGCAAAATCAATGAAGCACTGAAGTATTAATAATTTATTGTCTTAATGTGTACTGTAAAAGAGAACTTAAACTCTTAATTCATACTTAAACTCTTCTCTGGGCAGAATGGTGGGATAAGAAACTTAAAGGCATTAAAGTAAATTGCAGATTTAGCAAAGTACTGTTTTTTTTTAATATTGGAGCATAGAATGTACAAAACATAATTCAAAAATAGATCTGGTGGTACCAAATTATGACCAATCTTGAATGACTTTTTTTTCACCACTGTGCTTAGAGTAGTACCTTAACTTATAGGGTGCTAAATAAATAGTACTTGAATAACATGGTGAATGATATATATGTTTGAAATTTATTTTGGAGACTGGAAGCAATGTTTTTAAGATTGGAAGCAATGTATTTAAAATAACCAGTAGCAAAGGATTAGTTAGATGGATTAAAGAAAGAATGTAGGCAAGAAAATCAGTTTGGAAGCACTGATCCATAGCCCACCTGCAGCAAATGGATTTTTCATTAACCGTTCCAGCCTAAAGGGTTGATAGTGTCTGCCTGTGCAGTGTGTTGAAAAAGATTGTGAGGTTATAACAAGTTTCGATGGGAAGGAGTGTTGTGATCTATCTAGGGTTTAAAGCCAGACTCTATATGTAGTAAAGGTCTAAACAATAGTAGAAGCAGTGAGAATTAAAAGAATGGATTTGAAAGGTATTCTGGTGGTAGGATTGAACTGAATTGATGATAAAGATTTGGAAGATAAGGGAGTCAGCAGTTAATGAAGTTTGTAACTCTAGTGAGTTTCTGTAGTGAGGCTTTGCTTTTTTATTTAGAATAGAAGGCCCTTCCTATGTGCTTCTACCTACCTTTCTTTGGCCACACTTAGATTCAAGGGAAGCTGAGAAATTGAGTATTTTAATTCCTAGCCTCAATAGTTGAGGAAGATAATAAGGAAGGTAGTAGAAATGCATATGAGTGATCCTACCTATAATCTGTTATATTCTACATCCTCCACTCTGATGAGCCACAATGGTAGTCTATGCTCCCAGGAATTCATATTACTTTAGAACCAGTGTCCAATAAATTCTGAAAAGTCAGCACATTTTTCCCAGTGTGAAGTTACCTTGATAAGTATCCAAAGATATCTTTGGAGGAATAGTAGTTAAAGGTCAGAAAGAGTTTGTACACCTGGCCCTTAGCAGAGCCAAACACTAAACACTGAAAATAGTGGAGAAGTATTGGTTATTTTATTGATGAATGGTCCATCCAGGAGAACAGGAAGCTAATGCTAGTATGAAGACTGGCACGATTATGAAAGACTATTTTCAATGCTAAAACGTTTTAATTATTCTTATAAGTACTGGGGAAAACCAGGAGAGTGGAAGCAATAGCACTGACTTGAAAGGTAAGATATAGAAAAGTAGAGGAAAACAATGAATCTGCCCTGAATAAAGTTGAAGCAGATGAATTTTTGTAAACTGGCTATTAGAGGAGAATTTGAGATCACCTTAGGAAAAGTTGAAAGAATCAGTAAAGGAGTGAAGAAGGTGGTGACATTCAGAGCCATTAAATGGCAGTGTCTGTCGTAAACTTCACCTATCATCTCAATGTATCACTCTTAATAGCCTGCTCCTTCTCATAGTAAACATCTCAAAGTTGCTGGTTAAACCAGTAAAAGGCATGGCTGAAGTGTCAGAGAATCCAAAAAGTTTAGCTTGAAGAACAGGAAAGGGAAATCTGCAACTAGATGCAGTTTGATGAAAGCGATGGCAGAAAAGAAAAAGTAAAAAGATTACTTTTGATAATTGGAAGCAAGCGTTGTTGAGGAGATTTATGATTAACAGGGCTGTGGACAGGAAACAACATTATGCAGAGAAATATTTCTGGACTCAGATTCCAGAGGAGGAAGTTACAGCCCAGCTTTGATATTACTGAACCTTGAACAGAGGAGGGCCTAATCAGTGATGGGTGAACTCAAGAACCTTGTAACAAGAACAGGAGAGGCCAGACTGGGGGGAAAAAGTTATTAAGTGACAAAAGTACAACTGAAGAAGATTGCTAAGACCGTCAACACAATTCCAGAGGATAATTTTACATATCCCTCTAATATTCAGTTCCTTAAGCTCCTAACTCCACTATTGTTTACTCTTCAGGTAACCTGAATGGACCGTGTCCATATATCATTTTGAGATTTGGGGCTTTAAAGATGAATTTCTGTCCATTTTTAGGTAGAGGGGTAAAGTCTCAACAATTGTTAGGAAACTAGATTTTCCCAGTAATATTTTTTTCTTTGGGCGGGTGCTGGGCGCTGTCCACATTTGTGATCAAGGGGTATGAAAGGCCCTAAACACTCTTTAGGCTTGGAAAGTCCACACAGACCCGGGAAACTGAGCAGGATCTGCGGCCCCGCCTTCGGTGCCGGCCGGCGGGGCTGGGCCGGGGCCAGGGCGGGGCCAGGGCGGGGCCAGGACAGAGTTGTCTCTTGGATCCTGCGGAAGGCCATGCCTGCGCGCCGCGCAGCCACGTGACTCCTTCGCCTCCTGGAACACCGGCGCATGCGCGCCGCACTCTCGGCGAGGCGGCCGTGGCGCTGGCGGCTTTCTTGCTGCGGCTGTGGGGACTTCGAGACTGTGGAAGTGCCATCGTCGGCTCTGTTGGCCAAGACTGCGGCTCATGTCTTTGAGTCGCATCTATCGTCAGGTCAGTTGGGGTGGGTGGGCACCTTGGAATTAGCTGAAGAGGATGATAGGCTGAGCGTGAAGGGGATCGCCTTGTTTCAGGCCTCACTTGGGCCGCGGCCTCTCTCTCCCGCCCTGTTTGCGGCCTTGCCTGGCCTCAGTGTCCAGCTGTCCATTCCTTTCTCCTTCCCACCTGTTGGGTGGAGCAGTACGAGGATTCTTTTCTTAGACCAGACGTTTCTCTTATGGGTGCTTTATGACTGGCGGGGAAATGTGGGCCTCCATACCTTGATTTAGGAAGCGATTTGGGAGTAAGTCTGAAGCACTTGCTTCCCCGAGATCTGGAAACCATTGTGGCTGGGGCGACTGGAAGTGGAAGGGGTTCAGTAGTATCCGCCAGAATACTGGGAGAATATAATACAAATTCTGTTAAAGCTTTTAGGCTCCTCGTGAAACGCGTTCTTCGTTCTGACTGCATAAGCCACTCTTTTGGGACCCTGAGTCAAGCACCCCAAAGATCTACCAGAACTTTTGACAAATAGGATAAAAGCAGAAAAAGTAAACATTAAAAATCCTAGTAGAATCTTTTAATGAAGTTTATTTAGAATAATGTTTACCTTTTGTGGACAGAAACTAATACTGTTGTTTTGCTAGCAGTAAAATTACATCTTTAAGTTAATAAATAGTACTTCAAGTTAATAAGTAGTACTGCTCTTAATGTATGATTGGTGATACCATAATACCACATTATTTTATGCAATTAAACTTTTACTTTTTTGTTTGATATTCATGTTGCCTTTAAGGTCTTAGAGTTATTTGGCAATTGATCTAATTTGTTAAGAAATATTTTAAACTTTTTTATATCTGGCAAGGTTGAAGGTTAAGAATGCAAGCCTCATAGATGGAAGTATGAAGCTTCTGTTGAAACTTAAGTGTTTGGAGCCCTGTGAACATTTAAGTGGATTAAAAAAAAAAAAAACCAGGCAACTACTGTCAGGTATTCCCCACACTCATAGCTTCATTGTAGAGTTGCAAGTTTCCACTCTCACTCTTCAGTCTTTGTAGGGTAAAGGCGAATGAAAGGAATTCTACTAAAGAAGACTAGTTCTTAGATTGTGAACTCTAAAATAATTAGGGGTTGATCAAATTATTCTAGTTAGTAGGTGCGATGAGATATTTAAAGTGAGAATTGAAAAGCAGAAAATTTTTAGTGTCATTGGTATTTGATACTGTTTACTGCTTAGCTATAGTTGAAGAAGAATTTTGTAAATCAAATAACAAAATATGGGGTGTCTGTTTTTCAAGAGAAAGAACAACCTTCTGTGGTATGTTAACAATTCCACATAAAGCATAGGATTTATTTTAATAGCCGAAGGAGAAAGTAGTAGTTCCAGCCAAATGATGATTTTTTTTCAAAAACCTGAAGGTGATGCAGACATTTATGCAAATGTATATCTATCCATCTATCTATATATCTATCCATCCCAGTTCCTGGAACCTAATAAGTTTTTTATGTGTGAAAACTTTAAAAAGGTCAATCTGTGACCATTCTACTTAACCTCTGAATACAGTTGATAAAACAAGTGGTTATGATAGTCTTTTTTCTTAACAGCTTGAGTCTTAAAAATCGACTTATCTGATGAGGCACAGAGTAACTAATTTATAGATTGCAAAGCTGGTTGATTTGTATTACTCAAACTCCTCAACTCTCAGTCCGTAGCGATGTCTTCATATTTTTATGTGTTACTCTGTTTATGAAAAGAATGACGACTGGTATGATTTTGAGTACCTCAGTGGCCATTTTCTAGATGAGAGATGAGTGGTTTGAACAGGATTGTAAGAAGTAGGATTCTGAATATATTTGGATGTGAGAGAAAGGGAAGAGTCGAGGATGACTCTAGGATTCTTGGCCTGAGCAACTGGAAGGAAGGATGGGGAGGACCATGGGTAGAACAGGTTTTTGGGGAGAGATCAGGAGTTCACTTAGGGACATTTTATAATTTGAAATGACTGCATATGTCCAAATGATGTCATGTACCAATTGGATATATGAACTTGGGATTTGGAAAAGAGGTCTGGGCTGGAGATAGAAATTTGGAATTGGCATATAATTAGTATTTAAAACCATGTGAGATTGGGAGTTAATGACCAAAGACTAAGTCTTGCGTCACTCTAATATTAAAAGATTATGTGGAGGAGGAGTACCCAGTCTGTCAGGAAACTGTCACTTAAGAGTAGAACTGATAGATAGTGAGGTAGGATTAACACCAGGAGGTAGTGTGATCTGGAAACTAAGTGAAGAAAGTATTTCAAAGAGGAGAACATTATCAACTCTAGGAATGTATTGAATGAGAAAATGTGAGAGCCGAGGACAAAATCTTGGGTGCTACTAATTCTTATGGGCCTGAGAAGAAAACTGATAAAAAGTAGAGAGCAAAAATGGTTGGAAGATGTGATCCAAGTCAAAAATTCGGGGTTTGACTTTTTATAGGAGCAGAGATACTTCATCCATTGTGACTAAGGAAAGGATAATGGTTATGTATTTCAGCGATTAAAGTAGTGTTATAATAGAGATACAAAACAAAACTTTGACAGCAAAAAGGAAGGAAAATTAGAAATGAATTGAGGGGATTGGGAGGTTTGTACATAATAGATTTACTTCAAGATATAAAGAATTTAAAAAAGTAAATGGAGGTTTAATAGAGATCTAGTAGGATAAAGACTTACCGACCTGGTTGTGGCAACAAGGTCATTATGAGAAATTAATATTTTCATTGGAGTGATATGGGCTGGATTCCACAGTGTACCAACATAATGATTATTTTCTTAAGAAAAATTGTTGTGGAGTACACCATTGTTCGTGATTAATTCTTTCAAATAGCCTTTAAAAATAATTATTTCTAATTATAGGAATGTCACTTTTTATATTCCTCTTATCAGCAACTTTGTTAATCTAATACTCCTAATAATTTGCCGAGTCATCATTATTTCTTTAAGAGAAAATTCTAGAAGTGATATTGGTAGGTCAGAGCTGTGGTTAATTTTAAGGTTTATACTACATGCTGGTATATTGAATTTTGAGACTATAACCCAAGGAAAATAGCTCTTAAAAAATTTACATGAGGGTGTTTACTGGCATATACTTAGTAAATCCAAATTTTAGAACTCAAACCAAACTGAGGGTTGTTTAAGCATATTCAGCCATGCTGCCCTTCTTGTTGATCTGTGTTTCTGTGAACATGCCAAACAAGCACTATCTCAATGTGCTCTTTCTGCTGCCTGGAATTTTCTTTTTCCAGATGATATGCATGACTGGCTTTCTTACCTCGTTCGCTCTTTTGTTCTTATCACTTGATACCATGTACATATTGTAAACTTATTATTATTTTTTTTAATCTTTCCCCCCACGAAAATGTCAGCTCCCTGAGAATAGGGACTTTATTTTGTTCATAGCTAAATTTCCAGTGCTTGAAACAGTAGTGTCTGACACACAGAAATCGATCTCTATGTATTGAACGAATATTTTTACACAAGGAAACGAAAATGTTAAGTGAAAGTTTAGCATACAGTAATTTATATGTCTAGTTTCAGTAAAATTAATAATAATAAAGTATAAACCTAAAGAACAGGAGGAGATATCAGCAGATGAGAACGTTTTGGAAGAAAATGGATGGACCAGTTTTAACTGATTAACTTAGGTTTTCGTTTTTCTGTGTTTAGCTGTGTCTGCTGAGAGGGAAGTTAATAAGGAACATGATGGATCTTCCCACAAAACCCCAGAGAAGCCCAGGAATTTTAGGTACCAAAGGCCTCTGAAGATGAGAATGCTGAGTGGAACTAAAAATTGGAGGATTGGTTGAAAGTCTGGCATAGTTTAGACCTGAGATTTTCCTTCTTCATCTAGTATAGCTAGCAAAAAACCTGGACAGTTATTATTTGAAAAGAGTGGAACCAAGAAAGTTTTGGCACAGCTGTTGAGAGATTGGATAGGGGTGAAGTGTCTTAATTAAAATAGGAAATCGAATGAAAGTTTATATATTGAATAGTGAGATCACTAGCCCTGTTTGTCTTCTTTTTCCCCAGAATGCTTGTTGCCTTCCTTATGTATTTTTAAATTGAAGCATTCTCTTTGAGAAAATTTAACCCAAAGGAAATGATGTAAAACACTGACATTTAGTGAGTTCCCTCCAACAAAAAGCCATCCTGCACTGAGGCCCACAAGTTGTCTAGTTTCTAATTTGTTTTGTGATGCCTCACACTTCTTGAACAGAATTTGAAGATCACTCTACTTGAGAGACCCAAAAAGTCAAAAAGTATTAAGAAGAAGCAGTGCTGATAATAGAGTAAAATTTAAAGTAAATTATAGGAAAATAACAGGAGATATTGCACCAGAGAGACAGGAATAGGAGACTATAAAATGGATTATTCAGAGAATTAAAAATGGAAATTAAAAATTTGATTCATATATTTAAAACCCAGTAAGAGGAGATATCTCAAGAATAGAATGAGTCAAAGGGATAAGAAAAAATGTGGAAAAGATAAGAAAAGTAGAGGATCAATCCAAGAGGTCCAACACCTGAGTACTGTGAGTTAAACAGAGATAAAAGGGAAAACCAAAGAGAATTATCAAATAAATAATAAATATAGAATACAAGGATTGAACGACATAAATATCTAGATTAAAATAGGCCTTCCGAGTGAGTGCCTTGCAGGATAATGGCACTCATCTTAAGGTACTTCATTGTGGAATTTCAGAACTCCTGAGATGGAGAGAGATACTAAAAGCTTTCATGGAGGAAGAAAACAGGTCACACATAGAGGATGAGGAATAAAAGTGGCATCAGATTTTCTCAACGGCAACACCAGATGCTAGGAAACTGAATAGATTCCTTCAAAACTCTAAGAAAAAAATATTTTCATTCTAGAATTTTATGCTCAGACAATGTCATTCAGTTATTAGGATTTTAGATTTGGAAAATCTTAATTTTTTCACTCCACATACCCTTTTTCAGAAAGTTATAGAAATGATTCTTTAAAAGAGGGAGTAAGTCAGGAAAGAAAAATATTTTGGATATTATAAGTGAGATTCATCCCATGAGATAAGTGAAAGGAATTCCTTGGATCAAAATGAACAGACAAACCTAGACAAGAGAAACCATCTAAGTTGCTGCAGAAAGTTTTAGAAACTGATGATTTTAGAATGGATATCTCCAGAAGGAAAATGCAGTTGATAAGTATTGGTAAGAGCCAATTGGTTTTGAAGGACTTTTTTAACAGCTCTTCAAGGGTAATAGGGTATAGGGTCAGTTTCCAAAGACAACCAAGCATGTGAAAACAATGAAGAAAGATTTAAAGAGGTAGAAGCAAGGAAATGTAATTATAGTATATGAGATAGCTTGAGAGAAATGTTTACATAGGCACACTGATGTAAACCTGAATATTGCTTTAAACCCATACTGATAGAACTGTGTTGGGAGCACGTAAGAGGGAAGTTTTATACATATGTTTGGTATAATAGCTAAATTTGAATCTTCTCCAATAGACTACAAAAAATATCTAAAATGGAAAAAAAAAAGTAATAAGATATACCTCTAGATAAACTGTTGATTGCCAATTTTTTGAAGTCAAATGAACAGCTTTTTTTCCTCCTCTTGGAACTTCTACAAAAAGATTTTAAATGCATCACGAAGTTCATTGTTTTCCTTAAAGTATGACATCTTAAATTTGGATAACGCTTTCCAAGAAATTCATTGTTTGCTGTGATACTTTCATTTATGTGAATTTAAAGTTTTTAAGACTTTTACAAGCTTTTATCTCATCTGATGATCTTAATAGCCTTTTGAAGCAGATAATTCAGGTATCATTAGTCCCATTTAGAAGTGAGAAAAGCGAGAGCAACCTAGGATCATGTGCTATTAAGGGAGAGAAGTAGCCCCAACTCCCACCTTTTGTCATATTTACCTTTCTATGCTTTATCTTCTTATAATGAAAGGTGTGGGAATTCTAATTCCTAGCCTTTTGTATCTTGTTATTTCCTGATTTACTTATGATTTAGCTGTTTTCCTTTTTGTTTTATTGTGGCAAAACCCTGTTAACATAAAATTTACCTTACCTGTTTTTAAGTGTACAGTCCAGTAGTGTTAGGTATGTTCACAGGGTTGTGAAACGTATCTCCAGAACTTTTTCATCTTACAAATCTGAAACTATATCCATTAAACACAACTCACCCATTAAATAGGAACTCCCCTTTTCTCCTTTTCTCCAGTCCCTAGTAACTACCATTCTATTTTCTGTTTCTTTGAATTTGGCTACTCTAAATAGCTTATAAAAGTAGAATCATACAGTATTGATCTTTTTATGAATGGCCTGTTTTACTTAGCATGTGTCTTCAAGTTTCATCCATATAGCATATGACAGGATTCCCTTCATTTTAAAGGCTGAATAATATTTCATTGTATGTATATATCACATTTTGTTTATCTGTTTGTCGATGGACATTTGAGCTGCTTCTTGCACTTGGCTATTGTGGATATTACTGCTCTGAAATGGGTTTGCAAATAGCACTTTGAGAACCTGCTTTCAGTTAATTTGGATACATACCCAGAAGTAGGATTTTTGAATCCCATGGTAGTTCTCTTAATTTTTTGAGGAACCTCAATCCTTATTTTCTACAGTGGTTGCACTATTTTACAGTCCCACCAACAGTGCACAGGGGTTTCAGTTTTTCCTCACCCCCACCAAAACTTATTATTTTGTTGTTGTTAGTAGCGGTCCTAATGTGTATGAAGTGATATCTCCTTGTGATTTTGATTTGCATTTCTCTGATGATTAGTGAGTGATGTTTAACATTTTTTTCATATACTTCTTGGCCATTTATATGTCATCTTTAGAGAAAAGTCTGTTCAAGTCCTTTACCCATTTTTTAATCAAGTTTTTGTTGTTGAGTTGTGGAATTCTTTATGTATTTTGGATATTAACTCTGAATCAGGTAACATATTTGCAAATATTTTCTCTTATTTTTATAGGTTACCTTTTCACTCTGTTGATTGTGTCCTTTGATGTGCAAAAGTTTAAGTTTGATATAGCCCCATTTGTCTATTTTTGCTTTTGTTGCCTGTGCTTTTGTTGTTACATCCAAGAAATCATTGCCAAGTCCAATATCATAAAGCTTTCCCCTATGTTTTCTAAGAGTTTTATAATTTTAGATTTACATTTAGGTTTTTAATTCGTTTTGAGTTCATTTTTCTATACGGTGTAAGATAAGGACCTACCTTTATTCTTTTGCATGTGAATATCCAGTTTCCCATCACCGTTTACTATTTATTAGACTGCCCTTTCTTCATTGAGAGATTTTGGCACCCTTGTCGAAGATCATTTAACCATGTATCTGAAAGTTTGTATCTGAGCTCTCTTTTCTATTCTCTTGGTCTCTTTGTCTTTATTTCAATACCACACTGTTGTCTTCTTCCTTTTGATAGTTAAATTTGATAAATCGATACTAGTGATTGCTATATTATGAAGACACTGTTGGAATAACTTATTAAAAGTAACTTCAGTATATTCTTTTGACCCAGTGATTTTGAAGTAATCAGAAAAAAGATTTCACTAAGGGCAAGGCCAATGTTCTTAATTCTTTTTATAACACCTTAATTGCAGGGTGTGGAGTAACTGATAATCTCTGAAGATGAGGGAGTGTGGTAAATTTGCTGATTCCAGAAGAAACCCTTAGGTACCACTTAAATATGCAATTAGAACAGGGCAGGTAGTAAATGACTCAGAATGTATCAACCAACACACAAAGCAATGACTAATTTGCATTCAGAAAGTTAACCTTCAGATGTGTCTTTAAAGGATGGGGATAAAGAGATCGAATTAAACTGAAAAACTTCTCTGGCTTTTTCTAGAGCCTCAAATGGTTTAAACCTGGGAAAGTTTATGACAGTCATTCAAGTAAAAGGAAACTTTTTTCTGGTAGTCATAATGAAACAAATGAAACAAAAAAGATTAGAGAAATCAAGTGAAAATTGGATTCTCCTTTATTATGT
Source organism: Eidolon dupreanum (assembly GCA_028627145.1). Lineage (NCBI taxonomy): Eukaryota > Metazoa > Chordata > Mammalia > Chiroptera > Pteropodidae > Eidolon > Eidolon dupreanum. The sequence continues at coordinate 78,876,082 of CM053509.1, forward strand.
ATGAACTAGATTTGCTTCATGTATTTTTTTCTGTTTAAATTCCTCTATAGAATTTCTTCTGTCATATTTTAAATCTCAAATCTCTCTGTAAATTTTCTTCTATTCTTAAATCTCAGGCTCTACCCTGCATATTCTGCTGCTTACCCTCCCACTTCTCCAGTACCAACCCTCTTCATTATGGTCATTTTCTTGTCTTCGAACCAGTCCTAATTTCTGCCTTTTAGTCTACTGTCAAGGTTTGTTCTTCTGTCAAGCTAATAGGCTGTTCCCTATTCTGTGATAATTTTATTTTTTTCTATTATTTCAAAACCTGTAGTTTTTCAAAGTTAAGATCATGTTCTGTATTTCATGAAGCTTTTCTGGCTGGCAATAATTTTCAGTTGATTTCTCTAATCTTTTTTGTTTCATTTGAAATTCATTCAAATCCTCTTTCCTTCTTCCCCCACCTCCTCATTTCCTCCTCTTGTTTTTAATCTCTCTCCAACTAGTTAAGAACCCTTAGAGTGAGGACCTTATCTTATACTTACAGTATTCTGGACAAGGAACTAGTGGAGTGCTGGATATAATCAGTTAGGAATGCATTTGTCTGCAAGTAATAGAAAACCTGTCTATTAATAGTTTAAACAACTAGGGATTTAATTTCCTACACAATATGAGTCTGGCATTGTGTTATTAACATCTTGATGATGAGGCATTGAAAACTTTCATCCCCACCTTAACCCCCTGCACTTCCCTTATTCTCCTCCTCCTTTATTTTCTCTAGATTTATTACCTGGTTATAACTAATTCTTCCAGTAGCATTCAGTCTCAAAAGGTCTCAATTTAACATTTTAAATTTATCCTTTGTTGAGCAGATTTTGCTTCATATTACATTTTAAAATAATGAACATTTAAAAAATTGATTTTATGTGTACACAATTTAAAAGATGCCCTCTATACACATGAAAGAACCTAAAGCTATTAAGAAGTAAAATGAACAAAAATGTTTTACAATGTATGTCATAAAGACCAGATTTCCTTAGTTTACAAAAAACTTGTACAAACCAGTAAGACTAAAAATTAGTGATGCAATAGAAAATATGGACAAAAGATGTGAAAAAGCATGTAAGAAAAAATAAAGGAAATAGAAATTCAACCTCCTCATAGTTAAACAAATTCAAATCAAAATTTGATATTGCTCTTATTTTTAAATCAAATGAGCAAAATTTAAGTTTTCATGGTACCTGGTGCTGAATATGGGAGATGAAGAATGGATATTCTTATGCATTGTTAATCAGTTAGGAATGCATTTGTCTGCAAGTAATAGAAAACCTGTCTATTAATAGTTTAAACAACTAGGGATTTAATTTCCTACACAGTATGAGTCTGGCATTGTGTTATTAACATCTTGATGATGTCAGCGATGGCATTCCTTAATATTCCTGGCCAATCACTTATTAACTGCTTCATGTATACACGTTTCAGATATGTTCACATTCAAGGTAAGAAAAAGTAATAGAACCTATACTATTTTTAACTGTCCCTTTTTTATTTTATTTTTTCATCAGAAAAGCAAAATCTTTCCCAGGGCTCTCAGCAGATCTCCTTTTCAGTCTCATGATCCTTTATATAGGGTTAGGTGTCATGTGTCTCTGAAAAAAAAAAAAATTTTGCTAGGAAGATGATGAGAGAGGATATTGAATAGGCATCTAAAAGTGTCTTTCAGAAGGACTTTGCAACTTTTCTAGAGTTAAATTGTCAGCATCATCCCAAATAAATATACATGTATTCTTTGATTCACTAGTTCTGTTGTTCAGAGTTTACCCGTGAATAAGTTTCTGTTCTTTTGAATTATTTAGAGAACTTGATAGAAATATAACTTTCTGAGCCGAGCCTAGACCTCAGAATCATTGGTGTTGGGGCCAAGGAATTTGTATTTATAAAAAAATAGCTTGCTAGGTGACTATTGTGTGGAGCTAGGCTTGAGAATTTCTGTATAGATTATAGTGAAACTCACGTTTTTAAAGTAGGCATAAAATTGCAAAAATAATAATAGTAAGCCAGCCAACCATTGGCATACTGTATAGCTGGCTTTTCTTAAAAACAAACAAACAAACAAACAAAAAAACAAACTTTTTTTCTTCTGTCAGTTAAAATAATTGCAGATAAGCCAAAAGAAGAAAGCATCAGCCCATTATGTAGGGAGAACAGCTGTTAACACCAACATTTTTGTGTATTTTTATTTGGTATAAATCTATATAGATGCATGTGTTGCATATACATGTATAGTATATACATAGTAGACGTATTTCTATATCAACACAGATACATATCTCCTTTATTATTCCATTATGTAAATAATGCCATTTACTAAAGCAGTCTTCTTCTTAAAACTCATCTCTCTTTTTGTATAACAGTAGTGTTATAGTGAATGTTTTTATACAAATAAATGTTTTTGATTATTTTCATAACAAAATATGTACAGTTGCCATTTAGTACATTTTGCTTGATTGTCCTCTAGAAAGATATCTGTAATTATTGTCAATTTGATATCTTATTAGTAAAGATGTGATCCTTCCATGTATTTATTGGTCACTTGCATTTCTTTCTTAGCATTAGTATCTTTAAAATCTTAGTCATATTTTTGAATTTAAATTTTATTTTTTAAAATCATTTTTAAACTACATTATACTATATTAATTGTGTATTCTGAGTATATTTTAAGAGTAAATCAGTTTTATGATCTGCTTCGTTTTGAGAAAAATCACTCACTTAGGAAAAAAGACATGCCCTCTAATTTAATGATTCACTTTTCCTTTAAACTGTTAGTGGAAGAGATGAACTCAACTATGAAAATATATTGTGGCACTACCTTATAAGATAAAAGACTAATCCCTTGTTATTTTATGGCCTTAACAATAAAGATAATGTTGTTTTCCAGGATTGGTAGCAAGAAAGCGTTCAGATATTGTATTTTAGAATTTTAACTAGCTAAGTAGCATTAAATTCAAATATGATTGCCTCTTTGGGGAGCAGGCATAGTTTTCACTTGCTTTATGGATAAAGGAACTAAATCCTCAGTTATTTACATTTTGCTCAAACACCAACATTTAAATGGCAGATTTTTAGAAAATTTATATGTTATAGAATTTTTCATAATATAGAAACTAATAAATCTGATTATGAGTTATAGGAGAGATCAAGGATCAAAATAATATATTTCTTTAATAGCTAATGAGGGCTTTTTTTTAAAAAGGTGCTTTTGATGATGCCACATAAACATTTGAAAGACATTTTTCTTTATTTTTGTTTCTACAGATCATCTACTGAAGACAAAATAAAGAGCTATGCAAAATTATCACATGGATGAGTACAGAAATTCTAGTAATGGCAGCACAGGCAACGGTTCAGAGGTAGTAGTGGAACAGTCCGCCGATTTTAGTACTGAAATTATGAATGTTACGGAAATGGAACAGTCACCTGATGGATCTCCTAATGTGAATGCAACTACAGAAGAAAATGAAATAGCAAATGCTGTGGACCTTCCAGTGATAGAAACAGAAGCAAATTTCCCTCCAGAATATGAAAAATTTTGGAAAACTGTAGAAAATAATCCTCAGGATTTTACAGGCTGGGTATATTTGCTTCAGTATGTAGAACAGGAGGTTAGTAACTTTAAATGAGACTAAAGGGACAAATTAATCAAGTCATATCAGACTTATTGTTTTGTTATTAAAGTTACCTTTTTTATACTTTCAGATTGAATTGAATAACATTGGATATATACTTTTTTATCTTCAAAAAATGACTTTTATGGCATCTGTACATGTGAATGTCTGTATTAATGGAGTCAAAGTCTATTGGGGGGGCGGTGTGTGTGTGTGTGTGTGTGTGTGTATCTATATATAAAATTACTGAATGAAAAAGTACCTTACTATTTGACAGAATTAGTTCCTTCTAGATAAGATTGCATTTGCAGCAACAAGGGCTGATGTGAGTGTGGTTTTTAAACCTGCCGTTTATTTTATTTGAGATAATAAATTTGAAAGGAATAGTAAATATTTTTGTGACAAAAACTTCTAAGATGTTTAAACACCTCATTTTATTTTCATCAGAATCACTTGATGGCTGCCAGGAAAGCATTTGACAAATTTTTCATACACTATCCGTATTGCTATGGTTACTGGAAAAAGTATGCAGACCTTGAAAAGCGGCATGACAACATTAAACAATCAGATGAGGTGCGTACATCACTGAATAAAGTTATCTCCATTAGGTACTGTAAGCCAAATAATAACAAAATAAAGACCTTTTTTTGGCTGGCAGTACCTACGATTTGTGGTCAAACAATTTTATAGGGTATTTTATTTGCATTTGTCACTCTTGTGGCATTTGTAGCTAATATTTTCTCTCTTTGTTGGCAGGTGCGTTAAACCTCTACAGTTTGTCAAGCTTTGCAGTGCAAGCCTCTGTATTACACTGCAGCTTAACAAGTAGGGCAGGGCTTTTCTCTCACTTACATTTATTTCTCATTTTCCAAACAATATAGTTGGTTTGCTAGTCACATTTGCTACGTCTTATTGCATTTTTGGTCAGACGCTGTCATTGATGCTCTAATGGGTCTGTGCCCTATGGTCTGTAACCCAAAGCCTGCCCACACAACCCGGTCAGAATGCAGGGACTGCTGCGCTTTGAAGATCAAGACTCTGCACGTGGGGATCAGAACATTGCCATGTTCTATCCAACCTCCACCCAAATGGTAATGGTAGATTATTTAAACAAAATTCCAGTAATTAGTATTTCTAAGGTTCACCGGATAACACAGTGTTGCCTCTCTGTTAAGAAATAATTAAATATTTGAAGTACAGTTTGTTGTTTTCTTCTTAGGTTTATCGGCGGGGGCTTCAGGCAATACCTCTTAGTGTTGACCTTTGGATACATTATATAAACTTCTTAAAAGAAACATTGGACCCTGGTGATTCTGAAACAAACAGTACAATAAGAGGGTATGTGAACCTTACCACATTTTTTTAACCATTGCAAAAGTATTTTATAGTATCAAGGTACTATATTTTATTTGACCCAGTCCTTATTTATAGGAAATAATCACTATTGCACTGACTGTCCTTTTTGAGTCAGTGTTTATGTAGAGCATACTAGAAATGGAATGTCAAATGGAATACACAACTAAGTTTTATCAAATGTTTCTTCAAAAGTGATATTGTCAACTCCCACAGTGCATGAGAGTAGTCATTTTCTTGTAGCCATGCCACATTTTTTTAACCTCCAGTGATTTCACATTATTGTAGTTTACATATTTCTAGGCTATTCGTCCTGGTTTGCCATCATTTCATATTTTTATTTAAGCCATTTTTACATTACCTGTTCATATCATTTGCTCCTTTTATTTTTGGATTATCTTATTGATTATAGGAAATTTTAAGTGTTTTTGGCTTTTATTTTTATCAAAGTATGTGCGTATGGTTTAAACAGTCATTGTTAAACTACATGTTCACAAATGATTTCTTCATCCCTATTCAAGTATTTTGGCTGTGTCTTCTGTTTTTTTTTTTTCTCCTAACAAATTCATAATAGTAGCTCTGTACTACTTTCTCTCTATCTTCATTAGCTGTAGACATTGTGATTCTGTTATGATAACTGAGAATGGAAGAATCATCTTTTCATTCTTGATCCTTCCAAAATGGATAGGTTTCATGGACTTTTTGTTTTTCCTGAGGTTAATTAGTATTTCCCTTCCTTCCCCCCTTTTTTTCATTTGCCAGATTTTCTTTGAACATTTAAAAATCTTCATCCCCCTCTAACAGCTAATTTCACTAGTCATTACTAATACTACTTTACACAGTGTACAGATGCTATGAAAGTTATTTTTTGGAGCTAAAAAACAATCTATTTAATCTGAAAATTGTAAAAGAGAATTACACTCTGAAATCTGTAAATTCCACTTTTTCCCTTCCATCTTAGAGACAACCCTCTTGGAACCTTCTCTTCTGTAATCTGGACTGGTTGCTCTATTCTGTTTCTGCTATACAGTAGTTGTTTTGGGAATCTCTTTATAATCATTCTTGGATGTCTTTACCTCATTCCTGGGTTTCCAGCTTTTTTATTAAGACTGTATTGGATCCTGCTCTTTCAGCCTACCTTTTAGAGAAGTACATCGTATTACTCCTGATAAAGGATGCTTGGAATTAAAAAAAATGTCTGAAACACCCAACTGATGATATAGTGGGTATAGAATTTTGAGTTGAAGGTAATTTTTGCTTAGGGCTTTGAAGGCATTTATTTCTTCATTCTCTTAATAACTTCTAGTATTGCTATTGAAAAATGTACCGTTCTTCTGGATTCTCTTTATATGACTTGTTTTTCCTCGTGGAAAATGTTCTCCTTACCTTTAATTTAATATGATTTTATAATGATGTACTTTGGAATAGACTTTCTAATTCATTGTGCTTATTATTTAGTGGACTTTTTCCATCTGGGATGCTTACATCCTTCTTTTCTTAGAAATGTTGTTATTGTGTAGATTCTTATTTTGATAATTTCCTTCCTTTGGTTTTCTCTGTTGTTTTTATTACTCAGTCTTTCTTGTTCTATGTTCCTTTTTTAATATCCTCCTATTCTTGTTATATGCTGCATATCTTCTTATCATTTCTTCCAGGGTATTAAGAATAGTTAAAGTTTTCCTGTGCTCCCAGCGGAGGAAAGTTTTTTTATTTACTTGTTTTCATCTCTGACATATCTGATTTCAGGATTTTTGCTTATGTTAAAGATTAGATATTAATAAACTGAGTGGAAACTCTCTGTGTTTTCTATGGGGGGTAGCATATTAGATATTAATAAACTGAGTGGGAACTCTCTGTGTTTTCTGTGGGGGGGGAGCATTTTTAGTTGGCCTGGAGGGCTTTACAGTAAAGTGAATAGGTGGCTACTCAGATTTTGTTGGGAACTCTCAGTGTTGGTATACTCGTATCTTATTCTTATGCTAAGCAGTGTCTTCACTGAAGGATCATCTGATCTGCCTGGGGAATGTATACCTAGCTTCTGAAATCCCATAGCTGGGCAGGAAATGAGGATTAAGGTCTCAACCATTCCTTAAGCAGACCTTTTAAACATTCTGTTTTTAGTTTATTACCTTATCATCCTTCCTCTCCCAACTCCCCCATCTTTCTTAGTGTCTGGTGTGTGAATTTCCTGAATCATTTTGGGATTCTGCAGGGGCAGTGACATGTATTTTACTCTCGAAAACTTCACACACTTACACATGTACACACATACACTCTTAATCCTTTATCTATACATATTAAACATATTTCCTGCAGTTTTGTCCATCTTTTAACTTTGTTTACAGTGTCTTTTGATCATATGAAGGAATTTTTTCCCTTAATGTGGTTCAGTATTCAGTCTCTTACTGGTTTCTGGGTTTTGTGCCTATCTTGTCAAGAATATATATATCTTGTATTTTCTTCTAATTATTTTAATAGCTTTTCAAAAATTATTCATATGTCTGGTATTCAGTTTGTGTCTTTTGTGAGATAGAGATTAAACTTTTATTTTTTTCATTTATCGAATAGTCTAGCCTTTCTTCATTTATTTAAAATATCTTCTTCAGCACGTACTAAATTCAGACATTGATATGTTTTGTTATCTTGGGAACTGTTTTGTTGATCCATTTTTATGTTCCCAGGCCAGTGCCATACTTTTAATTACTATAACTTCCTAGTTTCTTTTGATATCTTTCAGGAAAACACCGCCTGCATTGTCTTTATACAAAAAACTTACATTTATGTATGGTAGATGAATGTTAGAATTGGTTTTTCCTGTTCCACCCAAAATTTGTTAGAGTTTTGATTGGGATTGTGTTTAAATTGTAGATTAATTTAGGTAGTATATTTTTATACTGGTAAAATCCCTCTTAATTCTAAAATGTTTATTTTGAAAATACGTATCTAAAGGTTTATCCCATTGGGACTTCAAATCTAATAATTAAAATTGCTTACAGAAATCTCTGAAAATGAATTAGGTATTTTAAAATAACATTTTTGTGGTAAACTATAGTTGTGGAGTTTTAGAATCTAGAAAGACTTATGAGAGTTTCAAAATATATGTGTACTTCTCATTACAAGTCAGCTGGATCTCTTATTAGAGAGTTATTTTGCTAGAAAATTTTTACTTAAATTGATATAACATATGTCTCTGTCTTCTGTTCTAAATGAATCCTCAACAAACATTTCAAGTTTAGCAAATATTTAAGTATCTACTTACATGTTTCTAGGGTATACGTTTTGCATTATAATTTTGTGTAAGGTAAAATTACATAAAAGTACATTTCTCTATATTCCCTTTTTGTTTTCTCACTCTTTGAGCAGCTATTATACACTTCTCTATTATTCCTTCTACTTTTTAATCTCTACCTGTATAGAAAGCAATACAATATAATTTTGAATTTAGCATTGTATTCTAAAATTTAAAAATAATTTTATTTTTAATTTTTTTAAAGTTGAGGTTTAATTGATATACATTACAGTAGTCCTCCCCACCCCATATACGTTTTACTTTTCACAGTTTAAGATACCCTGAATATATTAATTGGAAAGTTTCAGAAATAAACAGTTGATAAGTTTTAAATTGAATGTTCTTCTAAATAGTATGATGAAATCTGTAGCCTACCTGCTGTGGGACATGAATCATTTCTTTGTCTGGCATATCCATGCTACCTGCCTATTAGTTCCTTAATAGCTGTCTAGGTTATTAGATGGATGATCACAGTATCGAAGTGCTTGTTTTTAAGTAGCCCTGGTTTTACGTAATATTGGCCCCAAACCCTAAGAGTAGGGACTCTGGCAGTTCACATGTGCCAGAGAGAAGCTGTAAAGTGCTTTCTTTAAGTGAAAAAGTGAAAGTTCTCAACTTAAGAAAAAAGTCCTATGTGAGGTTGCTAAGATCTACGGTAAGAATGAATCTATCCATGAAATTAGGAAGAAGGAAAAGAAATTCATGCTAGTTTGCTTAGACAGACTACATTCACATAACTCTTATTACAGTATATTGTTGTAATTGTTCTATTTTACTATTAGTTACTTTTGCCTAATTTATAAATTAAACCTAATTAGAGGTATGGATAGGAAAAAACAGTATGTATAGAATTTGGTACTATCTGTGGTTTCAGGCATCCCAAGACTGGGATTCTTGGAATGTATCCCCTGAAGATAAGGGAGAACTACCATATATTAGTTTGAAGTGTACAACTTAATGATTTGATATTTGTACATATTGCAAAGTACAGAAATAATATTTTAAAAGTTGTTTTTTTTCTTAGATAACTTAAGGTAATTTAATTTTTCAGAACTTTTGAGCATGCCGTTCTAGCCGCAGGAACAGATTTCCGATCTGACAGACTGTGGGAAATGTATATAAACTGGGAGAATGAACAGGGAAACCTGAGAGAAGTTACAGCTATATATGATCGTATTCTTGGTATTCCAACACAGCTGTATAGTCATCATTTTCAGAGGTAAGTGGAAAAATCAGTTCGTTAAAGTATCTTTGATTATCCAGGTAATTAATTCCTAGTATCAAAGATCATAATTCTCTTGAAATGTCATGTTAAAGTCTATTAGATTCAAGCAGGAATATATTTCCTTGCTTGATAATCACAATTTATACACTTTTATTATCATAATTCATTTATTTATTTATTTTAGGCACGGCAGCCCTTGGTTGACCTCACAGGTTGCAAGGACCTTGTCAGCTTACAATCCCTTATTTTTTATTTTTTACGCCTACAGCACCTGGTCTCTTAGGTGGACTCACATCCAACTGCCAACCAGGCCTGACCCTTCTTAGCTTCCGAGATTAGATGGGATCGGGCTTGTTCAGGGTGGCATGGCTGTAGACACAATTTATACACTTTTAAATTTAGACATTTTCCCATATGTCTTGTGAAATGTTTAGGAATTTTACTATTTTTAGACATAAGGTTCTTATCCACTTTATAGATGAGCCTTTTGTCTGAGATATTTCAGAATAGTGAAGGAATAAGAAAGTAGAATCTAAGTTTAATTATTCTTTGTGGTACTAAATTAACACCGTACAGGGCATATAATAGATGCTGTTTAAAACTTAATGATTTACTACAGGTACATTCATGTGTTCATGTAACTCCTTATATCCAAAACAGTGAATGAAGTATGTATTTTGTGTAGTAAGCCCTGTCTGTATTCAACAATAAAAAATTATTCATTTAAAATTTACACTGTGATTTTGCATTATGATTAGTATAATTTCATTTTAATTAGTACTGTTAAAACAACTAAATCTGTGTACTGTGATTTCCACATTCTGTGTTATTATGTACTCAAAGTCTCCCACCAGTACAGACTAAGAGATCTGTTTCTCTGACAAGAAAGTGTTAAGACTGTGTTGATAAATATTTACTTTCTTTCAACTGTAATATTTTCTATATTTTTATCATAATTTTTACAAGTAGTATTGTGTTAGAGCCTATAAATTTAGGGACTTTTTAAATAGGTGATTTTCTAAATTTTTTTTTACTTAAATATAGAATGCTTTATGAAGCATCTGAAAAGTTCTATTAATCATTTTGCTAAGATTAAAGAGGTTACGCAGACTACTCAGGTAAGAAATAGGAAGCATGTAGATCTGAATATACTGTCTCTGTTTTTTATGGAATAGACATATCTCTAGGGTATAATGAGCTCGGGAGACACTTGCTGGAAGACATTATTAACAGGAAACTTGGCATATGGAAATGCTTGATGAGTATTTGTTGAATGAATGAATATAAAAGTTGGGACAATGAAAGTGCCTTTTCATAAACCGATTCTTCTCGGATCTAAAGTATATGTAAAATATATGATTATAAGAACTTTACTCTTGGTAAGAAAGAAAATATAATTAGGAAACATTTATACAGCATTTGCCATATGCCAGACACTGTTCGGAGTGCCTTATAACTCATTTAATCCTCACAATAAGCCGGTATGTATAGGTACTAGTAATATCCCATTTTATGGAATTAGTGGAAGATTAAAATATTCCTGTAAGGTCCCAGAGTTAGTAAATGTTGGAAGCTAGACAGTGTGGCCCTAAAGTTCTTAAACTAGTCCTCTCCAAATACTTTTATTTTTATTTTAAAGAATATCCCACTAGGCTTTTTTAAATTAATATATACTTATAACAGAAATTAGTTGATTGCATTATACACGGTGCTCATTAATGTACTTTTTTTTATGTAATACATTGAGAACTGCTTTTCTTATCAGTGTATAGCAAACTCACAAGTAGTATTTATTGTAAGAAAATCTTATAGTTTATATAAATAAATTCACATGACTAGCTACTTTAAGAACCTCTGAAATGTCTTTTGCGTAATATACTCTCCCTACTTAAAAGCCTTAGCACTCGCTATGCAACAGATGATATGCCTTTTAAGTTGTAGGAATAAAGGCCCAATGTAACTATGTGTGGATGGTCTTGGCCCTCAAGTTTCTCAAAACTATAGAAAAGGAATGATGTGTTAAAAAAAGGATTCTAAGTGCCATAGTAGAAATAATTACCATTGAATATACACTGAACGTTATCTCTAAGAAAATATCTAATTTAAAATCTTCCTTAGCATGAGGACTTTGTGATGTGACCTAACTGCCCAGACCCAGTGCCTGGTTGTTCCTAAGCTCTATTCATACCCAAGTACTGATAATTTCCCAAGGGGTGGTGTTTTATACTTTTGTGACTGTATTACCTTTGTCACTTCCAATTTGTTTGGTAAACATGTATTCCTCAAGAACATACAGCTTAATGTTTCTCTGTGAAACTTTCCCAGTTCACCTAAATAAAAAATATCCTGTCATTTGTGCTATCACTCTACCTATTTATTTACATTTATCTTAGCATTAATGCTGCTATATCTCTTGTAGCTTCTACATGTCTGTCAGTTTCTGGGGTTTATTCTTTTTATCTTTAATAGCTAGGAATAGGGCTCAGTATATATTAGACACTCAGCCATTCTTCATTGAGTAAATTAGCTTTATAGTTGAAAAAGCCAATGAAAAATTACTGCTTAATATTATGCATGTTGTATCACCATTTGAAAGAATTTTCTACGCATGTAGCAATTTTAAATTTATGCTCCATAGTTATTTTTCAGTTTTATCTTAAGTTTCTTATTTGTTTCCTCGTCTCAATTTTGAGTTTTAATATTTATCTGAATATTAAATTGTTCCTTTTCTTACTACACATTTGAGAGTTACCTCATTTTTATTTTTTTTAAACAAGGCAGTCTGTATTTTTCCCTCCCAGTGGCGATATGGGTCAAGTTAATCCTCTGTATCCACTGAGTTTTGCAAAATTAAAATTAGTTTCCAGTGTTATTTACATACATTTGTGGAAGTCTAAAAATCCAGATATCAATAGCCTAAGTCAGTTTTAAGAAACTTGGGAAATTTTATAATGCTGGAGCATGTCTAATAATTAGATTGAAGCAGTAAATTTAGGTCAAAAGTTGTGTCAGAATATGAAAAACATTAAGGAGATTGGATTTTAGCCTGATAACAGTAAATGCACTGAAGTGATTTTGGCAGAAGGGATTTATGATCATGTTTATGATTTTGTTTTACCTGATTACTTTTTAATAACATTTTTTATAGTAGTATTGGGTGGGGATGAGAGTTGTGAGACTAGGGTCTGGAATACCATGTCCAGGGGAAAAGTGAAGAGGGCATGAAAATGTTAGAAGGTAGAATCAATACAACCTGGTATCCATTGGAATATAAATAAACTAGATGGAAGAGACTGGAAAACTTAGTGGTTGACAGATTAGAAATGTTGAAGGTGTTGATTTGTGGATGAAGGTGGCACAGTTTAAGACATTTTGTATGTAAGTTTCCAAATGGAGATAGTATAGATATTGAGCCTCAACTTGGTGTTTTTGATTAATATTTGTATGTATATAAATTAGTGTGTGTGGATAAAATGAAATGGCATTTTTTTCAAAACACTCTGCTTAAAATGTGCAGAGTGTTGGACATTGGATATACTAATCTGGAATTTAGGAAGGTTTGAGTTTGAGTTATAGTTTTGAGAGCTGTCATAGTATGTTTATTATTTCAAGCTATATTAATAAGATTGGCCAGAGAGATACGTAAAAATAGATGAGAACAAAATGCAGAGCAGAATCCTTAGAAATACTTGCATTTAGGGGCAGGTGGGAAGAGGGAACCCTCAAAGGTGATCAAGGAGCAGTCAGTCTTAGAGGAAAACCCAGAAAGTGGTAAATCAGAGCCGAAAGCAAAGACAATTCTAAAAAAAAAGGTGTGGTTAGCCTTAAGTACCGAAGATATCAGGATAGGCTGTAGTATTTGTCCCTTTAATTTTGCATGTAAGAGGTACTTTGTGACTTTAGGGGAATTTCATTAGAGTTTGATGACAGACACATGGATTCAGGAGTAATTGAGAGGTGGATAAGGAACTGCAGACATTTGTTGATCATTTACAAGTGATCATTTATAATTTAAGAATAGGTAACTATATTTAATTTTACAGTAATTTTTCAAGATAGATATTGTGCCTTTTTACAGATGAGAAAACCAAGATTTAAAGAAGGGGAAAACTTCCCTTAAGTCAAATAACTAATAATAGACAGAACTAGAATTTGAATTTATGCCTGTCTATGCCTTCTCCATTCCATTACAAAGGAAGGAAGGAAATGAAGATGTCTGTAGACTGCTTTATCAAGTGGTAGGATTTTACTACAGAAAGGAAGGAGAAAGGGAATGCTGTTTTGCTTGCTTTCTTTAAATCAGTTTCTTTGTAAGAATAATGTGTTGTGGGAATTAACATGAGATCTGAAATTATGCTTCATATGTAGAGCATGTATTTTTATTGTCTTCCTTTAGATTTAAAGAACATGTACAGAATAACTTGCCTAGAGATCTTCTAACTGGCGAACAGTTTATTCAGCTGCGAAGGGAATTAGCTTCTGTAAATGGACATAGTGGTGATGATGGTCCTCCTGGTGATGATCTACCATCAGGAATTGAAGACATAACTGATCCAGCAAAGGTAACTAGACTTATTAAAAAATCCTTCAATACATGAAAAACTAGACTTTATATACCTTGACTGCATATGTGGTATGACTTGTAGCTCATATAAAGTATTTCTCATTAAGGCAAGTAAACATTCTTTAGCTGGTATAATTTAAATATAGATTTAGGTAGAGAATGTATTTTGCTATGAGATATCTAGAAATAACCTAGAAGGAATATTTTGCCTACGTCGTGATCTACTAGTCCTATTTAAATAAACAAATAAATAAATTAATTAAAAAAAAAAAACATTTTTATTAAGTAGTTCCTTAGGAAATTCTGTTATAAATTTTAGTAGTTAATTTTATTTGCACATAATTTATAACAGTTTAAAACACTTCACTATTCTAAGACTAAAGTATGTGTGGATAATACTTAAATGTAAGCAGCGATATTTTAAAATTTCAATATATAATTTGTGTGATTTAAATTCTTTTTCTTTTTCTTCCCAAGCTAATTACTGAAATAGAAAACATGAGACATAGAATCATTGAAATTCATCAAGAAATGTTTAATTATAACGAGCACGAAGTTAGTAAAAGGTGGACATTTGAAGAAGGTGTAAGTGTTTTTATTTTGTAATAGTCTCAAAAATATAGCGATAGGAATAATGTATTTTTTTCATTTTTGAGTATTGTCTTTATTGCTTTTTATTTTTCTTATTTAAGTAATAACTTAAGACATTCATCCCATTTGTTGCTACTAGTATAAATTTAGAATCTTATTCAATTCAGACTTATTTGAATTGCAAGTTATCTCTTTAGTCCAAACCATTTTTTACACTTGTTCAATTTTTAAAATCAACATTGAATTATACTTTGCATACAACAAAATGTATCCCTTTTAGGTGTACAGTAAAATGAGGGTTTTTTTTTTCCCCATAATTCTAATTTTTTATTTTTTTAACAACTTTATCGAGATGCAATTCACATGCCTCATGGTTCACCCACTAAAAGTATAAAATTTAGTAGTTCATAGCAACTACAACCATCACTATAGTCAATTTTAGAACATTTTCATCACCTCAAAAAGAAACCCCTGACCCTTTACCTCTCATCCCTATATTCCCTTACCTACTCAGTCCATCCCTTCCGCCCAGCCCTATGGTACTACTAATCTACTTTCTTTTTCTGTAGATTTCTCTGTTTTGGCCTTTTGTGTGACTGGAACTGTATAGCATAATATTGGTATCATCCGGGGATTGGTTCCAGGACCCCCATGGATACCAGTATCTGTGGATGCTCAAGTTTCTTATATTAAAAAAAGGCATAGTATTCTCATGTAATCTGTATTTTCATGTAAATATGGTATGCCTACACATCACTTCATTCATGTGGATTCAGTATTGTGCCTGGAGTGTAGCAAAGTCAAGTTTTGTCTTTTGGGACTTTCTGGGATGTCCCCCCCGCCAAATATTTTTGATCTATGGATGATGGTTAAATCTGTAGATGCAGACTCTCAGATATGGAAGGCCAACTGTATGTGGGGTTTTTGTGACTGGCCAGAAAATGAGTTTTGACAAATGTACATGTGCTACAGTCACCACAGAAATCAGGAGGTAGAATTATTCTGTCATTCCAAAAAGTCCCCTTGTCCCCTTTTTAGTTAGTAACCCCCACCTCACTCCTAGCCCCAGGCAACCACTTTCTATTATTATGGTATAATTATTCACTTTAAAAGTAACAATAAGATTTCTAAAATATTAAAAAATTGTGTAGTTCTGTTAAAATAACTGTATAAATGGAAAATACATTCTGTTTCCTCAGTTTGTAAAGTCTAAGGCATTTAAAGGATTATAATTTACAAAGTTGTTTTTTCCAACATGAAATATGGCGATTAAAATTTTTGGTTCATTAGCAATTTATAATTTAAATAATTTATATTGTTACTGTACTCATGCATATTTTGGTGTTGGTATTGGTTTACTTTTATTGCCATGTCATACTTTTATTACAGATTAAAAGACCTTATTTTCATGTGAAACCTTTGGAAAAGGCACAACTAAAAAACTGGAAAGAATACTTAGAATTTGAAATTGAAAATGGGACTCATGAACGAGTTGTGGTTCTCTTTGAAAGATGTGTCATATCATGTGCCCTCTATGAGGAGTTTTGGATTAAGGTAAGAAAATTATATGCTCTGAAACTTGAATATTATAAACATTGATCTAGTGACTAACCTTTTTTGTACTTCTGTTGAATGTTGTTCATATAACTATATCTGTTGCATTAGGAGATGGTCTGCTTGCAACCAGATTTGACTGCTGCATATGCCAACCTCGTTGCCTCTCTTCGTCCTTCCTTACAGAAACTAGTCTAGTGGTTCAATAAAGGTGCTGAATGGGTTTACAAATAGAATTTTATCGTTCTGTCACATATTTAATGGCTTGTTCAACTGTAAATTATTCAGTATTTCCTCTGTTTCTGTGTATAGTATGCCAAGTACATGGAAAACCATAGCATTGAAGGAGTGAGGCATGTCTTCAGCAGAGCTTGCACTATTCATCTCCCAAAGAAACCCATGGTGCATATGCTTTGGGCAGCTTTTGAGGAACAGCAGGGTAAGATTGAGGAAATTCAGTTGATTTTTTGGGATTTTAAGTTACTTCAGGATAAAGATACAGGAATTGAGTCTTTAAGGGATGGTGTAAAGCAGAGGCTGGTAAACTTTTTCTATAAAGGGCCAGATAGTAAATATTTTAGGCTCTGCAGGCTAGATGGTCTCTTTCCTAACAATGCTGCCATTATAGCCCAGTAGTAGCTCTAGATAATATATCAACAAATGAGCATGTTCCATTTTTTAAAAATAAAACAGGGCTGAATTTAGCCTCCGAGCTGCTTCTTGGCAATATCTGACATGAAGGATATTTCAGAAGTTTAAACAAAAGCATAAACAATGAATTACTATTTCTAGGTAATATTAACGAAGCCAGGAATATCTTGAGAACATTTGAAGAATGTGTTCTAGGATTGGCAATGGTTCGTTTGAGAAGAGTAAGTTTAGAACGACGACATGGAAATATGGAAGAAGCTGAATATTTGCTTCAGGATGCCATTAAGAATGCCAAATCAAATAATGAATCATCGTTTTATGCTATCAAACTAGCCCGCCATCTTTTCAAAATACAAAAAAACTTTGCAAAATCAAGAAAGGTGCTTTTGGAAGCCATTGAAAGAGACAGAGTATGTATTGGTATATTTTGGAATGTCTTCCATAAAAAAACGTTTTTTTTTTTGTTTTTTGTTTTTTGTTTGGCAACTATGATGAAAGATTGGTCTGTATGTAATATATTACTAAATGAAGACAACAGTCCCTCTAAACTGATGTTGCCACTTTTTAAAGAAAAATTTTAAATTATTATGAATTAAAAAGTTGAAAAATTACGATCATTGAATTAAAAAGTGTTGCAGACATTGTGACACTATTTTCCCTACATTTAGAAAATTTACAGTAAATTTACTGATGATTAAGTAGACGGCTTGGGAGAACACCTTATAAACCAAAGCATGGCAGTTGTTTATAGTGCAGCAAATGTAGCAGTGAGATTCTCCTTTTTCCAAAGTATTTCCTTTTATATATCAATTGATAAGAGTCGGTAGATAGGTAGGTTCTCATTTTTTCAATTTTCAGCTAATGCCAGGGCTGTTTAAGACACAGGTGTATAACAGTTTGCTTCCTGCTGCAGTTTAAGATGATTATCTACAGTTGTCAAGATTTAAGTTATTGGAACCGTATAGTTCACTTTTTAATGCTTTGTATTTGTCATGGTAGGTCAAGCCACTTGAATCTCAAGACAGGATATAGGGTTTTAAATTATTGACATTCAACAATTTTCATGTTGTTTGGGAAATACTAGGATAATGTCACTACTTGTCAGTGTGCTGATCAGTTTTTACCTGTTTTGATATATGCTGAAAACATTTAACATGAGTTACATTTTAATACAATTTTTAATATTGAATTTTTCAAATTGAGACAAAAGTTAGGGCATTTTAAATATAAATATCTGTGATCTAAAACTTAGAAATTTATTAATCGATGCTACTTTTTACACAGGAGAACACAAAGTTATACCTTAATTTACTTGAAATGGAATATAGTGGTGACCTCAAACAAAATGAAGAAAATATCCTAAATTGTTTTGACAAAGCTATACATGGTTCATTACCTATTAAAATGAAAATTACATTTTCTCAGAGAAAAGTGGAATTTCTTGAAGATTTTGGTTCGGATATTAATAAGTAAGATATTAATTATATATTTATATTTGAATAGTAAATGAACACTGATAATTCTTGATGGGAATTTGATGATTAGTACAAATTAATATATTGTGGAATTTAAGATGTTTGCCTGGTTTATTTTTCCCTTAGGTAGATGTGGGGTAAATTCAGTTTTGTAAATGTATATGTGCAGCAAATGTAGCAGAGACATATGGTTTGTTTTTCCTTGAAAACTTTTCAAAATTTTAGTATGGTAATTTGAACAGTAAGTAGATGAGAGAAGGCAGGAGGGAAGCAGCAATCCCTTGAGAAAGGAAATGGGTCAAGGATTAAACCCTGAAACAGATACATATAGGCCACATAAGGTGGATGGGATTAATCTAAGGAGTGGGGTAGGAATGCCATTTTATCTCAGATTGTAAAAGAGGATGGATATAGTTCTACAGATAACGCCTAATGGCCTTATCTTTGTGCCTTGTTAAAAGCTGAAAGTTAAGCCTGGTAGAAATCTAGATTTGGGAAAAGGACAAGTTTAAGATTTAAATTTGTTAAACAGAAGAGTAGAAATTGATTAGAGCTGCAATTCCATTTTCTACTAAGGAAATATATCCCCGTTCTTGATAGGCATGTGCCTTCTCTAATTCTAATTTAGAGTGATTTCCATTGAAACAGCTGTTCATAAAAATAAGAAATACTTGTGTGTCTGTGTGTATTTATATGTGTATGTGTACATTTTTGATGGTTGAGTAAAATTTCAAACTAAAAAACATTTAACATGAGTTACATTTTAATACAAATATGTATATGTGTTTGGTTTACATTAAATGTTTTATATGAATTATCTAATGTAAAATACATTAATAGTCTAATGAGGAGTACAGACACTTCAGTAGGTGGAGAGGTTTAAAGAGAGATTAGGGATTTTTTCCAAGGCCACTTAGCTATTACGTTGTACAGCTGGGATTAGAACCTACTTCAGCGTCTGCTCTTAACCACTTCATGTCCTCTATAGCTAGTGTCTTCTGTTTGTTTTGCAATGAAGAAAATATATGAAAGAAATGGTATATGTAATTCTGGCTTTTATTCTAGTTGGAGTATGGTAATTGAGGAAATACATAAGTATATGAAATAGCATGTAACTTAAGACTGTGGGTCAGAATGGATTTGTCATCTTTCATAGAAAAAGTGGGGCTTCATTTAAATAAAAGATTCTGATAAGCTCAGAGGATGAAATGTGGAAGTTAAAGTTCATATAAAAGTACAATCTGCTTGATGAAGAGTTTTGTGAAGAAGTGGAAGTTATGTAGATTGTACTGGGTCTTGAGAGCTAGACTGAGTTCAGAGGACATGTAATACACAGTTGACAGTAGGAAGCTATTAGAGTTTTGGTTGAGATTAAATGACATATTTTAATTAGGCAATAATATGCCTGCAAAGAGGCTCAATGCAAAGATGCCAGTTAGGCCTTTGCAAATACTATTAAGGAGGTTCTTAGTATCAGGTAGTATGTTGTAGTTGAAATTTTAAAAAAAAAGTGAAAAATAAATGAGCCATTTAGAAATTTAGATAGCAGTATAATGAATTAATAAGAATTAATGCTGAGGTCAAACAAATACAGGCTTAAATGCTAGGTCACTTGCTGATTTGTATATTCTTCATTTTTCAAAATTTCTCACATGAAGATTGAGTCTCTTATCACTCAATCCACAGGTTGTTAAAGCCTTTAAGGTAATTAGTCCATTTAAAGTTTGATATTGAGTAAACATTCAACCTGAGATGACTGGTATTAACAATTTTATAGCCCTTGAACAGTTTGGGACCAGTGTAATTATATTATTAAATGTGTACATATGCAGGATGCCCAGGGAAGTTGTGTATGTTATGTAAAATTTCAAGGTTATTTCTACAGAAATGTTGTATTCAGGTTTATGATTACTTTTAAAAATAAAGCCAATATTTCACAAAATGGTAAAACAGGTAAACAAAATCATGATTTTACAGTCAGAGTTTGGCTTCAAGTGACATATGGAACTTAGAACTTCATAAACAATAAGTTCCATATATTACATCAGAATTTTATTAAAACTTACCTTTTAATTAATGATAACCAACTATACTGTAGTTTTATATGGTTTTTAGTTTCATTTTAAATACACTTTATCCTAACTGGTGGCAGGTGTCTTCAGTAGCATTGCTAAATTAAATTTTAAAGTATACAGATTGTACAATTGTCAGGACTACATGGTTGCATTGGACAAAAACATCAAGGTCATTGTCTTAGTTGTGTCATAGCTTCTCAGACAGGCTTTCCCCATGTATTAGAAATGATAAGCACAGGTAGCTCTTGGCCATCAGCTTTAGCCAGCTAATACAGGGAACAGGCACCTTTTCAGTAGCTCAGTCAAAAACCCTGGGACTACTAAACATCTTGGTTTGGGTTATATCCTCACCTCTAAACCAATTATTGGTCAAGGGTATAATGTAATTAGCCAGGCCTGTAAGAAGCCCCATTTGAATGCATGGATTGAGAAGGAAAGTGCAGGGCAGTGGTTCTCCAGAAAAGGTAGCTGGGAGCAGATTTGCCTGCTAGCTCATTAAAAAAGAAAATCAAAGGATGTTCATTTCAATTTATTTTTGTTTTCCTTAGTAGAAATAAGTTAAAACACTTTAAAAATTTAAGTTTGGTTTTTGTATATTCTAGTGGATTTTTCTTCTTTCCTCTCAGGCTGTTGAATGCTTATGACGAACATCAAACACTCCTAAAAGAGCAGGATTCTTTAAAAAGGAAAGCAGAAAATGGGTAAGTGACTTTGTTGAATCAGAAAGGGATGCTTAAAAGACATTTCATTGTGGTACTGCCTGTAATAGACAAATCTTTTTAAATGTTACCTTTATGTTGTGGTAATTTAGACAAATGTTTGAAAAAATATGCAGATGTTCACTGGTGGCATGCATCTGTTTGTTAAAGTACTATCTGTATTTTGAAGGTTTCCATTTGTCCTTTTATTTAGATCAGAAGAACCAGAGGAAAAGAAAGCACACACAGAAGATACAACTTCATCATCTACACAGATGATTGATGGTGATTTACAGGCAAATCAAGCTGCATATAACTATAGTGCCTGGTATCAAGTGAGTTCACACAATTATAATCGAATTTTTGGTTCATAGATGTTGTTAAAAGGCTTTTTTTTTTTTAAAGAAAAAGCAATTCTGCTTCTGTTCCAGATTGTACAGTACGTTCTTTTGTGGTCAAGTCTTAGAATTTCAGCAGTGAACATATGCCTATTTTCTTACACATACTTGCTTTATATATATATATAGAGAGAGAGAGAGAGAGAGATTTATATTTATATTTATATTTATATTTATATTTATATTTATATGGAATTCAGCCATAGTACTAGCATACCAACATGTTTGCTTTTTCCTTTCAGTACAATTACCAGAATCCTTGGAATTATGGACAATATTATCCTCCTCCTCCAACTTGATGGAAAAATGTAAATATCAGATGGAGTGTGTGACAGTATGAAATTTTTTTTTTTTAAATGAGGGATGTAAACATAGCATAAGCTTGTTGTATTAGATAACTTGTCTTCCCTGGTTCTGTGTAACATTTGTTTAGTAATAGGGGAAAATGTCACTAAGTAGCTTACAGATACTATTTCCTACCATTTATAAAATTTACTTTTTATTGGAGAACTATTTTTTTTATTTTTACATTAAGTGGTCTAGAATTCTTTTGCAATGCATTTGCAAGAGTTTTTGTAGCCTTAAAGGTAGGAAAAAAAACCTGACTGCAAATCATGTCAGTGTAGTGCAAGATTCTGAAAATACATTAAGGGCTGGTTTAAGGATTTACCTCCAGTAAAAAAAAAGATTTTAACTTTTGCTGACCAGGTTTTGTCCGCGTGTTTCAATTATCCTTGTGAATTTCGATCTAACTGCAGAAAATATACGTAATTGAAATACTGTATCTTGAAATAGATTATAAATCAGAAAATGTAATGTTTGCATCCCTTTAAAAAATGAAAATCATATCAAAAGTATGTTGTTTCAGGAGACTTTGTATTTAGAATATTCATGTAAACTTGTGAGCAAGCTTTCATTTTGATCAAACTGATCATCTTCATTTTTGTAATAAAATTGAAGACTCATCCACTAATTGTTAATGAATTTATTTGGGAGATCACCTAATATTAACTTTATTTAGTGGGGCATTGATTTTGAATTATGCTTTTCTTGAATTCAGCTATTATCTTCTTGCTAACATTTCTTAAACCTTTTAGCTTTTGAATTCCTCTCAGTCTCTGCTTTTGCCTTCTCACTATACAGGAATATTTATTTTAAAGATTTTAAGGTGAGTGTCCCTGGCAAAGCTGTCTAGACAATTTTACTGTTACTCCCTGCTTTGGTGAAGTCTTAGTCCTGGTTAACCTAATCAGAACATTAATATGTTAACACCAAACAAATCAAGACACTGGATAAATTTTTATTGAGCCTTTTAGTTTACAACATGAGGTAAAAGAAAAATGAGTTCTCCTTAACCAGTATTTTACACACCTGTAGTAAAATATTTTAAACTTCAGGGATTGATAACATTACATTTTTTAAAAGTTTGGGGATCAAGTAAACAAGTTCTAACTTAACTCCTTGAATTTTGCAGTTGACTCTTCCCTTAACAATAGCAACCAGATGTAATTAGTTACATAAGTTTCTTCAAGGCCATTGCTGATGTCTTTAGATCTCAAGCACTGCTATTTCAATCAATATCCACTAATTCCACTTCAAATATGAGTTTTGCATTTGGTGGAATTCTGTTGAAGAAGTCAAGGTAAATATGATAAAAGTGCTTCTCTCCTCACTCCCAATAATGTTAATCTAAAATCAGAGTTATGTGTACTAGATATTGGTAAATAACTCCAAATAGAAGGGCTTTACAGTTGCTTCAGAAGTGAATAATAAGTGTAGTGGTTCCTAATAAAGGTATCTGTGAATGGAAATCGTAGACTGACTAGAGAAGTCTAGCATGGACTAGGATCTTCCTTCCTGGGATGCCTCACCATTAGCAACCATTTAATGAAGACTGCTACTCAGTACTGAAAAAAAAAGTGATTTCAATCTAGCTGAGTATATATTAAATCAAATTTCATATAAAGTAGTTCCTAATATTTGCTGTGAATTTAAAAATGCTCAGTTTAGAGAAGAGTTCAATTTTTATCTGAGATTGGTCTTGAGATGCTTCACATGAGGGAGCTACAGCTGGCCATCAGATTTTGATAGGTTTAGAAGAGACTTATATTCTCAAATAATGTTAACTGATAAGACTAGAAAGGACTTCCAAAAAAACCTTTTTTTTTCAAACTTTAATTGGTCCAACTAGTCCAAGGGGAATGGAACCAACAATCGAAAACTAACTTTTCATTTACTTATCTACTGGATTGTTCTGGTTGGAATGGTCTGGAGTCATGACTTTTTTTTAACGTTCACAAACTGGACCTATCAGAAAAATATTGTCATTAGGAGTAATCACAAATGCTTACAGTAAAATTATACTGTAGCATAAAATAACCATTAACTATTATCTGCATCCTGCAGTTTGTTACGATGGTTTGTATTGAGCAGCTTAACTCCTTGAAGTAAACCTTTCAACCATTAACAATTACCTTTCGAAGTGGAAAACTTAAATCTCACAGTTAAGGTCTTGAAAAGTAAGAGCTTGAAGAAGAGGGTAAAAAGGTAGATTCTATCTCAAGTTTGAATACTGTGTACCAACAGAAAACATTAACTATTGTCTGTTTTGGAGATGTTAACACAAAAGCCTCTAAACATCAGGAAGACTGGTCTGGACAGGATTCCTGACCTTGGAGATTAACCTAGACAGCATCTTTCATACCTTTAGGTGATCTTTTAGTGATTTTTCTTTAATTACAAGGGAAAAAAGGATACTTGGCGTCAGGCTGTCCTTTCTTTCCATAAGCCCATTCTGGTTCAATCTCCAGTCGAGCCTTTTCTCCTTTACTCATAGTCAAGAGTGCTTCATCCCACTAAAGGCAAGAACATAAAATCAAAACTAATGATAGTTTGCCAAAAATACATGCAAAACCAGAAGAGAGGCAAAATTATATATGAAAAGAACATTACTGGATTTCATTATGTCCTAAGGTAATGTCCTTAGGTGAGTCCCCAAATCACTGTCCTTTATTTCCTCAGTGGGGGTGTGGCGGGGAGGGAGACAAATGTTTTTTAGTGTAATACTCAAATGCCTCAAATGATATGATGTGCAAACTTATGTAAACTGTAACATGTTATACAGTATGGAAACCAGTTTATTAGCAGTATCATAAGTTTTGCTATACTTTTATATCAGGACAAACTTCTGAATTTATTTTTATATGGATAAACTAATAAGTACTCACTCTAATGATAGAGGTTTCTGGGCTGCCACTCCATTTTTTCAAAATTTGGATTTTAAAGTCAGTTACCAAAAACGTTTAATCAACATGATGCAAGAATATAGAATATTACTAGTAATATATATTCTGTTGAAATCTAACAATCACATAGAGTTCAAGGGATAGAGACAGATCTGTCACATACTGGAAATTAAAAATATGGTTAACTAGAAGGAATTTACCAGTAAGCAAATTATAGAAATAGAAAAATAGCTCAATTTGATATATAGCTGCTATCAACTTGGTATAATCAGGTAGCAGTTAAGGTTACTTTCGACTAAACTTTTAGTTTCGAGATATGTTTTCTATTCTAGGTTCTGGATATGATTGAACTATATTTTAGGACTTACCCATAGTACAAGGGGTAACATTGAGGGTTCTCATAAGTGCATTTAAATAGGTATTTCAGTTATTGTTTGATGTCCTGAGTAAAGACAATTTAAAATAATGGCCCTAGCATGACAATCTGATTCAGTGAAGCTGATAATCAGCCTTGGTCTTTTATCTCCTTTTGTACACTGGAATGGTAAGTACAGCTGAGGCCTAAACTTCCCCTTTTCTCAGTTTCCTTCTGTTATTTCTCTTAGGTAAAGGTGTGTAAAGGCATGCTTATGTTTGAAAGATTTCTGGTGTTTGAGCTTAGGTTTTGAGAGGTGCAAAAGCTAGAGAACAGATTTGTTTTATCAGTATTTTAGTGGAAGATATTTTACCTTTCTTGATCAACAGTACAGCTATGTAAATCTTACAAGAATCTTAAAGACAAACTTAAGAGGAGAAACATTCTAAGAAACAAACATAATAAAAAGAGGTAGGTTGGAAGAAAATACCTGAGTCTCTGATATATTACATGCTTTAAGTTATATTCATTTAATCTTTTAACAAACTTGAGGTAGGCCGTACTGTCCTTATTTTATAGATGGAGAAACCAAGACCCAGAGAACTTGTGCCATATCAGTTAGTGCCTATAGCACCAGTCTGTCAGACTCCAAAGATTGTTTTCATCACATCCCCAATCTTAATTCTTTATAGCACCATGCCACAAGTAGCATGTGCCAGAATCTCTTGATTCACTGCCATTTTTTACTTACTCCTCTGATAACTTTGCCTATTCCAACCTTAAAACTTAAAGGCTTGGCATTTTTCTTCTTCTTTGAGCCTGTAAAACAGATTTTCCTTATAATTAATGATGAAATTAAGTTCCAGTGGAAAACAGGGATTTAAATGTTGACATTGATTTTTAGAACTACCATACTTTACATCTGAAAAGAAATAAAAATTCAGAAAGCCAGGTAATTTATCAAGAATGGTCTGAACGGGGAAGAGGGGAAGGACCTATATTTACACCACTAAAATAACATACGATCCTGCCTTTTGTAATAACATACTAAAGCTTCATTTTGGGACATTAACCACGTTTAGACTAAGCTGCTTTGTTTTTTTGCTTTCCAATGACAAAAAGGACTTTATTCACCAAGTCAGTAAGTAGTAAAGTGCAGACCTCTTCCAAGTAAATCACAGGTGCAAATGACCTCTCGAAAAAAGGGACAGCCAAGAAAAAGGTACTGCCAAATGTTCACCTACAGACTTTGTAATGCCTTAAAGTCAAAAAGGTAAGATTATGTTTAGACTTACTTGTTTGAATATTGGTATCAAAAACAGTTCCATCCTGTAGGGTTCCTGTATACCAGCAATGAACAACATCTCCCTTTTTGGGGAAGTTAGTCTTATCCCCCTTTTTAAGAACAGATTTTGTGTATTTTGGTGGACCCTACAAACAAGACAACACACACACAGAATTATTAACTCATGTCCTTTTAGAAAGATAAAGGATGACGGAATATGTATACATCCAACTGCGACCTAAGGCTGGTCACAGTGGTTTACCTCTATGAGTTAATAAAGTCACTATTTCTCATTTCAAGTCTGTGATAAGAATATTAGTAACTATGATATCTATAATTTAATTTCAGATTAACTTCCAGCTTCTTTGGAAACCAATGTTCTTTGGCAAGATTCTGTTATTCACCAAACTATAAAACGAATCCACTTATTTCCCAATGTTAAAAATATCATTATTATTCAATTCCTACAAAATCATTAGGCATTAAATAAAGCATTGTGACATTTTTTTCAAACATTTGAGTGGTTTTAGCACTAGTAATTGACATTACTAAATATTTTTATTATATCCAATTAAAATATAGGCATGTTGTACCTGTTCCTGAACTGGAAGTTCACACAATGAATGGTATTATCTATAGAAGTTATAACAGGCATATTTCCTAAAACAAAGCAGCATTATTGGTCTTTTAAAAAAAAAAGCTAAAGGCTAATCTAGTCAATTATGATTCATATATTGTGATAAAAGCAGTTTCTTAGTCAAATTTAATAAATAGAATCTTAGAGTATAGAACATCTATTGGTAAAAGAAAAAACATCTATTGTTTGAGTCACTTAACACATACCACCCACTTAATCCTAACAATCCTCTGAAGAAAGTGTATCACCAACTTGAGTTTTTGCAGATGAGGAAACTGAGGTTCAGGGAATTTATGCAACAGAGCAAATTAGTAGAGAATGAAAAGGGACTTCGGTTTGTCTGAATCCAAACCCCCTGTTCTTTCCACTATACCAAAATACCTCAAGTGATAGTGATCATGATAGTTAACCTCCATTGATGTTAATAATTAAAAGTTAATGTGCCAGCCACTATTCCAAATCCTTTACATAAATTAGCTTTTAATGGTCACTACTTTATGAGGTAAGTACTGTTATCCCTATGCTATGGATAAGGAAACCTAAGGATAGAGCAGTTAAGTAACTTGCTTAAGGTCCTATAGCTCCTAAGTGGCTGAGTAGGATTGGAAACCAGGCAGGTTGGATAAAAAGCACATGCTCTTAACCATGTTACTACCCCTTATGCATATATGGAACATCAGATACTATACACGTCATTTTCTTACATCAATTAATTTAACCTCACAGCAACCTAGCAGGCTTCTCGCCATCTTTTATAAAGTAAGGCCTGGATAGGGTAAAAAGCCCTATGCAATTCAGAGTAAGGATTAGCACTTTGAACTAAAGCTAGGCTGCCTCCCTAAATCAAAAGAAAGTTACATCTATAGCTTTAGTACAATTTGCATTATTAAACTAAACATTAACTTCCTCCCTGACATTCCCATTCTAAGCCTGTTTTATTGAGAAATGCTACTATAAATGGTCAGGTGTCTACTGGTGGTAGTGTAAACTGGCCCCATCTCTTTGAAATGCAATTTAAAGATGTTAAAAGTGTGATAAATAATAATTCTATTTATGCAAATCTTTATGCAGTTATCCAATACACCATTATCCATACTGGCAAAAAAAACACACATTTTATAGTAATATAAGACAATAATATAGAAAAATTCTTTTAACATTAAGTGAAAAATCAACAGAAAGTTCTAACTACAGTAAAATCTCAACTATTTAAATATGCACAGAAAATAAAACATTCTAGAATGTTAAATGTGTTCAATTCTAGGTGATAGAATTACTGTGTTATCCTTTTCTGTTATTTTGTTTTAAAAATAACATGTATTTTTATATGAGAAAAGTAAATGGTTTTAAAATGTTGACAAAAATCTAGTAACATCCCAGATTTGAAAATAATTTTAATTAAAAAATCTTAAAAGCGAGAAAATGAGAATGACTACATATATTTATTATGAGAATATCAGACTATTTTAACATTAAGGAATTTATATATAATTATTTAAATAGATAAGGTATGATTAGTGAACAAAAGCCATATTTTAAATCTTAATGTCATGCCATCGTTTTCCCATTTGTTGTCTCAAGTTGCTTGGGCATGTTGTGTTCCCTGCACTAGCGGTCCTAGAATAATGCAAACATAAAGTAAATTAGTGGTTATGGTTCAGTCTTAATGGTGAAGTTGCCAAGCTGCCCACTGATAGCCTCCAACAGTGGAGGCTTATTTATTGTCTTTAATGGATCACTCATTCCTTGGCATTTTTAACACTGTTAGAAGGGTCTAATGTAATTAAGTTTGGGAAATACTACTTTAAAGTTAAATACGAGACTATTCCACACGACTTCTTGGAGCTGTCATTAGCTAAAATGCACTGTGAATCTTCAAGTAGGAGACACAACGTAGTTTTTAATGACGCTACAAAACAACGTGGAACTTCTGTAACCTATATAACCAGAAATGCTACTCTGGTTATTTGAACTGATGCTGGTTTTCATTGCAAGAATCTGTTTGGTTCATGGTGAGGTCACATCAGTTCCGAGATGATCCTGGAGTTATGTGCTTGAATGAACCTCGGTTTTAGGTAATTTCTTAGCTTTACACCAATTTCTTAGTCCAAAATGATAAAAACAACATTTCCAAAATTGGATCTAACTTAGGTACTTCTAGACCCAGAGATAAAAGGACTGAGAGTAATCAGCCAATTACAATTAACTGAATCACATCATAGCCTCCAAAAATAAGAATATATTACATAATAGTTCCTATTATTAATCTAAGAAATATTTGAGTATGTTGTGTGTGTTAGAAACTGGATATACATAGGTAAACTGGCAGACATGGTCCTAGTCCTCCCTCCTGCAGAGAATATAGGCATGTGTATAATTATATATGCTTTGAGACCTATAGAAAAGCGCAGGATGCTAAGATGGGAATGACACAGTGACCTAACCCAGTAGAGGCTATAGGGTGGGAGAGGTTTCTCTGAAGTAATGTTTAAACTGTATCCTGAAGGATAAGCAAAGGTTACTCAGGTGATGAGGGAAGGTTTACAACAAGAGCATTTTCATAGCAGGGAAGAGGATGAAAATTTACAATCTGCAAGGGAGGAAAGGAGAAAATAGTACGAGATAAAGGATGGAAAGACATGTAGCACATGTGAAGAATCTGGGTTTTTATCTTCAGATCATTAACCAGCCAACTAAAGAGTTTTAAACAGAAGTTACAAAATCAGAGTTGTGTTTAAACAGATCATTGTCACGCAGTGTGAGGAATGGACAGAGAATCAAAAGTAGAAGTGAGAAGACTTGTTAGGAGAGTTTAGGATAGCAGTCTAGGTCTACATTACGATGCTAACACTGAGAATAACAAGAGATGAATGGTTCTGAGATATATGTATGCAGAAGCAACAGAATTTAGTGATAGTTAAATGTGAAGGAGTTCTAAAGGATGAATCTCAAGTGTTTTGCCTGAGAACTGTTCAGAGTGATTCTTGACTGCTGAGTGTGAATTCCTGTCCCAATGTGTACTTTCTTTCTTGTCCAGTATTCATTCATACTTGAAAACTTTCCTCATTACTATTTAATACGTAATAGACAATAAATATCTTGACTATGACCCATTTATTTAAAATCCACTAAGAGCAATTAGACAAGGTTCTTTACATTAAAATCAATGAAGAAGAGATAAATAACACAGGTACCATGTGCTATAGGAACTTATGCAGTTAAGTATACAGTGAAATCTGGGATAGTGAAAACTTCAGAAGAAGCAATGAGCCCAAGACCTGTATCTTAAAGCAGACACAGAACAGGGAAGCAAAGAGGAAAGATACACTAAGCAAGTAATAAAAGTATGAAAGTGGGAAAGGACAGTTTTGTAGACAATGAGCAGACATTTGTGGCTGAAGAATATTTCTATAGACGTAAATCTGGAGCTGAGCAGGAGCCAGATATTGAGAGACTTTATATGTCAAGACTGCTGTCCAGTAGAAATAAAATGAGTTACAAATGTAATTATAAGTTTTCAAGTTGCCACATTAAAGCAACACATTCAAAATAATATTTCAACATGTAATCAATATTAAAAAAGCTGAGATATTTTATATTATTTTAAAAAACATACTAAGCCTTTGAAATTGAGGGCATGCTTTACACTGAAAACACATTTCAATTCAGAGTAGCCATAAAGTGCTCAGTAGCCACATATGGCGAGTGACCACTGTATTGGACACAGTAGTTCTATATAGTACAGAATTACTGAAGATTTTGAGCAGGATGTAGTTTGCAAAATATTGTAGAAAGCTTACTAAAATAGCCATTTTGGGGCTGAATGGATGAAAGAATGAAGACGGGAGATTAATGACTTTTCCAACACTCAGTTCTGAGGCTTTGAAATGCTGAGAATCAAAAAGGAATAAAGATTCAAAAAAGAAAGATGTTTGAGAGCACTAGTCCGAAGGGAGACATGAGAATGAAAAAGCCAAAGATTCAGAGAACTTTTAAGCTGGGAAGAAGAAAATATTATAATTATGTACGCTAACAATCTTGGTAAACTAAAAGAAGTATATAATGAGAAAGGAGTAAGAGAGGATTGGGAATTTATGAGAAAGCAGCAAGTAGTTTATAAGAACAGTGTGATGAATTGAGTGAGGGAGAGTATAAAAGTTTGAGTAGCAGTGAAACTAGAAAACATGCATGGCTGATATTAAGCATGAATTTATACCAAGCCCAATAAACAAGTTTTCTGATTATTTTTTTTTCACAGTACTTGCTCTGCAGTACCAAAGCATTAACAGAGAAAGCAGACAGGAATCAGCAAAAGTATTAGTCAAGAGGCTATGGATTCCAAATGCTCAACTCTCTTTTTCTTAACTTCTTAATGATGTACTATCTGTTGCCTCATATCTCCCCTAATATAATTTTCTGGAAGGTAAACTATGTTGCCAATTGCTTTTGCAACCCTTTTAGGACTTAGTATGCCTCTATCTGCCTTATTAGCTGCTCAATATTTGCAGAGTACAACATCAGATAATACAGTTATGATAAATCTCAAAATAGCTTTATATTGTGTACATACCCACAAACATTAAATGTGCTTTTCAACCAACATAGCTTTAGTCATATAAACATTTATGTTTCTGTACTTAGACTTTTTCCCCAAATGCCCAAATGCTATACCTTATCAACAGGCCACACCTCTTCATAAAGAATAAAGAACTAGTATTATTATTTTATTATCACTAATACTAAGATGGCTAGGAATGAGTGAGCTTAGTTATTAGCAAGCTATTATCAGAAGTGGCAAGGTTATAATTAATTCAGCTCTACTGAGGCTGTTCTAAGAGCTGTCCTTAGCTTACAAAGGCTGTCCATTTGCAGAAATGGTTTTACCTGGGTTGAGAAAGATGAGACAAATGAACCCACACCCTGCAGCTAGGCCTGGACTAACTACTTCTATTGCCAAGGACACCATGTACATTGGGAAAAACTAAAAATAATCAAAATGAAGTTTCTTTCACTCAGTCCAACTTGGCTATAGAGTCAGGACCTTAAAATAGCTTTGAAAGCTCAGAAGTTCTGGCCAGACATGGCTAGTGATATCTCATGGGAAAGGCTTCCCAACTGTAAAGCACTGGTTTTAGGCTCCCACACTCTGCCCCATTGGATTTTTTTTTTCCTGATTCAGTACACCTAAGGGAGATACACTCCAAATTGGTGTTTGGCGCATGTAGGTGGCTACACTCAGCTACCCTTTACTGTAAGAAATCAATGATGTAAAACAAACACTATTCTCAAATTCACATAAGAATTAAATAGGGAATTATTATATATACAAACCTCATCCAGAGTCTCTTCAGACTTGGTTTCTTTGGGTTTATCTTCATTAAGCTTCACATTTTTCACCTGCTCAGACACTTTACTTATACTTTCAGTACCCTTGAAACGCTGTAAGGAAAATATTCTAACATCATATTCAGGACTGGCTAAAAGATAGGAAGGACATTTAGATTTTCAGCCTCTCAATTAAATGAACATCTGTACCATGAATACTGGCTACATAAGTCAAATATAAATAAATGAAAACTGCCTAAGAACGAAGGAAATAGGCTAAGCGTTTTAATCAATAAATTATGACCCTCAAACCATCTCACAATATAAATTCTGTAACGAAAACCATGACTCAGAGATATAAATACTACTCAAACAACTCCTTAATAAAGATTTGTTTCTGTGGAAGATGGTCATTTCATAGTGAACACATATGGGAAATTTCTTAAAATTTGTTTTTCTAAGGGCTCAGCAAAAATCTGAGACTTTAAATTCATTAACGAAATGGAACTTACTTTGGATTTATAACTTTTCAGTGCCCTTAAAAATTTGTCTTCTTTACTAGGGAATTATTTTAAAGATCTGATCCTTTTCAAAATATCAAAACATCCTGCTATATTGCATATTAGCCTCCCTAGAGTTGACAGCCAGCCCATTTATTACAGCTAAGAAAAACTGCAGGTGTAAAAACTTCATATTGTGCAAATAAATGCATTTAAAACTTATTTTTGGGAATAACATCTAAAATGATATTCTGCTAATAAAATACAACAATACTCACCTTACTTTCAAAAAGATGGTTATAGGCTGTAACCAAATGGTCCTTGTTAGCTGTCTTGGCCACATTTTTAATGTTTCCTAATAACTTATGTTCTGCAAGAAACTAAAAAAAAAAAAAAAGTGGTTAGTCAAAAAAATTTCCCTCAAATAAAATGGGTCTAAAATTACAAAATGACCTTTTATGTTAGCTATTATGTTTTCAATAATACTACTGATAGAAAAAATGAAATAAATGTATTTTATACCCTACTTGGTAACAACAAAAAAAGATTTAAGGAGATTTAAAAAACCCTATTGGGCAGTTCTGAGAGTTATTTAGAAGACTGGAACTATAATATTATGTAGGGGTCACATTGGTGTGTGCTAACCCTTTTTCCATCACAGAACTCAGAAAAGTACATTTGTACAGCAAGCACACTTTGGTAACTGGGCGAAGCTGCTCCTGGCAGGATGTTACTTGGCCCTGGCAGAGCCTCCAGCCATGTTGGGCACAGCTATCTTGACACATCTATAACCCATTCTGGCAGACTTGGAAAAATAGTTACATAATGCCAGATATATAATGGTTAAGTTTATGGGCTGTGGAGTCAGACCATCTGGGTTAAATCCTAGCTGATTTTAGACAAGGGACTAAGCTTCCCTGAAGATTTAGTTTCTATGTCACAGAAGATTAATACAGCATTTATGTCGAGAGGGTTGTTGTAAGGATAATCTACAATAGAATTACATTTCTCTCAAATATAAGACCAGTGTTTGCTTCAGTAGCACATATACTAAAATTCAAATACAAGACTAAGTTGGTAGATGGGCACCAAAACTCTATTGCAATATGAAGTCATCAAAATCATGTAACTTCATCTCAAAATCATGTAATAGGGATTTTAATAACTCTTTATTCTGCTTCCTTTTCTGCCTTGTGGACCTTGCTTGGTTCCTTTTACTTACTCAGTTGTCCTGTAACTCTTCTAACCTTTTGGTAAAGCAGTTTTCCTAACACTGTCACTATTGTTTTTTCTGTTTTACTCTCTCCCTCCTAAAGAAATGTTCTAAATGATAAAGGCTGATGGGGAAAGGCTGTCTGGATTATATAAAAGTAATCCATTGCTTTAGTAATCCTGTGATTTCTTTAGCAAGATTTCTGGAAAATATCCAAAATATAAACATCTCTTTGATATCTTATGATCAATAAAATAGTGACTGTAAATATAGGTTTAAGTATGTGACTGTACACTATAGAATATGCACTTGAAAGATTAATGTGCATAAAAATATTTTATCAGTCTCTCAAAATTGTCCCACCTGGGCCAGTTTTACATTAGATTCCACATTGGGTTGATTTGTTTTATAAGAATTTGTTAAGTACAATATTGAGGCATTCTATTGCTTCACTTGAAATATGAATTGGCTTAAAAAAATTCCACTAAATTGGTATAAAATGGTATCCCTGAAGCAAGGTCTCTTTTACATCCTTGTATCCCCAAACCCTTGAGCATAGCTCTTGCTGTAGATGTCAGGATAATTATTTAGGAGTATGGAGCTGGAAGGGAGAATAATTCTCTCTCCTTCAAGACAGCTCAAAGTGAAAATCTTAGAATCTTCTCAAAGGAACCCAGAAACAATATTTCTAAATGCTAGTTTAGAACCTAAAAAAATTAGAGAAACCACACAGACTGCTGCTTTCCGATAGTGGGCGATGCCTCGTGCATAACAAACTGTACAGTCGTTCAGTAATTTAAGAAAGGTGTGAATGATCTTAACTTTCGAAGGAAAAAAAGTCTGACGAAAATAACTTGTGACTACAGACGGGTGGTTAAGATGGAGACTATGCTGAAAAATGCAGGACGTATCTGTAAAGAATGCCAAATTGATTTATTAATTTATAACAATGGGAGACCACTGTATATGAAATGCGCACGTTAACTCCAACTATAAAGGTGAAAAAGTCATTTAAAGGTTCCACATTTTAAAAAGTTAAACCACAATTTACGGATTTTTTTTAAATGACACGTATTAGTAGTATTCAGTATTTAGTAATTGATGAGAAAAGCAAATCGCACACACCGTTCCCACAGAATCTTCATATTCTTTCCCATTTCCCTAACAGCCCGCACTCTCCTCTAGAGGTCTCATCCAAAGCCCCACTCCTCGGCCCCCGGCCTCAGCCACATCTCCTGGGTTCCTGTTTTCATGGCCTTCATCCTCACTCAAAGATTCCAATAAGGTTCTAATTCTGCGATTGCTTCCTGCGAGCCCTAAACGGTAACGCTGCGCCACCCGCCCAAGCAGCGCAGGCCTGAAAAGCGGAAGCGCGGCTCCTAAGCTCACGCAGGGCCTCTCCGGCCTTCCAGGCCACGGGCCGCGAGAGGACGAGGGCGGGGGCACAGAGGGATACGGAATGTACGGACATCTCCGGGGGGGTGAGGCGTCCCTCAGCCGCACTAGCCCGGCCGCCCCGCCGCCTCTGGTACCGAATCTGAACCGTGGTCCTGTAGAAACTTGATAATGTCCTTCTTGGGTAGCTGCTCGCTGCGCAGCTGCTCCACGGTCCAGGCCCGCTGTGGAACGGCTGCCGCCATCTTCCCCCGCTGCCTCTGCTTTACTGAGCCAGCCCGCCTCGGTTCTGCATCGCTCCGCCCCGAGGCGTGGCGTGGACCAGCACTGAGCTCGACGGGGCGGGATCAGGGCACTGCCTGGCGGGATTGGGGCGCGTCCTTGAGTGACGTCAAGGCTGTGTTTTGAGAGCTTCTTTATTGAGTCCAGGTGAAAATCCATCTGATGTGGCTCTAGCGGCCAACTACGCAGAATAATGTAAATTGTAATCTACTCTTAATTGGAGCCCTTGTGAGACTTCTGAAGGTAGTAATATTTACTAGCCATTACCCACACTTGTTTTTTACCGACGGTTTGCTGTGCTTAAAGTCTATAACCTATTTAAAGAAAACAGCATTTAGACAGCTAACTTCATTTTATCTAATTCTAACCTAAAAATTCACACCTAAATTGGCTGTCTTCGTTCATCAGAACAACCCATATCCCATCTCCCTTTTAAAACTCACACAAGTGAAACTAAAATACAACCTGTGCCCCCCCCCATACAAACACAAGAGAAACAACTATTTAAAAGCAAATTCAGGAATTTAACCCAATAAAACAATGTAACGAAGCTACACGCAAGAAGCCGTTTGCTGATGGCGATGAGGGTGACATTAATGCTCAAAACATTGCAGAGTGTTGTGTGTACTTTTCCTCAATACACGAGGAAACAAATTTACAACGGTTACTTAAAGTCGCCAGGTTTAGAGTGGAGAAGCTGGGAATTGTTTTCAAGCCTGAGGTAGAAAGCTATCGCTAGAGTAAAATCACAAAGACGTTTATCGTTCCATATAATTTATGAAGATGTGAGGAGCATCAGAATCATTTTTTTTTTTCCCTTTCGGACTGTCCAACGAATATCAGGACCAAACCATTTACTTCCATGTTAATAAAAATATTAAGATAATGGGTCGCCACTCCTAATACTGCAAAGAAGAGACCCGACATTTTGTTTTCTCAGCCGGGTAGAGAAATAAGACATTATTTAATTGAATCTAAATTTTCAGTTTTCACCTCATTTTCTGATTTAAAAACACAACCAAGAACAAATAAAACA
Source organism: Eidolon dupreanum (assembly GCA_028627145.1). Lineage (NCBI taxonomy): Eukaryota > Metazoa > Chordata > Mammalia > Chiroptera > Pteropodidae > Eidolon > Eidolon dupreanum. The sequence continues at coordinate 78,912,875 of CM053509.1, forward strand.
TGTTAGATTATAATAATGTTAAGTTCACAAAAAAATGTGAGCATTGATTGTCCTCAGGATCTCAAGGTTATTTATTTTTATTATTTTATGCGACATCACTTCAGCAATGACGGCAGGACACCCAGCCATTGGACGCGGAACTCAAATTCAGAGTCTACTAAAAAGCTGAAAAGGGGACCAAGTTTGAAGTAACTCCAAAACAATGCGCATGCGTCTCTGGGAGGCCTCGAGGGTTTCCGTGAAGCTAGCCAATCATCCCCAACGCAAACTCAGGGGCGGCATTTTCAACTGGATAAACTAACCTCAGCCCCGCCTTTGGTTCCACTGTTCTGGGTGAAGGTAAACCGATGGGGGTGAAACGGTGGCGGTTGAGCTGCTGCAGCTGCTGGCATCTGAGAAAAACCTTTGGTGGTTGTCGGCCTCATGAGCGGACGGCAAAGAACGCTTTTCCAGACGTGGGGCTCGAGCATCTCCCGATCTGCTGTGGCTCCAGGTTGCAGCTCTGGAAATGAGCGGCCTCAGAACCCCGGCGTCTCTAAGGCGCGATTTCCTGCTGCGGCAGAAGCCGCGGTGGCACAGCCGGAGTCAGATGATGATGATGTGTTGCTTGTCGCAGTGTGCGAGGCAGAGCGGCAGCTGAGTCTAGAGAACAGCGGGTTCTGCACCTCAGCAGGAGCCCTGTGGATTTACCCTACTAATTGCCCAGTGCGGGACTACCAGCTTCACATCGCCCGGGCCGCTCTGTTCTGTAACACGCTAGTGTGTCTGCCCACCGGGCTAGGAAAGACCTTTATTGCCGCCGTGGTTATGTACAATTTCTACCGCTGGTTCCCTTCTGGCAAGGTGGTTTTCATGGCCCCCACGAAACCCTTGGTGACACAGCAGATCGAGGCTTGCTACCGGGTGATGGGTATCCCGCAGTTCCACATGGCGGAAATGACAGGTATTCTAAAAAGAATGGGCTAATTTTAAATTAAGAGCTGGGTTGTCAGAGCATTTTGAAGCTATTAAGTGTTTATGTATTCCCCATCGGTTACCCAGTGTCACTTTTATTTATAGGATCTACCCACGCTGTCACCAGGAAGGAAATATGGAGCAGTAAGAGAGTCCTTTTTCTTACACCTCAAGTCATGGTAAATGACCTTTCTAGAGGAGCTTGTCCTGCTGCTGAAATAAAGTGTCTAGTTATTGATGAAGCTCATAAAGCTCTTGGAAACTATGCTTATTGCCAGGTAATATTTTGTTAAAAAGTATTTTGTAGTGTAAACATTGTTAGAGAGTATTTTGGGGAATAACGATTAATAATGAAAGTTATTGATGGTATTATGAAAAACCTTAACATCTATTATCTTAGAACAGATAGCGATAGGAAATACTTTTCTTCATCTATTAAAATCAGTGTCTGCTGTCTTTATTTGTTTATTAATTTTGCTTAACAAGGCCATTTGTGTCAGATGTAGATATGAGAGCCTAGTCATCATTGAGGCAGTGATCCAAAATAGGGAGGGTATGGATGGAGTTTTGGAAATAAGATAATTCAAAGATTTGTAGTGAATATACAATGTAATTCCTTGGTAGGTAGATAAAATAATACTTAACTGTTAGCATTGTTTTAGGGATTGAATGACATAATGCAGCATACCTAACACAGTGCCTTCCAGTCAGTACTATAGTAATATAAAGTACAAAGGTGAAAAGGTGGACTATGGCTGAAGAGGTACTTAAGGGCCAAGTCATGAAGGCATTTGTATTTTATGCTTAGTAGTTCGAATGCTCTTAGTAGGCCATAAGGGATGTAGGTGGTGGAGACTCATTGAAAAATGTTTAGCTGGGGCGATATTTAAGATTTAAAAGAGATTAGAGAGAGAGCTAAAAGCAAGTGTACAATGAAGGATAGGAATTCAGGATGACTCCCAGGTTTCTGACTTGGAAGACTGTGGGAATGTTGGTGCTACTGGTCAAGATGGAAAGTTCTGGAGATAGAGAATATTTGGGGTGTTATGGAAAGATAGTACAGTTTTAGATTGTTGAGTTTGAGGTATCTGTAAAGAATCTAGCTGTAGATTTCCAGTAGGCAGTAGGTAATAGAAGTATAGATCTAAGTAAAGAGTTCTGAGCTGGAGATACAGGTTTGGAAATCATCAGCCTATAAGTGGTAGGTATTAAAACTAATAGCTGGTGATACTAGGGAGAGGGTATTGTGTAAGGTTAGAAGGGAAAGTTAATTTCATTTAGTGCAAAGAGATGAGTTTCACTGTCATTTTGTAAATTTGTAAAGTAGCTTCTTTTGGGGACTTTAAGTATTATTGTATTATATCAGTATTATCTTTTGGAGAATTGTCATCTTTCTCAGAGTTGATCTCAGCTAGAAAATGGGTGTATTTTTCCATTTATTTATATTTTTTCAAGTTAAATTGATACCCAGTGTGTTAAGGTTTCCACTTGAGAGGGGCAATTATAAATTTTTATTCTAACTATGGAATTCATTTTGTAGATTTAGCTTATATTTAGCAACTTTAACTCATTTATTTCCAAAAAAGTGCTAGGCATTAGGTGATTTTTTTTTTATTTAAAAAAAATTTTAATAGGTAATTTCTTTTTTAAACAACAGGGCTTATGCTTTTAGAGTACTATGAGACATGCGTTGACTTAATTAATACTCAAACAGCCCTGAGAGTTTATGCTACATTGAATATTCAGATATAGGTTCTAACAGGCATACCAGCTCAATGAAGAAATTAGCTTCCGGGGTTACAAACACACCACCAGTTCTTCTACAGAATGCTTGAGAATCTCTCTTGGAAAAAAGTCATTAGAGACATTTTGTCTTGCATCAGTTTTTAATTAGAACAATTCTGTTTAACTGTCCATTAAGTATAATATTCTATCTTTATATACATTCTATATTGTGTCTTTTTAAAAAACAAGCTCTAGAAATAATTTTTTTGAGTTTTAATGAAGATTCAGTGTGAGTCTCATTGATTCATCCTTGACATGGGTTGAAGTTAGAACAGTTTTTAGATAATCTAGTTTTACTGTTTTCTATATCTAATGTGGAACCGTGGAATACTGAGAGCTATTTCTACAACTCAGTTTACTTAGGGGTCCTTTTTTCTTAAATTGAGGCCTCATGAAGGGGCTTATGAGAATCTGGAAAATTATCCAGTATTAATCATATCAGAAGTTATGTGGAATTTAAACTAGGAAACCTGGAATGACACTTGTTGCCACTGAGAAAATGTTTTAGAATTTAAAAGGAAAGTTAAGATTTTTTAAATTACCCCAAATTAGCCTTATTCTTTTACAAATAAACAATTTAAAAATTGTGAGCCTTCCACATAAAATCTAACTTCTTTAAAATCCCAAAATAATTTTTTAATTTCAAATTTAATTTTATATTGGTATTCAATTTATTTTCTATTTTTATGCTGTGATTTATCCTAATCCGGTAAATGTGCATATGTATGTAGCTGTAAGGCTACACCACGGCCTAAACAATGGAGAGGGGACTCTTTTCTTTCATTTGCCCTTTAGTTAGCCATCTGAGTATTTTGATTTGCCTCTGTATTAGGCCTTGGTGTCATAGCTTTATATATAGAAGAAATCCCAAAGTGTTTTTGATTTGGTGTAGAGTATAGACCTAAATCACTTGCTCTTCATATAATATGACTAATGATTGTTTCATATACTAGGTTTATCAATACTCTGAATAAAGGAATAATGATAATGGACCATATATAATAGCCTATTTAACAAAATTATTATTATTTTTGTATTAGATAAATGAAATTAAAGAACTTTGTTTTTTTTTAAGGTTGTAAGAGAACTAGTCAAATATACCAATCACTTTAGAATCTTGGCTCTTAGTGCCACACCAGGTAGTGATATAAAGGTAAGTAAAATGTCTTTCCATTTATTAACACTTAGGAAAATAAGAACTTTTGTATGTGGCCAGATCAATTTTCCATTTTAGTATTTAGTTTAACATTAAGACTACAACATTTCCTACAACTTGACTACCTTTTCTTCTGTTTGCGGTTAGTTTTTATACATTAGTAATTTTCAGACTTAGTGTGCAGAAGAATCATCTAAAGCTGTTTGTTAAATTTTTACTGTTTTCAGTTCCTTTTATGTTTTATTTTGAAATGACTCTAGGCTTCCAAAAAATTTGCAAAAATTGAAGTCTCTATGATAAAATTATCAAAACCAGGAAATTAACATTAATACAATATTAGTAACTAATCTGTAGACTGTATTTGAATTTTGCTGGTTTCCCTACCAGTGTCCTTTTCTGCTTCAGAGTCCAGTTCAGGATCTTACATTGCATTAGTTGTCATATCTTTTTCCCTTCCATTCTGCGACAGTTCCTCAGTCTTTTGTTGTCTTCCATGACCTTTTCTTGTTTTCCATGATGCTTTTGAAGAGTGGGTGCCAGTTGTTTTGTAGAACATCCCTCAATTTGGGTTTGATATTTTCTCATGATTGGAGTGAGGCTATGCAGACTTCCTGATTCTTGGCAAACACTTTTTTTTGGCTCTAAACTTGACTGTTATATAATTTTGGGGGGATTTAGTTTGCTTATCTAAAACTTCTGTTTTGAGTTCTTATGAAATGTTGATGGAATATATCACTGCTGTTGGAAAGTGCAAAATATATTTCATTGACTTGTTGGACATTTACTGATATCCCTATTTCTTGGATGCTTGGCTTGAAGGGCTATGTGGAAGAAAGATGTTTCAAAAGCCTTGTTCCTCTATTGTGTCAATTCTTGTGTACTTTATAGTGTTTTTTTTTTAATTAATGATGAATTTTTAATGTTTCAAAAATTTTACTATTTTATTTCTTTTAGTGACAAAGTAAAATATTTAACATGTAACATAATTTATGATCATAACTGATTTTGTATAGGCTGTGCAGCAGGTTATTACTAACCTACTAATTGGGCAGATAGAACTTCGTTCTGAAGATTCTCCAGATATTTTGCCATACTCTCATGAAAGACGAGTTGAAAAGCTTGTTGTTCCCCTTGGTGAAGAACTCGCCGCTATCCAAAAGGCATATGTTCAGGTAAGCCATTCTGATCACAGTTCAGCTTTGGCCATTGGGAGCTCCTTTAAGTTGGCTCCTGTGTCCTTCATACATGTTAACTTCCTGGCGTTACAAGATATTTTATGCTCATTTGGTATTTTTCTTGTCCCAGCCATGGAATCAACCATCTCTCCAAGGACTCCTTGTTCCTTTTATGGAAGAATGGTATTTAGAAAGCAGGATCTAGATACTAGATAGTCTCATTGTTACTCTGGTGTCATATCTCCTAGGCTCTCTGAGTGATCTGCTTGAGTGATCTATGATGTTTTGAAGTACTTTGTTATGCAGGAATAGATAACCAAAACATTCATTCATCATTTAACCTTTAATAAGTCTTTATTAAAGATAATTTTATAGGAATATGATTTGGTTTTAAATTATTTGTAACAAAATTCTAAGCATAATTAAGATATGGCAAAGTCTTTCCAGTAATCAGCTCCTAAATACAAATACATTTGGTTATGATTAAAATTATTCCACTTACAAGAATGTAAACAATGTAATTTGTATAATTGCATATAATAATTTAATATTACCAATATTTTTAGACTGCTTCTTTAGGCATAAGTGTACTAAAATATTTCAACTTTAGGAAATAAAACTAAATTTTGAATCATTTTGTTATGTTTTGCTATAGTAGGTCTTCACTGAAGATTTTTTTTTCACTCTGTCTTCAAGCTCATTCCTTCATCAGGACCTTTGGTCTGCTGTTTTCTCTGCCTTAACTGCTCTGTCTTCAGAACCTCACATGCTAGATACACCTTATCATTCAGTGTATTCAAGGCATTTGATTTAGTCATCAGTCTGCAAATATTTACCTATGTGCCAGACCTTGTTGTAGGCACTGAAGATGCAACAGAAATCAAGACCATCCTTTCATTGTAATTAAACTGGGGAAGAGGAGGGAAGTTAAGAAATAAACAGAACAACACATATGTCTTTCAATTATAGTTGGGTCTAATTAATGGTTGTGCTGACTCTCATATGGATATTATCTGGGGATAAATATCAAGTACTTTAAAATTTTATCATTACATTTTCTGTGTTTTATTTAAAAATTCATTTTAGGACAAACTTTAATATACAGTTTTATGTCTTACTTTAGTATGTAATGAAATAATTGTATTTGAAAAAGGACTTTAAGACAAGCTTAAACTACATTTTTTTTTTTTGAAATTTGCAGATTTTGGAAGCATTTGCCAGTTCTTTGATTCAGAGGAATCTTTTGATGAGAAGGGATATCCCCAATCTAACAAAATACCAGATAATTCTGGCAAGAGATCAATTTAGGAAAAATCCATCTCCAAACATTGTGGTAGGTATTTTAAAATAAATTTTGATGATAGATTAAGTTTTTACTCAGAGCCAGGATGAAATGTAAATAATGATTATTTTTCGGTATATGTATATTATTACTGCATAAAGAATTCAGATTTGATTTGTATACTTTATAAAAGCATGAAAAAAATTAACAGGAATACAGCCTAATGCTTTGAATTAAGATAAATTTACCTTATAACTTTTAATTAAGAGTTGGTCTTTTAGTTTATTTTTGTTTTGCAAAGTCAAAGAGCTATGAGAGGATAGATTCTAAGTAACTTTTAGATCCATAGCTTTTTGTCTTGACTCGATATTGAGGTTGGAGGAAACATCACAGTAAGCTTCTTATTTCTAATCTTCATAGGAGAAAAATAGGCGAATAGGAACATTATCCATCAAGCTAGGTCCAAAGTCAGGAGATGCTCACAAGCATAAAAAGGCACTGAGTTTTTCTTGGAACTGAAAAGGAACGCATGTGCAAAAGAACAGAGGCAGTTGAATAAAGGTATGAGGGAGCAAGCCAATTTGGCTAAGGTAAAGGATTGAGGAAGTCAGAGGTGATAGTTAATCTAGGTGTGACCACATGGGTGCATCTTTAAATGTTATACCAGAAATATGGACTTTATTCTCTAGTATCTGGGGAACCACTAAGGGAAACTCCTCTGTGAAATTATATAATATACAATTAGAATATTAGTATATTTATAAAATGTCTTTAAATTTTTGCTAGGAGTTAAAGATTTATTAAAATTTTAAATAGTAAATTTAAAACAATCTTATTGATGACAGTTTATATTTTACAGAGAGGTGGTTTTACTCTTTCACGTAATTAGGCTCCCATTTTAGGGCATTTTTCACTATCTTGGAAACATTTAAACATTTAACATCACTGATGTTAAATGCTACTAAAATGTAAGCTAGAGAATAATAGTCTTTATCTCTACTAAAGGCACATAATTAAAATATGTTCTCAATGGTCTTCTTTTAAAACTCTCTTATTAAATAGATACACCTGCTGTATGTTCCCCTATAAGGAATGTGTAGTTCACTTTTCCTTAAGAGTAGTGGTTAAAAGCACAAGGACACTGGGCCAAATGTCCTGGCTTCAAATAATAGTTCTGCTGCTTACCAACAGTATGAGTTTTTTCGTCTGTAAAGTAGGCATAACAATAATACCCACTTCCTGTATTTGAAGATTAAATGAATTTGTACAAGTAATGTGCTTATAACAATGTCTCCTCGATGTCTGATGTTATTATGGCTCATATACTTGGTGGTAACTGTTAGTGTTAAACAGTCTGATTAAATATTTGTCCTGATTCCATAACATTCATGAGGATAGGCCCATATCTGACTTATTTTCCATTGTATCCCAAATGTCTAGTTCAGTGCTTGACACATAATAAATACCTATTAAGTAGTTTTAAAAGACAAATGAATCTATGTACTGCTAATAATTTACCTATAAAGAAAAACAGTATATGAGAAATATTTACCCTCTTTCACTTATTCTCTTTAAAACTTAAATTTCATGTTGAATTAAGAAAAAAATATAAAGGGACAGATTTTATATGGAAAATACATTGCCACCTTCCATAGCAACATCCTGTGACACTCAATGAAACCAGTAAGTTCTACATGGAACATGTATCTTAATTTTTTCTCTCATTAAATGTGATATATACTTGTTTTTCTAGGGAATACAACAAGGCATAATCGAGGGAGAGTTTGCTGTTTGTATTAGTTTATATCATGGTTATGAATTATTGCAGCAAATGGGAATGAGATCATTATATTTCTTCCTTTGTGGAATTATGGATGGAACTAAAGGTAAATTATTTAAAGAAATACTGACATGTATAATTTTGGCTAAAGACAAATGTTGAACAATTTGGTTACTTAAAGGTGCTTTTAAAAAGCAATGAAGTGGTTTTGTAATAAGTGGCAGTATTTCTTTGTTTTTGATAAATTGCTGGAAATGAACAAGCCATTTATTAATACATACGTGAATGTAGAACTAGAAAACATTGATGGTTTCATGTTTAAGTTTTAAAAATTTGCATTTCTAAAGATTAATATCTTAATAATAAATTTGATTAGTTTTGCTATTAAATTTATTTATTGGGAAAACTTTTTCTCAATTTCTGAAGGAATGACTCGAGCAAAAAATGAACTTAGGCGAAATGAGGACTTCATGAAACTCTATAATCATCTAGAGTGTATGTTTGCACATACACGTAGTACTTCAGCAAGTGGCATTTCTACTATCCAAAAAGGTCTGTTTTTTCTTTTAAAATATTGTTGTTTCCTCTTCATCAAGGTTAATTTGGAAATTTTACTTCATTGATACACGTCTTTCTATACTTGTATTTCTATAGTAATAGATCTGTTAAATGCTAAAAGGGATAAATAGAATAGAACAAATAAATAAAATACAATAAAAAGGAGTAGCTTAGGGTAAATGTATATATTCAAGCAGTTTATAATACAAGTTAGTAGTTGTTATGGTCGTGAAAAAATTCTGAGAATTACTAAAAACTGATTTATAGCTTACTTAATATTTTCTTTCTTCTATGTTGTTGCTGATTCCTTTTTGGATTTTCTCTCAGGATGAAATTTTTATAAAAATTCAAACTTTATTTTGCTTTAAGATTTATGTGCTATCCAGATGCTACTTAGTGTTTAAATAAAAAAAAAGTTTTAACAAATCCATTTTGAAAATGGTAATTAAAATATATTAATGTAATTGAATGTGAAAAAACAAATTTTTTAATATTTTTTTTTATTTTGCAGGAGATAAAGACTTTTTCTATAGTCACCCGAAATTAAAGAAATTAGAAGAAATTGTAGTTGAACACTTCAAGTCGTGGAATGGTAGGTCATATTTAATAGCCTCAGGGCAAGGCAAAGTTATTGAAAAAGCTAAAACTCTGACTCATTAGTTCCTGCTAGCTATTATGGAGAAGTTGGGCTTTTAATTACTCTAGATAATGAATATAAAAAAACTGAGAAATTTTGGGAGGATGGGGCAACGGGAATAATAGGAATGTTAATACTGTTAGATATGTGAAAAAGAAAAGATTAGTCTTGGGCAATATAAGGGAAGCAGATAGTAAAATAATATATAATATGATGGTAGGGAAAAGTGAACTAGGTAGGAAGATAGTCATGAAGGAGGCTGTTTGATATAGGGTGATATTTGAGCTGTTAACCTGATGGAAGTGAGGGAGCAAGCCTTGAGGATTTCTGGGGGAAGATCATTCCAGACAGAGAGAATAGCAGATCCAAAGACCCTGAGGCAGTAGAGTGCTTGGTATGATTAAGTATCAGTAAACAAACCAATTTGGCTGGAATAAGTTTAATGAGGGTAAGGGTAGTTTAGAAGGAGGCTGGAGAGGTAGCCAGGGGCAGACCTAGGGCTTGTAGGCAAAGTCAGGACTTTGGATTTTATTCTTTGAAAGTGTTTGCTTTGTGCAGTTGTTGCAGAGGCATTTAGAGCTACAGAGTGATATACTCTGACTTACATTTTTAAAAGATCACTCTGGTAGTTTTGTGGAAAGTAGACATTGATGAATTAGGAGTCTGTTGTAACAGCCTAGGTTGATAACAGATGGTGGCTTTAATATTGGAAGTGCTGAGAAGTGGTCATAGATTCTAGGTATATTTTGAAGTTGGAGCCAACAGTATTTGTTGATGGACTGGACATAGGATATAAGAAAAAAAGGAATCATGGGTGTGTGTGTTTACGGATGATTATATGAACAAAGAGAAAATTAACAATATAGAGAAGAAAGAGCAAACATGTTAGGATGCTTTTGAGACATCTAAATGGTAATGTGTAGACATTGGAAAAGTGAATCTGGATTTCAGAAGAATGGTCTGGGCTATTTTTATCTATTTATAGATGCATGAATAAATTTTGTAGTCATCAGCATAAAGGCAGTATTTAAAGTTTTAGGAATGCATGTGATTACATCACCAGGAATACAGTTTAGGGACAAGAGAGCACCCAGAATGTAGTTCTGAAGAATACTAATTTTTAGAATTCAGATGGAAAAAAGCCACAAAGGAGATTGAGAAAGAAACTAGACAAGTGAAGTATTAGAGAAGCTGAGGGAGGAGACTATTTCAGTAGGAAGGAGCAGACTGTATTAAATACTGCTGAGAGGTGTGGTTATATGAACTAAAAAGTATCCATTGAATTTGGCAATATGGAAGTTATTGATAACTTTGATAGAGGAGCTTCAGTGGAATGAAGGCAGAAAAACAGGCTAGTTGAAGAAGACATGCTTTGCATTGAAAGTAGCTATTGGTTAGGGATTGGTCAGATGCAGAAGCTCAATGCTATGGTGACTCAAAGGAGGTTTGTCTAAAATAACTTTTCTTGCAGCTTCTGTTACTTTTTCTTTATGTATTGTGAATTTAGCTTTATATGTATTAAGTCATTTAATCCTTAGGGTTGTTATGAAGACTAAATGAATTAATATATAAATGCTTAGTATTTATATATTAAATACTAATGGCATGCACAATAATTATAATTAATATAATATAAATCATATGGAAGAAAGAAGGATTGTCAAAGTCCCAAGCAAGCTTAAAAATGGAAGAAAACTAATAACAGAAAATACCACACAACTTGCAATTATTAGCTAATTGCTATGTGCAAGTCTGCATACTTTATATTTACTAGTTCATTTAACCATCCCCTCAATCCGTATTAGATATGAAGAAACTAAAGCTTAAAGAAATAAAATAACTACCATGGCCACACATCACCCAGAGAGTAAGTGACCCAGCCTACAAGCTCATGTTCTTATTCATACATTCTACTGCCTTTGAAGCACAGAGACATTGGGAGGAACTTTGCAATTGGCTTGTAGGGTATATTCAGTAGTTACTGGAGAATTTGAAAGTATAATAGATATGGGGACCAAATTCCATGGCCTGGATTAAGACAGTGCCTTTAGTAAATAGAAAGAAAAGGGAAGATTTATGAAATCAGTAGGAACTCTACATTTCTTTACTTCTGACTTAGAATGTAAAGGGAAATAATAGGCATCATGCATGAAATGAAGGCCCGGTCAAAAGTGACTCATAATTTTTATTTGATTTGTATAGGATTTTATTTTATGACAGCCAATGAGAGATAAGTAGCTAAGGTTATTAAAATTACTAGGAAAGGTGAGAAAACCAGCAAAAGTTTAAGATGTCTTAAATTATTCTTTTGAAAGAATTGTCATTCATTACTACATAGTTTCGGGCTTGTCTTTTGAACTAGTTCTTATCTATATTCTTTTTTAAAAGTTTTAATTAATTTTTTTTTTGGTTATATAGCTCAAAACACATCTGAAAAGAAATGTGACAAAACCAGAGTTATGATCTTCTCTTCATTTCGAGATAGTGTTCAAGAAATTGCAGAAATGCTTTTACAGCACCATCCAATTATTAGAGTAATGACTTTTGTTGGGCATGCCTCAGGGAAGAGCATGAAAGGTTTTACCCAGAAGGAGCAACTGGAGGTAATTATTTTCAGAGACGATGAAGTAAAAATAATATTGGTTAGCTTTGCACTTATGCGTTTTTGTTTTAACTACTGGTCAATTGGGTATTTCTTAAAGGTAATTTTATAGTAAAACGTAAAAAAAAATGGTGTACACACACACACACACACACACATACACACACATTTTTAAGTAATGTAAAGTGTAATATTTAAGCAGATAGTCTGTGGAATCATACTACTGGGTTGGAATCCTGGCTCTTCTACTTACAAATTTCTTTACATCCTGTGCCTCAGTTATCCTTATCTGCAAATGTACTCCCTAGAATTGTAAGCATTAAATGAAATTGTGCGGTAGAGCCTTCAATAAATGTTTACTGTTTCTTTAAGTCGCTCTAGTTATTTTAAACAATTATGTCTTTTTCTGTTATTTAAAAATCTTAATTTAAAAATATAGTCAGAGGAAACCATGGTGGTATTTAAGGTAGCCATATGCCCTGAATGAGAGGTCACAAGTTTTCCACATACTGTGATATGTTTTGGGGGGAAGTTTTTAGACTCTAAATTTTTATAAACTGTTTACAGATTTTTGCAGATTAGCTATACGACTACACTGAGTAATCACTGACAATTAGGTGTGTCTTTAAGGTCAAATTCATTTTTGGTAGATCCTTTCTTGATTCTTTCAACATTAGTAGAGGAGGAATCTCGTTCTTTAAATAACTTTTATACCAGCCCTCACTGTACTCAGAAGTCTGTTTAAGCTATCTGGATCTGGTGGGGAGGGTAATTTCCTGAGTCTAACTATACCACCTTTTCCTATCTCAAGTCTGATTGTAAGTATTTTAAAGGGTTCAGACATCTAGTAGGTGATTATTACTAATCTTAACATTTGTATGTGAATGAAAAATAAAGTGAATTTTTACCTAGGAGGGTCAAGTTGAATTAAATTATTTAGGAACAGGTGATGAAGTCACAGAGGAACTGGAGGGCCAGATTCTTTAGGGCCTTATGGGTAATTTCCATCTTATTGACAGTAGTAGCTTTTACTCTGAATGAGATGGGAAGAAGCCCTTGGAGAGTTTGGAGGATAGGAGAGTCCTGGCCTGATTTATATTTTAAAAGAATCACACTGATTAAGAATAAACTATAAGGAGCTAAGAGTGGAAACAGGAAGACAAGTTGGAAGACTTATTATAATAATTCAAGCTAACAATGATAGTGGCTTGTACTACAGTGATAGCAGGGAAAGGTTTGAGAAATGATTGTATTCTGTATACATTTTGAAGGTCAGGCTGACAGACTTTATTAACATTAGAGTGGGATGTATGATAAAGGAGTATGAAGGTTAATGCCAAGGTTTTTGGTTTAAACAACTAAAAATTGCTGCTGTTAACTAAAATAGCTAAGACTGTAGGAAACATAGGTTTTGGAGAGAATATCAAGAGCTTGGTTTTGGACAAGTTAAACTGTCATAACCGTGAGATTAGTGGTTTTCTAACTATCAAAACTGGAGTAGTTTATTTCCTCCTAATACTTCATAGACAGATACTTTTGAACATTACAATAAACATGAATTATGAATAAAGTAAAATTACTGTAAAACAAAGGTCATATTCAAATTTTTTATTATTAAAATCAACAAACAAAATTATTCTGTTAAATTTCTAAACTCTTACTCTTAATTTTTTCTATTTCTTGTTGGCCAGTAATAAACAATTTGTAACTGGCACTAGCAATAAACAGTTCATGGGCTACACTTTGAGTAACACTGTTTTACACATCAAATAGAGTTGTTGAATGAACAATTGAATATATAAGTCTTGTTTCATAGGTTCATGGATTCATGGAAGTATATATTTGGGAGTCATCATCATGTAGACTGCATGAAAGTACAAACCGATTGAATGGAGATAGGGAAAATGTCCAAAGACTGAGCTCTAGGGTACTTCATTGTTATGATGCCGGAACCCGCCCGACAGAGTGGAACAGTCCTGAGTGGGGGAGCGAAGGTTAGGAAAAAAGACAGAGAAGAGAAAAAGAGTTCCAGAGGGCATACAGTCAAAGCTGCAGCACCCAGTTTATTTAGCACTGTATACTTATACGGCTTGAGTACATGACAAACTGCTGAAAACAGAACCACAAGTATCCAGAAACAAAAGCTGAGATTAACACAAGGCGGAGAGAAACCTCCTCCCTTGGAGTTCCAGGAACTGATAATTCCTTATCAGCAGTAGTGCAGAAGCAGCTTGCAAAGGGCTCCCAACATTATGAGATAGATATGATTATGATTCCATGGAATCAGAATAAGTGGCTAGTATAATCAGAGAAAGACCAAGGGAGTGTTGTATCCTGGGGACAAACAAGGAAGAAGAGTGATTAAATGTATAAATGCTGCTAGTAGGTCATGTAAGGTGATAACTGGGAATTGACCATTGGATAAAGAGGTGAGAAGGCAACAGGGCTTGGAAAAAACAGTTTTAGTGGAGTGATGGAGATAAGCCACCATTGATTGCAAAGAGCTGGAGATAGCAAGTATACAAGTCTTTCAAGGGTTTTTGCTATAAAGAAGAGCAAAAATGGAAGTGATTTTTTGTTTGTCTTATGTTGGGTTGTGAAAAAAAACTTGACGATAGAGTAGAGGAGAGTATTGCTTGAATAATCTATGAGTAGATGAGGGAAAGGGATGGGATCTAGTACAAAAATAGAGAGATTGACCTCCCTTAACATGGAATTTATTCAAAACAATAGGGGGGAAGGTAGACTATGTAGCCATAGGTACGGGTGGATGAGTTGACCTGGTAGTGATACCTTGTGGAAGGTCTTTTTGATTGCTCAATTTTTGTTCTGTCACCAGCTGAGAGTGAGGATAGAGAGGAAGTATTAGAAGTTTGATGAGACAGGAGAGTAGGAAACGGTTATCTGGGAGAATGGGGAATGTGAATGGATTAGGGAAATGTAAAATGATTTTCATATAGCACCAAGGGCCCATTCAATTGAGAAATTATGAATTTAAAGTGAAACCAGTTAACATAGTTGATGTTTTTCTCCAGCCACATTCAACTGTATAAGTACAGACTCAGAGTAGGTGGAAAGTGGGATACAACCAGTGTCGGAGTTTATAATCAGAGAAATATGGAGTGAGAGGAGCAAGAAAGACCTTGCTCCCTGGCATGTGTCATCAGTTTGGCTCAAATAAACTCATAAAATTCTCTACAGGTTTGGACGTTTTTTACATTGACAACTCTTATAGTCATATTTTGGGTGGCATATTCTACTACCCCCTCACTGGAATAACAGTATAAAAGGTAAGGTGTATTTGTTATTGTAAGAATGTCCAAACCTGTAGAGAATTTTTATAAGAGTTTATTTATTTGAGCCAAACTGACAACAGTGCCAGGAAGCAAGATGTCATGCTTCAGATGATGACAGTTTTGCAATTTCTTTTCTACATTTGGAATTAGGGAGAAAGCAATTAAGACAATTACATAGAGGTGGGAGTAAGGGTAGGGGATTAGATTATAGGATAGTTAAGATTACATGCTCTTTTGAGGCCTCTGAAAAAGAGGCATCTCAAAGGTGTGTCAACCTAGATGCAAGAAACAATGAGCAGGGCTTGCTTAAGGCAAAGATAAAACTGTTACTAAAGAAGTTATAGGCCTGAGGTGTGACTACCTACCTTCACCTGGCTAGTTAGGAATTTGTGATCAGATCACTCTGAGGTTACTTTTGGTTAGATTTCTTACAATGCCCCTTTTTCATCCACAATTCTAAGAGTAATAAAACATTCTTACTTTGCATACACCTAACAATAAATTTAGATCTAGGATGTAATAAATAGCAGTAATTTCTCTGGGTTACTTACCTTCCCTATATGCCCTTTTAGTGATGCTAAAAATAGCATCTGGGATTTCTCATTCCTGGGTGAATTGTTAACAAACCCTTTTGGAATTACAACCCCTATTAAGGCAAGGATTAAGACTGCCCTTTGCATTTTACCACAGTTTCTTTTGGCTTATATTCCCATTTTGCCATGCTTTTCCTATTCAATAGTATTCATGGAGATTTTTAATCTGATTTCATCATTTTGAGGTGAGCAGGAAAAGTTTGCTTTGAGCTACAATTCTCTTATATTTGCATCTAGTTATTTTTAAGTTATTTTAATTTTAGGTGGTGAAACAATTTCGTAGTGGTGGTTACAATACATTGGTTTCTACTTGTGTTGGTGAAGAAGGTTTGGATATAGGAGAAGTCGATCTTATAATATGTTTTGATGCTCAGAAGAGCCCAATTCGTCTTATACAACGAATGGGTAGAACTGGCCGAAAACGTCAAGGCAGGATTGTTGTTATCCTTGCTGAAGGACGAGAAGAACGTGTAAGTAGACTTTTAGAAACATGATTTATTAATTTAAACTTGAGAAATACAGCCTAAAGACAAATTCAACATTTTTCTACCTTACAATGTGATCACCCCAGTAATTCTCATAATTATCTGTCACCATGCAAATTTAACACAATATTATTGATGCAGTATCTTATTTAATTCTGTGTTAACAATCCTGTAAGGGTAGTATTGCTTTTCTTGTATACAGTAAAGAAAACTGAAGTGTAGAGAGGTAAAGTAAGAAGCTGAAATAAGGGAATATTTTTAAAACAATTTACACTTATTTATAAATATCAGCCTTACTCAAAAACAGTAAGATACTAAATAAGATTTCTTTTTTACAATATAGTTACTAAGGTAGGCTTTTGTAATAATAGACTTTGAAATGATTTTCATCAAGAGTTAATTGAACAGGGTTCAAATTCAAGACAACAGATATTCTATTCTCTAAGTATTTAAGTTGATCAGAGTTGAATTTATTGTTTAGAATAAACCAAAACTAATAATTGCTTGTTATGGCTAAGTGATTATTATAGAAATAATATACTCTAATGTTTGTTTTTTCAGACTTATAATCAAAGTCAGTCCAACAAAAGAAGTATTTACAGAGCTATTTCCGGTAACAGGCAGGCCCTTCATTTTTACCAGCGAAGTCCACGAATGGTTCCTGATGGAATCAATCCAGAATTACATAAAATGTCCATTACAAATGATGTCTATCAACCAGAGAAGCTTTCTCGAAAGTTGAAGCAAAAGTCATCTATCTTTTCCCATAGGAATGGTAAATAAAAAATTTTGCATTTAAAACATGCACATTTTTCCTTTTAGTTAGCAGGTCATATAATGATGTATTTGTTCTTTGAGGAGTGCTATGTGCATTCATTCTATGATGTTATGGATGTTCTCTTAGGAGGGAAAGGATGTGTGGTAAAGGGCAAGAGACACTGGCAATGTAGTGTAATAGAAACTCAGTGCTAGGAAAATTAAAATATCCTCTTTACAAAATGTAGAAAAGAAAGAAAAGTTTTATTATTGAATAAGCATTAAACCAGATTACAGTGTGCATTGTAGGCAATCCACAAGGACAGAAATTCTACCCTGTTCACTACCCTAAATACTTAGGATCCTTTACATACATATTCTCAAGATTAACAGTAACTTGTCCTGGTATAAGAAGACAGCACCATTTGCTAGACATTCTTTCCTAGTTCATCCCAAATTCACCTGGTAATCAAGGTAGCCATTTGTGTTAGCTAATTGCCTTTATTCAATGAAATAATAAAACTTATCTCTATGACAAGCAGATAGTGACAGCTCTGAGACTGATACCTAAGGTAAAGTCCCCTGGTGACTGGGACATGGCAACACTAATCTTCCTTGATGTTTACATTTCAAAGAGACAGCTTCTAGACCTTTAGATGTTGAAAATCTGGCTAGAGGCTTGCTTACTTTTACAGAGATTTGCATGCATACCCAAGGGTTAAAGAAGGAATTTACAAACATTTTCAAGTGTCTTTGGAATTGCTCTAAAAAAGGGAGGGGGAATGGTTTCCCTTTGCAAAGGAGATAATTCTTTTTCTTTTTTCTTTTTTAAAAGAAACAATAGTGCCAAAGTTAGACTAGGTTATTGGTAATACTGAGTCAGCTAGAAACAAATGCTTTGGTGCCAGGGAGCATAGTTAATATTGAAGGTGTTGCTAGTTTAAGGACTGCAGAGGTTTTGGTGATATCAAAAAATTATCTTGAAATATTAGCACTATGAAAATGAGAAACTAAAAAGTTTCTTTTTTTTTTTTTAATCTTTAAGGAGGGCTTTCAAAGAATCATAAAATTATGCAATTGTATTTTAAGATTTGGGAGGAACTTTTGGATCATTGGTCTAATTACTGTTAGGAATGTTTTCTGCTATATCTTTGTTACATGCACATCTAGCCTCAACTTGAACATCAGTTAAAGCAAATTATATTTCTTTTTGAGGGTTCATTCTATTGTTGAATATCCTTGTATAGAAGAAGGTTGTTTTTTATGTTGAAAATCTTTGTACCTTTTTCTCATTGATTTAGTTTTGTTTTCTCAATGCAAAGAATGGTTATGATCCTTGGTTTACCTATGTAGCAGTTGTTTGTATATTTGAAGACAGTACCTCTCAGGTTTGTTCAACTGTTTGTCCTACTGGTTTTCATACCATGATGTTTTAAGGTCCTTTTCCTCTGAGTCACCTGCTTTAGATTCCCTTAAACTTGTTAAAGTTCTTTCCCTTAACTCAGAGCCATTAATAAATGCTTTTTGGATATACCTATTAAACCTAATACAAATCTACTTAATAGGAATATGCCTATTGTTTTACAAGACTTTGCCAAAGTTTTGCTTAAAATGAAAAGAAAATATGTATTCTGAATTTTCTTGAATTTATTAAACTAATAATAGCATCAAAACTTAATAAGGTTGACATAAATTGTGATCATTGCATTTTTATAAATGTTAATTAACCATATGTTTAATAATTGTTCTAAAATGCTACTAGGAATGGATGGCAAATTTCTTTAGTAAAATTCTAGAACCTGTCCTTTTTTAAAAATTGAAGTATTAGCTCATGTTCATTTTTCAGTACTTTTTTCTTCATTATCCCAGATTTTTCAAGTGACACCGATTCATCTTGCCAAGATTGTGTGTATAATGTAATCTTCTATATATCAGTATATAATTCATTGGGGCTTAGAGGCCTGAATTTATTTAAAGTGAGTAGGAGAGTAGAATATTTTCCTATTTCAAAAGTCTTACAGTGATCTGAGAGATCACTTAGTTTAAATCCCTTATTTTACGAAAGCTTCTTATAGTATTTGGGAATAGCTAAGACACAAGTTTCTTGTTTCCTGTTTCAGTAGTCTTTATGATTTTTTTTTCTGCCCTCATCTGTATTAGGCCAGAGTTCCTGCTTTATAATGTTTATCCCTTCCAAACTGGCAATTATTTTCGTTTATAGAGATTTTGGAAGTCAAAAAAGGTTAATTTATCATTTTTAAAAAAGTATATTATTATGTCATTTTTAAAACAGTAGGTCTTTTTTATCATCCTCCACTCACCACCCCATCCCCCACCTTTAAGACTTAAGCTAAAAACTCTTTTTATTCTCGGAGTTCCCACCATCCCCAAGCTTCAGATAGCCCTTGCAATATATGTTATGATAGAATCATGGTAGTAGTTTTTATTTGTATGTTATCTGACTGTTTCATGCCAAGTCTTAGACAATAAAATGGAGAGAGTCCAAAAGAGACCAAGACTGAGAGCCTAGCTACCTGGCTCTATTCTATTAATGAAGTCATTACCAAAGTTAGCCCCTAGATAGAAGGGTGCAGTAGTACTTTTAAAGAGGTGAGAGAAGTTAGGAGATATGTAGAAGGAAGAAGTGATAATTAGAGTGATTATAGGAAGAATACTACTTTTAAGGAATAGAATCAGTAGCTTAGCGATGAATAGACAGATGATGTTGTATATTTTGTGTTTGCCTAACAGATTTTTTTAACCTCTTTTTTTTTTTAATTTTTTTTTAAGTTCATTGGGATGACATTGGTTAATACAATTATATAATTTTCAGGTGTACATTATAATTTGACATCTATATATTCTATTGTGTGATTACCACCCAGAGTCTAGTTTCCTCCAGCTACCATATATTTGATCCCCTTTACCCACTTCACCCTCCCCCAACTTCCCTGTATTTGACCCCCTTTACTCTGTCTACCTCTTCCCTCGTCCCCCATCCCCTACCCTCTAGTAACTACCAGTCCATTGTTTATGTCCCTGAGTCTCTGTCCTGTTTTGTTGCTTTTAGGTTTATATCCCACATATAAGTGATATCATGTGATTTTCAACTTTTTCAGTCTGGCTTATTTCACTTAACATGACTAACTTGAGGTCCATCCAGTTTGTCGCAAATGGCAGTATTTCATCTCTTGTGGCTGAGTAACATTCCATTGTATACATGTACCACAGCTTTAGCCAATCATCTATTGTAGGACACTTCAGTTGCTTCCATTTCCTGGCCATCGTGAATAGTGCTGCTATGAACACTGGTGTGCAAATCTCTTTTGGGATATGAGTTTTCAAGTCTTTGGAGTAAATACCAAGTAGAGGGATTTCTGTATCATATGGTAGATCAATTTTTGAGGACCCTCCATACTGTTTTCCATAGTGGCTGTACCAATTTGCAGTCTCACCAGCAGTTATGAGGTTTCCTTTTTTTCCACACCCTCTCCATTTTTTTTTAACCTCTTTTAAATCTCTGTTCAACTTATAGGAATGAGGCAAAGTAATTCCAAGGAAGACTGGTTCTTATCAGAAGAAGAATTTAAATTATGGAACAAACTTTATAGATTAAAAGATAGTGATGAAATTAAGGAAATAACATTGCCTCAAGTTCAGTTTCTATCTTTACAAAATGAGGAAAACAAATCAGTAAGTTGACTATGTTTTCAGACACTCTTTATAGTGATGATACAGTAGCTTTGGGAGTAAAGAGAATGCTCATGATCAGAATGTCAACTTAAAAAATTAAGAATGTAAACAGTTTAAAAATAATATTAAATTAAGTCTAAATTTGTAAAACTTCTAGTTTTCTTATGCTCTTATCATATATATATTTTTATAATACTAATATATATTTATATTTTTATAAGTTCTGCCTTTTCTTCATGACTCTTTACCATATGAAAATTTCTGTATAGGCATAATTTACACGATTGTTATATTACTCTGCAGAATTTCATAGTCTGACAATATCACTGTTGTTTTTTGGAATTCTTTTCAATATGTTACTAATGTAAAATTATGCTGTCACAAGCATCTTTGTAAAAACATTTTATTTTTTGTTTTGAAATATAGTAAAACTTTAATTTGGCTGTTAGTATTTATTTTGCTTCATGAATAAATTATTGGTGAACTTAATGAAAGTCAAAAAATTTATTAAAGGTTATTTATATGCCTAAAGAGTAGGAAAAACACCTCAGGAAAGATTCCTTTTAGAAAATTTATAGAGCTTGGAATATATGGTTATTCAGAATTTATATTTTATTCACTAACAGGGAAAGTAAGGCATGTCAGCAGGCATGAAGAATTGGGATTTGTATCACTGGGAGATTGTGAATGCCTCCATATTAGATGATAAGATATAAATCAAGCAAAATAGTAGTTTTGAAACCATACATTTTCTTAAATATTTGCTCTTAACATGGAACTATATAAACAGGAATATAGTCAAGTAGTAACTCATATGTCATTTATTTTAAAAATGTATTTAAAAGTCATCTTTATACTTTATTAAATTATTTTCTTTTTTCTCAGAGTTTAGTTGCAAGTACCTAAATGAATTCAAATTATTTATGTTGAGCTATTTGTGTATTAAGTGTGTGTGTTTTTTTTAATTAATTTGTGAAATCAGAGTATGTGTGTTTTTATCATTTTCATTATTTTTAAAATCATTAATCAAGATTCAAGAACCAACCATTGGAATTCATCAACTCTCTCTTTCGGAATGGAGACTATGGCAGGATCATCCTTTTCCTACATATCAAGTTGACCATTCAGATCGATGCCACCATTTTATAAGCATTATGCAAATGATAGAAGGAATGAGACATGAAGAGGTAAGGTTTTATTGTAACTTTCTTTTGCCATTATGATGGTGAAACTATAATATTTAATCTTTATCCTGAATTTGAAGTCATTATTATGAGAAACAAGTATTATAAATAATTATAGCTAGAATATTTTGTTTTTCTGTATAGATCCTTGTGATCTCAATAAGGATCCAGATTTCTGCCTTAGGTGAAGTAGGCTTAATTGAAAGAATATTATCTATAAATATTGATAGACCAGAGTTAAATTTTAATATACATAACGATTTAAATAAACTGTAAAGATTCTTGTTAGATGCGATTTATTGAAATATTCTCTATCACATAGGTCATTTGGTATGTCCCTTATATCCTGGTGGTAGGTTAGAGAATTATTTATTCCTTCAGCAGTTTCTTGATTATTCTTCCTTGAGAAAGTCAGAATGATGAACCTATTATGAGAGTGAAGCCCAAAATGCCTGGGTTAGAATCCCAACACTACCTCTACTAATTGTGCATCTGTTCATTACTTAACCTCTTTGTGCCTGTTTCATCTGTAAAATAGGGATGATGATGAAACCTTCGTAGGGTTGTTGTGAGGATTAAATGACTTAATACATGTAAAGCACTTAGAATATTAACTGGCACATAGTAAGTACTCAGTAGATTGTAGCTGGAATTTTTCTTACTAGTTATTGTTTACAAATACATGTAAATAAAGGAATTAGTTGTGAATCTAAGCAAAACTTGTGCCATCAAATTAACACATTCGGTGTCCTCTATATGCCAGTATCTGTTCCAGGCCCTGTGGCTACATCAGTGAAAAAGCCAGATAAAATACTTTGTCTGTGGGAGCACATACACTACCAGAGAGACAGACATTCTCACATTAATATTTATTGTATTTATTATTCAAACAGTAGAGAGTTAACTGCTTAAGTTCCTGAATAGTAGAGGGATCTTGACTAAAGCAGCTTTCATGGGGAGGAGGGATGAATGAGCCAGGAGTGGTGGGGACTGTAGTTTTAGATTTAGAGATAAGTAAGTCTTAGAATTTCACTATAAGAGTTCTTGGTTGGGAAGTTTGTTAAAAAATAGTATTTCTAGCCTGGAGCCTAATGGACATACAAGTACCACTGTTTCAGGTGTTCTAAAAGCTGTTCTTAGTTTACCTTCATCAAGAGAGTAAATTTAACATATGTATTCGTGCTTTATATAGATATATATAGATATAGATATAGATATATATATATATATATATATATATATATATAAACTTCTTAAATATTTTTAGAAAATTAAAATATTGTTCAAATAAATTTTGGAAGTGAAAAAACTTAGTGTTTGTAACCTTATGTATTCATTAAATTTGTTCTTTCTACAAATAGTTATCATGGGTCATCCATGTATTAAGTACTGGGGATACAAAAATATTAACTGATTAAAAAAATGTATGATAATTTCATAGTAGTATCATTTACAATTTTGTTTATCAGAATAATTTTTAAGTTTTAAAAGAAAATCATTTAAATAATGTAATATTGTTTAGAAAATATTTTAACATAGAGTAAAACTCATCTCTTAGAATTGGCTTTTTTTTTAAATGCCAGTTTATTTATTTATTTTTTATACTATACATACATAATTTTTTTTAACATTTTGTTTTTTTATTTTCCCCCCTCCCAAAAATGGCTCTTTTGTTTTTTTCTGTGACTTTTTCATTTTCTTTCTTTATAGGAAGAATGCAGCTATGAATTGGAAATTAAATCTTATTTACATATGGAAGATGTTCTCTTGACATTTAGTAATTCTAGGAGCAAATACAATCATCTTGCAAATGGCACCTTTACTAGTAGCAAGAAATCTTCATTTACAAAGAATACAAATAAAGGCAGTTCTCTCTTAGTAACAGAATCCGATGAAGAATGTGCTGAAATTTTTAAACAAACTCATATCAAACCTACTAAAATTATTTCTCTAAAGAAAAAATCTAAAGAACCAAAGAAAGATCAGCCTAAAAAAGAAAACGATATTGTCATGGATTCTTTAGATACTAATGACAATTCTACTGTTGAAAATATTTTTCGAGTAGACCTAAATGATAAAAGGACATCAGATACAGATGAAGTTGCTGCCATATGTGCTGTCAATGAAAATGTTAATCAGCCATGTGGATTATTAACAGAATATCAGTTTACAAATAAATCTGCTAGTTCATTTGCTGAAAATTTTTTAGATTCTGGTTATAACAGTTTCAGTGATGAGAAATCTGCTTTATCTAGCTTATTTCTTCCATTTGAGGAAGAGCTTTGTAGAGCTAGAACAGATGACCAATTTTATTGTCATTCGTTAACAAAAGAGGTTCTCACTAATGTAGAGAGATTTTTGTCTCATTCTCCTCCACCTCTCAGTGGACTCTCAAATTTGGAATTTGAAATTGCTAAGGGTGCTGCTCTTGAAAATTTGCTTTACCTACCCTACACAGAGTATTTACAAAATGATAAAACTACCCATTTGATACAACATTCAGCTATAAATTCTCAACAGAATTTAGAATTGAATTCACTTAAATTTATTAATCATCCTGAAAAAAGTTGCCTTTATAGTAAAACTATTGATAAGATTTCTGATGAGCCAAGCTTCTGTGTCTATGATGATATAGTATGTAAAGATATTAAAAATGAAAATTTAGTATCCGACAATCATACTCAAATAAACATAGGCCCTCCAAAGTATTTTGTTGAAAACAATCGTGGTGCTGATAACAATGGCCTCCCAACATTGCTCACTGATCAGGATGAAAGTTTATTACTATTTGAGGATGTTAATACAGAATTTAATGATGTAAGCCTTTCTCCTTCAAAGAGTAAATGCAAATCATTGTGTCTGTCAGACAAAACTGGTATAAGTGAGATGACAGTGGTCTCTCAGTTCTTAATTTCTGATGAACTTTTGTTAGACATTAATTCTGAACCCCAAGATCAAATTATCTGTGATACTAATTGTTGGAAATCTCATGAAGATTTGACATGTGTAGGTGAGGAAAAACTGAAGAATGATGAATATGTTTTTGACTGCTCTAAGGACTTATTTTCTGTTACCTTTGATTTAGGATTTTGTAGTCCAGATTCTGATGATGAAATAGTGGGACATGCATCAGATACAAATAAGAATAAATTTTTAGATGACCCATCTGAAAGATGTTTCATTACTAAGGAGATAACTGATTCAAATTATGTTTCAAATCAATCAGTAATACCAAGAGATCATGCTGCTAGTTCTACAAGTAAAACCATTATTATCTCATCCAGTGAAGATAAGCAGAGTTCTACTTCTGCACATTTTCCATTGAGCACAGCAAAAAATAAACAATTTCTGTCTCCTGGATATACTCAGTTCTTTTTGCCAGTAGGAGAAAAAGTTATGAGTACACCACTTTGTGAATCAAACACATTGAACTCATTTTCTAAAAAGAGAAAGGAAATACCTAGGACACCAGATTCTAATAAGGGAAAAATAAATCTACAAAGTTTCGAAGAAACATTGAATTCAACTTTTAATGATTCGAGACTTTCTATAGAAAAAGCTAAAAGCAAGGAACAAATCCATCTGCAGCAATCCTGTCATTCTGCTGAAGGTAAGATTTCATCTTTATGAAACAAATCTTTCTAGAATAGTTACTTTAGATAAACTCATTTTTCAAAATGTAATTTCTCAGTATATAGTGTATTGAATTAGATAATTGATATATATTTCTTAAGTTGATGTTTACTGATATAAATTTTATTTTATCTACATATATATTTATGGCATGTGTGCCATGTGAAAGGTATTACACTGAAATGTAGAAGTGTAAGATTGGCCATAGCCCATGATTGTAAACCACAAATACACATTTGAAAAAATAACCAATAAAATGTGTAAATAACTACTAAAGGAATAATAAGATAGTGAATGTTTAGGAGGTTCAGAAAAATTCAAAATTTTGAACTGGATTAGATTGGAACTACAGGTTTTTATTCAATGTAGATTTTCATTTTGGCTCCCCAGGAATATTTATTATTGGGTTATGTTGAAAATAAAAGGGAATATGGATGTTATAAAATATTGGAAACAAAGGGTAAGAAGGAGAGTGTAATATTTTGGGGAGGAAGAGAGGGTTTAAATAGCAAAAACAGTTGAGAACTAGGACTATATTTGAAGGATTGAGACAAGACCATGGGAGATGAAGAGGAATCTCTGCATTTCTATGATCTAATTTATAGAAAAACTAGAAAATATAATGATAGATATTTGATATTAAAATGATTTAAGTGTCATCTACGGCCATGCCACCCTGAACAAGCCCAATCCCATCCGATCTCGGAAGCTAAGCAGGGTCGGGCCTGGTTAATACTTGGATGGGAGACCACCTAGGAAGACCAGGTGCCATAGGCGTAAAAATTTTAAACAATAAAATAAAAATAAGGGATTTCAAGTTGACAAGGTCCTTGGAATCTGTGAGGTCAACCACAGATTGCCTCGCCAAAAAAAATAAATAAATAATAATAAAATGATTTAAGTATCCTTTAAATTCTGAACTCTAGTTTATGTATGGATTGCTATAGCAAGACATTTATAGATTTTACTCCTTATGACTATGTAAAAAGGGTAGTTGCAGGATAAAATAAGTTTCCTCTAAATCTTTTTCCTATGTTCTTCTCAGTAGTATGGAAGGCTTGATTCATGAATGTTTTATTTACAATAAAACTTATTTAAAGTAAATTCTGAAAATATATTTAATTTTCAAAAATGGGCTATTCTGCATAGTTTTAGATATACTCCAACATATGTATTTTTACTAAGTGTTTGTGTTGCCTGTGAACCTTTAATATTTGCTTTAACACCTTTATATTAAATTTGTAATTGGAATCAAATTTTTTTTTTTGTCTTTGTGTCAGATTTGTATTAAAACTTTTTTTCTAGCATTGCACTTAACTACTAACCATGGGCAATATAATTATGAATACGTATGTATTAGGGAATTATTTATCAGAATATTTATTTAGTACTTTTTATTACACCTAATTGAAATAGAGGATTTAAGATCATTTGCAATGTTACATGGATACAAAAATAGTTCATTAAAATACCACTAAAGCAGTTAAAAGGAAAGCTTCCTGGAATTGGTTGGTTACTATAGCTGAGCCCTGCATTTAATTCTAGCTTTCTTAGAAGATAATGAAAAAAAGAAAACTGATTGGATAATACTGTGCTTATTTGCAAAAAGGATTTATTGAAGTTTATCTGTGTGGGTAGATGTTTTATGGGCACAGATGTGAGAAGGAATTTACTGTATGAATTTCAACTAGTTATTTATTGCTGTGTAACAGATTACTGCCCCCAAAATTAGTGGTTAAAATAACAAATATTTATCTCACAGTTTCTGTAGTTTAGAAATTCTAGAGTTGTTTAACTTGTTGGTTCTACCTTATGATTTCTCATGAGGTTATCAAGATTTCACCTGGGGTTGCAGTCATCTGAAGACATGGGGAATCTGCTTTCCAGATGGCTTGTTCAAAATGAGCGATGATGGAAAGCACACAGAAATCTCTAGTCCATAGCATTTCTAAAATCCAACAGAACCAAAATTGGAAGTTTCTTGATTATAACTCAAATCCTGAGAATAAGTCTTCATGGTTCTTGGCTTTGTCCTCTAGGTGCGTGATCCTTTTTCATAACAGGTAGCACCTGTGGAGTTTTTTCAGCCTCCTTCTTTTAGTAAAAATTTGAGATTCCAAAGGCCTCTTTTCATTTTCTCCTTTCTCTGCCTCTTTCAGTTGTAGCTGGCCGTGTTTCTTCCCATATAATTCTCATGAATCTTGTGAAAGTTAGTAGGGTTCATTTTATTAGACACTAGCCATGCCCACAAATCTTTTGGAGTAATGCTTCTAACTTGAACTTCTGCTGAGATGTCTAAAGATAGTTCTTTAATATTCTTAGAAGACCTATTATTTGAGAGGATCTGTGAGAGACATCCTTAAAATATTTAGAGCCTTTTATTTGAACTAAATGGTATTTTTTGAGGCACCATCTTTGATCTTTCTGAGGTCTTAAAGCCTCTATAGTAATACCCACAGCTTCATCTGGACAATGTTTTCCTGGCAGTCCTCTAGATTAGATCTTTGCCTGGAAGATTTCTTAATTTAACATTATTTGCCAGCTGGAGAAGCCGGGCATTTTTAAAGGCAGCAAGACTCAGCTGTTTCACACTTAATAGACCTTTAGTTTATCTCTTTTGCAATTTACTTTAACAGCAAGAAACACAGGTGATACCTGTGTCTAGGTACATTTTCTACTTTCCATGTTGTTGCAATGTTGTTGAACTTTCTGGCATTACAAAAAGGATTCTCTTCCAATTTCCAATAAGATTTTATTTTCTTTAACCTCCCACCCATAGCCTCCTCAATGGTCGTTAATCTTCCAAGAAATTTTTACTACAGACAATTCTTTTGAGTCTCTTCAAGCTTTCAATAAGATTCTCCTCAAAAGTCCTTTCAGCTTCCGCCCTCAGCCTAGTTCTAAAACTCCTTCCATGCTTTAGGATTTTGGTATAGCAATTTCCTGGTACAAAAATCTGTATTATTTATCTGTTGCTGTATAACAAATCATCCCCCAAAATGAATGGCTTAAAAAATTAAACTTGTATTACTTCATGGTTTCTGTGAACCAAGAATTCAGGAGTGTCTTAGCTGAGTGGTTTTGGCCTAGGATATTTCATGAAGTTACAACCAAGATGTTGGCCAGGGCTGGAGTTATCTGAAGGTTTGAATAAGCTTGGAGGATTACATTGCTGTTGGTAGGAGGCCTCAGTTTCTTACCACATGGGCCTCTCCATAGGGTTACTTCTTATATCCTTCCAATATAGCATCTAGATTCCTCCAAAGTGGGTGATATGAGTGAGAGCAAGGCTGCAATGAATTTTGTGATCTAGAATTTGAAGTAACACACCTTTACTTCCACTATATTCTTTTCTTAAAAGCAAGTGATTAAGTCTGCCCCACACTTAAGGAATTCTGATTCACCTCTTGAATGGAGGCATATCAAAGAATTTATTAACATATCCTAAAACAACCACAGGGCTCTTAACAGAATCTTTCATGAAGACACAAAGAAGTATCTTTAATGAAAATGTTATGAAAGTGCAGAAATAGAGCTTTAAGTACCTGAACATTTGAAGCATTCAGTTTCATACTTGAGAGTTTTGTTTCTAGCATTCTTTCCACCTTCCTAATGTGTTGTTCTAGTTACAACTTTTTGGTGAATATCTTACCAATTTTTATTTCATGCTTGTGCACAAACACACATGTATATGTACATATATGGAGACATAGAAAAAATTTTTTTATATATTTTTTTGTAGACTACATTATCATTCTTTAACTTTTTCACTTAGAAAGAGAATAAGACACAAAGGGCAGAAAGACTATAGTAGATTTTAAAGCTGAATTCTGAAACTTTGACTAACAAAATTACATTTTGTATTCTTCTAGCCTCTTTTCAGTTAATTTCTAAAATTGAACTCAAGTATGTGTTTATTACAAAAGTTATCTCTTAATTTTCTCACTGATGCTGTTTTATTTTTCTGTCTCTTCCTATGCTGATTTAATTTTCACTAGCACTTTTATTTTTCTATCTGCTGATTTTTTTGGCCAAACTGAAAAATGATCTTTTTTTGAGAGTGATTAAGTGTTGAGATTTACAAAAATAATTGTTATTGTATCTATCTATAAAATAGTGTGGCTGGATAAATTTAAATCTATTAACTACTAGACTCATTATTTTTAAATAAATTCTAGGTGAACAGTTAACAAGCAATGAAAGTGAAGATGATGAGATTTTCCGAAGAAAGAGTAAAAAAAAAAAAGGAAATGTTTTAGAATCCCCTGAGGTGAGTCATTCAGTAATCACAGTAGTATGATCATAAAGGCATCTTCTCTCTCCTTACCTTTTTTTTTTTTTAACATTTTACTTTATCTATTCATCTACTTTAGGATCAGAAAAATAGTGAAGTTGATTCTCCTCTTCATGCTGCAAAAAAGCGCAGGATTCCTCTAAACAAAGTAAGTAGATAAACAGATAATGTTATATTATTCAGATTCTTTTGGAGCAAATATTACAAG
The DNA here is from genome assembly GCA_028627145.1 of Eidolon dupreanum. Lineage (NCBI taxonomy): Eukaryota > Metazoa > Chordata > Mammalia > Chiroptera > Pteropodidae > Eidolon > Eidolon dupreanum. The sequence goes on from CM053509.1 coordinate 78,942,946, forward strand.
AAATATATTTGTATAGGTGAATGTCAGTATGTTTGATCTTACAGGTATATAGTTAACAGAAAAATAGATAGTACATCCTATGTGACTGGAATTTCTATTTTAATTTTATTCTCCTTTTAGAAACTATCCCTACTTTTGTCAGTACGCATCAGCAATTTGGCAAATGTTTTTTTAAAATACTTACTGTGTATATACAGTGTAAGGTGCTGGGGATTCTATAAAGATTTTATCCAATACTGTTTTAAATCACCTATAATCTAATAGGAGAGAAAGATAGGTAAATGGTTTTTTTTGGAGGGGAGGTAAATGTATATATTTAATGTAATATCTTAAAACATAGACAAGAGAAGGGAGAAGAGAAGGCATTGTCAACAGAGTGAACATTTTAAAGAAGGACACAAAGTTGTCAAACAGCATATCATTAGATTGTAAAGACGAAGAGTGCCAGGAAGTAACCCTGGAGAAAAATCTGAGTCCATTTTTGGTGTTTTTTCATTTGCTTACTGAATGGGTTTAAAAGAAGGAAAGGATGACTTTCCAGTAGGACTGGTGTTTGGCTTGGGCTGTTAGGCAGATGTGTCACAAATCTAGAGAAGGCAAGAAAGAGATAAATTCATTGTTGCACATGTTTGAGTTTGAAATTTTGATGGAACAGTGAAGTGTCCCTGTCTGGAAGGCATTGGTGACTATGTATATATAAAGTTTGGGTTGGAGGTGGAGCAAGTCTTAAGCCTAATGTATTCATTTGTCATCAGCTCATGGCTGATAAGTAAATTTTGAGATGAGGAAACCTTGTGTGTTTTAATTCTCTAATAAAATCTGTTAATTTGTGTAAAATTAATTAAAAATGCTGTCAGTCCATATTAACTTTTTATACTCATAGACAAGAAAAAATTATTTTAACTTGCTACCTTAACTAGAATGTCTGATCGACTTCTCAGAAGTGAATTAAAGTATTGATAATGCTGACGACCAAACCACTCTGAAAATATTCCTATTAATTGAAATTATTTTAATAACTTTCTTTGGTTCTTTTGATTGGTTTTAGATTATTCTGTAAAAGATGTAGTGATAGGCCCCCTCATCCAAATTCTTTATTTTTATATTGATTTTCTTGGTTTGAAAGGAGTACTGTATGTTTGGACTGATTTGTTGTTGTTGTTGTTGTTGTCTATAAATAAGATAAATTTATTTGCAAAGGAATTGACTAAGAAATGCAGCGACTTTCTAATTAGCTTAAAATTATTTAATCAATACAACACAATTACGTTTCAAATAATCTTTGAAAGTTCCAAAGAGTCTTGAGGGGTTTAATTGCTGTTTAATCAGATAGTAGCAGTTGAGTTACAGATTTCCATTTTAGAGAAAATGTTCTTAGTAGATCTAGCACTCTGACATATTTTCAGGCCAGATACAAGGGTTTTAGGTTACAGATTAATTTCGTTTTTCTGTGGTTCACCAGGGCAGGGTTGGGGAGTAGGCTGGAGACACTGATTCAGCGATCCATGGCTCCTGTCTTATATACCTCAAGAGAGATGTACTTTCTTGCCAATGGGGAAGTTTCCCCAAAAGCAGAGAGGTGCTGCTGCCAGTGACTCCAGTTAGCAAATCTGGATTGCACTTGGGTCTTTCATGTTCCCTAATGGGTCTAGCAGATATAAACTATGAGCCACCTCGGACCAAGTCTTGAAGTAGGAGTTTGCCTGGATCCCACTCATGTCTGCTATACCTGCTCGGAGGACCTATGAAGTGAATGCAACATACTACAGTGGAACAAGCAATGGATACAAAATCAGAACCTCTGGGGCAGGAATCTGTGTTTTAACAAACATACTATAGTTTGAGAAGTCCTGGTCTAACCTACTTTATTTTTTAAGTTTATTGGGATAACATTGGTTAATATAATTATATAATTTTCAGGTGTACATTATAATTTGACATCTATATATTCTATTGTGTGTTTACCACCCAAAGTCCAGTTTCCCTTCAGCTACCACATGTTTGATTCCCATTACCCACTTCACCTTCCCCCACCCCCCTATATTTAACCTCCTTTACCCCATCTAGCTCCCCTCTCTTTCCGTACCCTGTGGTAACCACTAGTCTATATAGTCCATGTCCGTGAGTCTCTGTTTGTCAGACTGATTTTGATAGCTATATTTACAGACAACTATATTTTGTGAAGCCTTTCAGGATGTTCTAAAGGAAACAGTTAAATTGAAAATATAAGTTTCATCAAATACATTTTATGTAATACTAAATTGAATGACTACTATCCTAGTATTACTTATATTACCTAATTGTATATCTTAGTACTTAGTTTTACCTAATTTTTCAATCCTTAAGTATTATGTATCTGTAACATGGTTCTGAGTTGTGAGAGCATTTTATTTTTCTAACAAGAAAATGTTAGACTAACTTTTAAAGGGAAAAAATGAAAGTAAAAGCAACAACCCTTGAGAAATACATTAAGATACAATAATCCAATTATATTTTCTTATGCAAGAATTTTATTAAATTATTATAGTTAGAGTTATCATCTAGTGATGAGAGTGAGAATTTTCACAAGCAACATCCACAATTAGAAGACTTCAAGGGTCAGAACAAGAATATCAAAAGAGGCATCAAAGTCCAAAACAGACAGAGTCACCTAAAGGTAAACTTTTTCAGTCTTTAATTTCTGTACACACGTATATGTACTATATATGTATTTAATTAGTAAAGAACCTTAGATTTTACATAGAAGTAGATTTCTGTCTATAATTTCTTTATAGAAAAAAATCTCCAAATTAAATATTTTTATCCAAATTTTACCTTTTTTACTGGAATTAAAATCTCAAGGTATAGTATTTTTGTTTTTTTGTGTGTTTGTGCTGTGTTATTTTGAATTTCTAAATAAACTATAGCGTATTGAGAATTTAAGATTCAAATTGAAGAAAACATAGAGACAAATCAGTTTTACTGTATTTGCTTTTTTAATCATTGTAGTATTTTTCTTATCTCTATCCAATATTCAAATCCTTGGCATTAAAAAAAAATCCCTGTAAAAGAATTCTCAGCAGCTTTTTCTGATCAGTACTTTTATGGTGCAGTATTTTCCTGGCAAAAATTAAAATAGCCAGAAGACTCAAGTGACTTTATTTTTATTTTTAAAAAAAATAAAGAGAAACATTCTTTAAGCTGACATGCTGACTTGTACTTTATTTTACTTATAAGAATTATCATAAGAAATTTAGATGTGCTACTTTATCAATTCTTCTGGCAGTTTTCTATTTTTATTTTATGGTCTTAAAAGTATTGACAAGAAATCTATTTTCCAAAACGATAAGTAAATGATTTTCTTAACAGTATCTTCTTGTTTTTTAATTCATCTTAGCTTGTAGCTAGGAAGTTTTTAGATAATGAAGCAGAGCTTACCCAAGAAGATGCAGAATATGTTTCATCAGATGAAAGTGATGAGTCAGAAAATGGAAAAGATTCCTCATTACTTGACTTCTTAAATGATGAGACTCAGCTTTCACAGGCCATAGATGGTAAATGATATAATGATGCCTTTTTTCTTTTAATTTTTAAAGTTTCTGATGTGGTCGTATTGAAATATTTTAGCAACTTTTCAAAGAGCCTTGACTTTAAAGGGAATTAAATTTGGTTTGTATGAAATTTTTGCTCATTTTCATTCAAATTCTGTAGTATTTGCTTTATTTTAGACTTGTTTGTTTATAAGCTTCTGCTAATTTGATTGTTTCTCCAGAACAACCTGGTTGACTCAGTGTTAAATGTTCATTTAACAAGTTTTTAGTGCCTACTACATGCCTGGTACTATGTAAGGTTCTTGAGAAAGCTGTATCAGTGAAAACAATGGACAGAAAAATCCCTGCCCTTATGAAGCTTACATTTAAATGGAAGGAGACAAACAATAGATATAATAACTAAATTATGTACTGTAAGATAAAAAATTTATAAAAAAATGGAAATGATGAGGATTTGTTGTGGAAGGGGTTATGGGTATCAATAATGGATAAGTTGCAATTTTATATAATGTATTTAGGGCTAAACCTTATTAAGGTGACATTCATGTGATCACATTCTAGAATGAGATGAAGAGTTTAACAATGTGGATTTTTAAAACCAGCTGAGACACAAAGCCAAATTTATTAAATTTGCCAAGTAAAGATCGACTTTTGGTAAAGTCTCTCCAGACAATGCTTGAGTACATCTTATACATAATTCATTAAGAGAAGATGAGTCAGATTGGCTGTAATAGAAACAGGAAATATTCTGGTGGGCTCTTCAGTGTTCTGGTCTTTTACAGATCTTGCTATTTATTATGTTCTTATAGTCTCTGTTATGATAAGACAGCAAAGTTTCCCAAGTTCCATGACTCTGAAAGAAAAGGTCCTGAAGTTTTCAGTGCTATGTTTTTGATACTGACATGATTTGCAGGACAAGGTGTCAGCATTATGCCCTTGATGCTCATTTCTTAAGTATTCTGTGTTATAACTTTAAAAAATGGTAGTCATATGAATCTCATGAATTGTGCTTAGTGACAAAAGCCAGATTTAACAAGTTATATACTGTATATTTTGATTAATACGACATTCTGAAAAAGGTAAAGCTATAGGGAAAACAAATAGATTAGTGGTTACCATAACTATGCATTTGTTAAGACTCAGACCTATACCCTAAAGAGGATGAATTTTACTGTATGTACATTATACCTAAAAAAAAAAAAAAAAATCTCCGAAAGCTCCTTTATTCTGAGTCCCTCTAAACAGTAAACTGTAAGTAAGCTCTCACTAAGTTTATAGAGATTTAGCATGAGTAACAACTGGATAGTTAGGTCAAGAGAGAATCTAATAGTTGAAGCTAGCTATGGAATTGAAGATAAGGAAAATATTATTCAAGAAAAACTTATATATCTTGTACCACGCACTATAGTCATTAAATTAGCAATGTTATCCCTCAGCTTAACACTTGTTAATTAATCATCCCAAAATTAAGGGAAAAATGGGAGACAAAAATAAAGTTGCTTTCTGATTATAACCTTAAAAAAAAGACAGGCATAAATAACCTGTACATTTTCTAGTTTTGGCTTGGCTGAAAATTATGAAACCTATATAATATTAGCTGTGGCTTTTGATATTTATAAGCATGTTTTTTTTTTTTTGGCCTGGATTTCTGGTATTTTATTGAATACTTTCTATAAATGAGGTACAGTCCAAAAGTCTTTGTATACATTTATTTTTCATGAATAGGCACTATCTTAATCCTTATTTTAGGAGGAGATAGCTGAGTTAGAGAGCTTAAATAAATTGTTCATGATCACCCAACTAGATGGTCTGATTTCAAAGGCAAAATTCTTAACTTTGTATTTTTGAATAATTGTTTTTAGACGTTTCAATATATTTTAACTATCTTTTGTATGCTACAATTCCATGAGGTTGGAATTATGTGAATTAAGAATAAGTCAAAGTTAAGTACTTTGCTAGTTTTCATTTAAATAATGTTGCTACTTGGAATTTTTATTATCTTTACACAGACTCTGAAATGAGAGCTATTTACATGAAATCTTTGCGCAGTCCACTGATGAACAGTCGGTACAAAATGATCCATAAGAAACATAATATAAACATTTTCTCACAGGTATGAACTCCAGAGAATTTCTTGATGGTGATGTTGAAATATGTTCCTGTTAATGAAACCTTCATTTTGTTTCTGAAACTGGACTATCAGAACTAATTGAGATCATTTCTGTCCTGAGTTAGGAAGGTAGACTAGATGAATTCTCAAAATCCCTTTTTGTACTAATTTGATCAAATTATCCTTTCTTTAATTTGAGCTAATTAGAATATACTATTATTTTTCAGTTAGAAGAATCTTTAAAGGAAGTGAATAAAACTTCACCATCTACTCATTAAATTTTTAATTCTTATGTTATATTTCTCTTGAAAACTTATTTTTTTCATAAAAATGTTATGTTCTAAAAATTATGGATTTTTTATTGATGGTAACATTTTTATATTAGTCTAAATTTATAAATTGCCATGTTCACTCTGGTAATATGGTCATTCATATCTCTGTACTTCCATTGTGTTTATTATGGAAATCACATTGTTTATAAATTACTGTTTATTTTTCTGGGTACCTGCACTAGATTGTTAATTTCTAAAGGGTAAGTCATTATTTTTTTATCCCTAAAGTACCCACTTTTTTCCATATTACTCAGTATATGTTAGTTGAGCAAGTGACTGAATTAATAAAGTGAAATAAACATTCATAAATATCTTACATAGTTAAAAGAATATGTTAAATATGTGCTGATTTTATGAAAGAAATTTGTAATAGTCTTATTTGTATTTTTATTTTAGATTCCTGAGCAAGATGAAACCTATCTAGAAGACAGTTTTTGTGTTGATGAGGAGGAATCTTGTGAAAGCCAATCAAGTCAAGAAGTGTGTGTTGATTTTAATTTAATAAATGAAGATTGTTTTGCAGATGGGAGTAAAAAATATAAAACCCGACGTGCAGTAAAGCTAAGACAAGTGGAGATGAGACAAAATTGTGCACATTCAAAAAAGAAATTATCCAGAATTATTTTACCAGATGATTCAAGTGAGGAGGAGAACAATGTAAATGATAAAAGAGAATCCAATATGGTGGGTAACCGAAGCATGGTTAAAAAGAGCAAACAGGACCATTGTTTGAATTTAGTGCCTTCTGAATCTTCCTTGCAGTCCAAGAACCATTCTAATCCAATTATTAATCAATTGCCAAAGGAGAGACAACAGACAGCACTTAATTTAAAGGATACAGTTTCTGATGTCTGGGACTTCAAACCTCAGAGCAGTAATAAAATTGAATGTACCTCAACATTGTTCACTACTGTTGAGTCAAAGAAAGACTTTCCAGTTCAGTTAAAGGTATGGATCAAAATAGAGGAAAAAAACCTTCATATGTTTACCAAAAGGTGTTTTTTTATTTTATTTCATTTTGCTTTTTTTGTGTGTTTTATGTTAAATAACTAGGTCAAAGAAAAATTAGCTGGTGATGAAATTCTTCAAACAAGAAAACAGCACACTAAATTATATAGACAATTTATATATAGATGCTTAGTTTTTATAATTTTAAATGTTTTAATAGTTTTCTTAATAACACTCTTTAAGGAAACTTGCTAATTTTATAAGACTGTCGGAAAGTGGGCTTCTTGCAAGGCAAAATGAGCAGAAGTTACATGCTCAGTAGTTTCCCCCAGATTAACTTTTCTTTCCCCTGAAGACTTGAGGTATGTAACTCTCATCTCTTTCTTGAGGAGAAGAGTGGTATCACCTGATTTCCTTCCTTTAGATTTCTTTCCTTCTAGAATGGCTAAGTAATCCAGTTTCTAGCTTCTCCCTATCTCCCTATTGCTGAAACAATTCCTAAAACCATTTTCAGTTTTTAAGAGTTTATAGTTACAGCAGTTTTTCTAAAATAGGGGTTAAAGTCATAGTAATAGGAACTGTAAATATAGATTCATTTCCTTTCTTGTCATTTTGGAGTGAGATCGAAATCTAGACTTCTGTTTCTTTTATTCCGGGTTGTCCAGTCCATCCTGCATTGGCACCAAGCTCCAGTGTCTACACAATGGCTCTCAAATTGATATTTCCAGTTTTAAATTGTCCCCAGGCTTTTTTTTTTTTGCACAAAGTTATTTCTTGAAGGTTTAATTAGGATAAAGCTGACTAGATTAAGTCTTACAATAGATTGGAGATCAAGAAAGTACTTAATTTCTCTGAGTCTTAGTATCCTCAGCTGTAGTATAAAGGTAGTAACCCTAAGAGTCAAAGTTGGTAATATATTGCACAATACTTTAAAACCCAGTAAGCACTTTCTACATTTCTACTTTAGCATGTTCTAACTAAAAAACTGATATAGGCTAGTAATACTTTGAGGACTATGAAAAAAGATACACAGATTTTAACAGAAATGTGTTTTAGATTTTCATCTATATTCTAATATTCCATATAATATGATTCTTTTTTCCCTTGAAATTATGAAGGGAATTTGAGAAGACAGAAAATAAACTAAATATCCAGTCAAAAACCATTAGTTATTAAAAATGAAAACATTTACTTTGTTATGTATATTACAAACAGTATTTCCTGCCTGTCATTTACCTTCTTGTTTTGTTTATAGTGGTTTTTGCAATAGGAAAAGGTAACTGTTTTATATAGTCCAAATGTTTTTCTTTATAGTTTGTGACTTCACTGTCATGTTTAGAAAGCCATTTTCTACTCCAAGATAACTACATATTTCTAGTATTTTTTTTTAGTGGCCATTTCTTCCTTCATTACATTTATTCTTTTTTGTTTTTTGAAATTGGATATATTTTAAAGATTATTTCTGAGTTATTAGGACTTCCATCTTTAGCTTATGACGTAGCAAGCTGGAAAGAGCATTGTTCCCATCCTTATAACAACAACAAAAAAGCCAGGTAATCTACAAAATCATAAGTTTACTTGATTTTTATGGAGTTGAAGTTGCAGGGCAACCAATTAGTCTGATATCTAAGGAAAGACCAGTGCTTCCAGTGACAGACTTGCTGTTTTGGGACAGTCACTGGTACTATACAATCTGGTAAGAAGAATTGAGCTAAAACTTTAATGAATTAAAAAAGGCAGTGGACTAGCATGAGAGTTTAGAACCCCTGGGAGTTGCAGAGAGAAGGGAATTTACAACCTTTCACGGGCTTATCTCCACAGACTCATCAGGTGTTCATAAGAAAGACTGAGAATCAGAGAAAGCCTTCTTCCTGGTGCAGGCCTTATGGAAGCAACCAGCAGTTACTGTGGAAAAGAAACCAAAGCCCATCTGGTTCCTTTTGCCCTATGTGGAACAAAAAGCTTTAAGCCACTAGGAAAAGAGTAGCAAACCCTATAGCCGTTAGGGCCTAGGCAAAGTCCCTTTGCAGATGGAGGAAGGGGATAAGAAAAAAAATGCTCTATACTCGAGAAGGCACAGGAAAACATATTGGGCCTAGAACATTAGAGATCTCCAACCACTGGAAAGGAGGGCAGGGTCACTGAAAAGTTTCCACGCCTGGACCCAGGGACACAAGTCCTGCCCAAGACAGACTGAACCAAGAGAATAGAACCCCGTTCTCCACACCACTAAAAGGAAGCTCCTAGTGCTCCCTCCAACCAGGCTAGCAAGCACTAAGTAACAAATAAAAGCAATCTCTGCTGAGGAAGGAACAATTGTCTGGGAAGAGGACCTCCATGAAGCTCAGGCTCACAGAGAAGACCTAAAGCTGAGAGAACATTTAGAAAATCATCTGGCAACCCAGCCCAGTGACACTACCAACTTTAAAGCCTCTGGCTGTACCTAAAGTAATCATAGCAAACCCAAACTCAACTCAACTTTGACTAAATTTACACAGCCACACACACTAAAGGCCAAGCAAAATAAAGGCATACCTGTTTCTAGGCATAAATACTATTTACCTGAATGACCACTGTCTTACACAGATGTTTGGTTTTCAGCCAAAAGTTACAAGATACATAAAAGGAAGAAAAAAAACACATTCTCAAGAACTAGATTCAAATAAGACTCAGATATTGGACCTATCAGAATTAGGGAATTTAAAAAAACCGTGATTAATATGTTAAAGACTCTAAAACAAACATGCATGAACAGGGAATATTTTCTGAGAAATGGAAAATATAAAGAACAACAAAGTGAAAATGCTAGAATGGAAAACATGGTAAGAGAGATGAAGAATGTGTTCAGTGGGCCCATTAGTAGACTCCATATGGCCATGGAAGGGACCAACAAGCTTAAAGCAAGGTCAGTAGAAATTACCCAATCTGAAAAATAAAGAGTGAAAATACAAATGGAGCATCTAAGAGCAATGGGACTGCATCAGTAGTCTAAGATATATGTAATTGGCATTAATAAGAGAACAGGGTAGAAGATACATTTCAAAAGACAGCTGAGATTTTCCAATATTAATGAACATTGGTATACAAATATCTAAGTTTGTTTTCACTTCTTTTGGGTAATACCTAACAGTTACTGGGTTATATAGTAATTGTTTCACTTTTTGAGGAATCACCAAATCGTTACCTGCAGTGGCTTCACCATTTTACTTTTCCACCAGCATTGTACGTTCCAGTTTTTTCACGGTCTCATCGACACTTATTTTCCTTTTTTTTTTTTTAAATAGCCATTCTACTAGGTGTGAAGTGGTGGCCTGGTCCTCCATCTACATAGTCCCTTTGGTTATGTTGAAGGAAAAAGTAAAAAGAAAGTAAAAAATAAAATGTCAGTAAGGAAAATCAACTTCAGGTTTGTGGCACTAATATACACTTGACCTGACCATGATCAATGTTTTTCATTTTTTCAGGTTGGTAGTACTTCGGAGGATTCTAGCACTTCAGTAGCATCCTCTTCCAATCCAAGCCCAAGTTTGGCTGGCACACATGGTTCTCTTAGACATCCACAGGAAAACCAGAGAACTTGTATTCTTGTAGATAGTCGTGAAATCACTTCTGGTTCAGAAATAATTTCTTCCCTAAGAGCAATTCATGGCTTTCAAGTAGAGGTCTGTCCTCTTAATGGTTGTGATTACATTGTGAGTAACCGCATGGTGGTAGAAAGAAGGTCTCAATCTGAAATGTTAAATAATAATAATAAGAACAAGTTCATTGACCAGATCCAGTACCTGCAGAACATGTTTGAAAGAGTATGTGTGATTGTGGAAAAAGACAGAGAAAAAACAGGTTTGTACTTTAAAATATTTTTGTTTATAAGGCTGTAAAGGAACTTGACTATTATTTAGTTTTCTTCTATTGTCAGGATATGGGAAGCTCTTGTAATACCTGATTGATGAATATCATTTCATATTTATTTAATGCCATGTTTTTCATTAGTCATCATGTTTAACTGCAGCTTATGAGAATTGAAAGGTGATAAACTGAAGGCAAGTGAACCTTATCATGTCTTTTTCAGAAGCTCCAGAAAAGATGAGGGCCTTGAATAAGGCAGTGGTGGGGAAAAAGTAGGATCCAGGAGGTTTAGAAAGCGGAATTAGCGAGAGGAGTCAAGAATTACTCTTGAGTTAACCAGTTTCTTGGTTATTGGGCAGTTAGGTAGTGGTGCTTTTTATTGAAATTATAAGAAGCAGTAGATTTGAGGGACAAGAGGTGTTCAGTGTTGAACACATTAAGATGAGTTCTCAGTGGGTCACTGAAATGGATACCTAGGATGCATTTGAGAATGCAAGATTGGAGCTTAAGGTGGGACATTTCTATGGGTAATATTTAATTATATGGGGAACCGTTAAGAATAGTGAAAAAATCAGGGGATATAGAATCAGAAGATGCACTGAATACTGTTGTCTCAATTGCTATGTGACATTCCATTGATAAATCACTCCCTCTTAAGAGTTAATAATATACTTGTCCTATTCATCTTGTGACGTTGAGGATTAAGTGAAATCTTGTGGGTGAAAGCCACTACAGAAGAATTCAAGAATTATACAGTCATTATGTAAAAGGAAATAATGTTATGTAAAACATTGGTTTGGTAATTGAACAGTGTACATTTTCATCACCGTGCAGCCCTTGGTGAGCCACATGTTCTTCGATAAGTCACTCTTATCTTTCAATAATCCAGTTTTTTTTTTTAATTTCACAAGTGAAGGCTTTAGATTACGTCTTCTTAGTGCTAAAATGGTATTTCCTCTCTACCAACATATCCTTTATAAAGGAAATAGATTTGGAATAAAGATGAAAGTAACATGGCAAAAGTTATAGAAAAGTTTTTTTTGTTTGTTTTTTTTTGTTTGTTTGTTTTTGGCATTTTAAAAATGCCCAAAAGAGGATATGGGTAGAATATGGAAAGAAAATGAAAGGGAAAGGTAGGGAAGTAAATTAATAGACAAGAGTTAAAGGTTACATTAAAATGGGTGTGCAAGGTATTGAGTTACTCTTGAAATAAATATATAAGAATTTTATATCCGTGAAACCATTAATGAACTCTTCATCAGTGCTAGCATTATGAAGAATTTTATTAGAGACAAGTAATATAGTCTTGGCTTTTAGGAATGAATTATCTAATATAAGCTCCTCCCTGCCTACTCACCTTTCTGTGTTGATTCCAATTCAAGACATTCGTAAAGACAGTTCTCTTTTATCTCAGCCATTTGAGAATCTCTTTAAATATTTAGCTATAGGATTTTCATTAGCATAATGTGGCACTAGTTTGCTTAATGGTATAGATCTTGGGATTTTAATAATAAAAGTATGGTATTAATAATTCTAGTTAATGTAAGTTACTAAGGTTTGCATTTTCCTAAACATGAAATATTTAGGAGACACATCCAGGATGTTTAGGAGAACAAAGTGCTATGACAACCTGCTGACTACCTTAATTGGTGCTGGAATCCGAATTCTTTTCAGTTCCTGCCAAGAAGAAACTGCAGATTTGCTAAAGGAACTCTCTTTAGTGGAACAAAGAAAGAATGTTGGTATTCATGTTCCAACAGTGGTGAACAGTAATAAATGTGAGGCACTTCAATTTTATCTAAGTATTCCCAATGTAAGTTATATAACTGCACTAAATATGTGTCACCAGTTTTCATCTGTGAAGAAGATGACAAACAGGTATGTCTGTTTCCATATTTTGAAATGGTTCCTTTTAAATGATTTTTAGAAGCATTTTATAGAAATTTTAATGTATTTTCTTTTAAATAAAGGGGTACAGTGTCTTTATTGGCATTGCCTTTGAGGAGGTTAGAGCCCTATCACAAACTAGACAGACAGCACTTACATTGAATCTTGCATTCTATCACTTCTGGACTGTTCTGTAACGAGAAAAAATGTTCACATTGAACATTTGCTAGTTTTTGATGATTATACTGCTTGTAAAGGAAGATTTTAGAAAATAGGTTAAAGGCCCATGTAAGATGTTGAAATTATTATTACATACAATTTTAAATATAGGAAATAAGCTTTTGTCTTAAAGCTAAAGACATATTAACTGGATGTAAAAGGCTTTTACGTTTGGTGTTCTTTAAGCAAGATAGTATTAAAGTTTATGTCAAAAGTTCTAGTGTAATGTTGTGTCTAATTTATTTTTCAGTTCACCTCAAGAAATCTCCATGTGTGCACAAATAACTCATCAAAAGGCTGAGGAGATCTATAGATATATTCACTATATATTTGACATTCAAATGTTACCAAATGGTCTTAACCAAGGTAGACTGAAATCTGATGTATGATCAGACTGCTCAAGGTGCGGTTATCAAAGAATTCTCATGCATTTCAATAATCATTGCTATGGGTTGTGATTATCAGTTTAAAATATGTAAATAAGAACACTTTCATATCTACTCTTTTGTATTTTTATTTATATATATTTTTAAAACTCTGATGTTCAATAATCATTCGACTATGAAACTTTTCTTCATTAATGTTATTGAAAGTGCTATTAAGAAAGTAAAAGCTAGTTAGAGATGTATTATGGAATTTTCCTAAAGATTTTAGTACTGTCATTGCCATTTGTTAGCATAATATGTTGATGCGTTTGACCATTGCCAACTTAATGGTTATAATTTTTCCTATATATAAACTATATTTCGAGTATTTTAAATGTCCTGAGTCTGTATACATATTGGATAAGGTGTGGGTGGTAGGTATATTTGAGATAAGTGCCCCAGTAACTAGGAAAGTAGAAAGTGTAACTGAATATTTATATCTTACCAAAGTTAACCCAATCAAGTACTCAAATCCTATTAGTATAAACTCCAACCTACATTACTTTTTCTGTTGTTGGACTTGACTTGGAAAATTTTTAGTATAGGTTAGCTATTAAATGTGGACTTTCATTGTGACCCATTACTGTCTGTGATGCTGTTATGATGGCTCCATGTTTTTATCTGCAACAGCTGAGGCTCTTCTTTCTAGTCTAGTGCTGAAGCAGCCCTTAATTATGGACCCCCGCTTTCCCCATTTAAAGTCCTTTATTCTCTGGTTGCCTTCAATTTTTTTCTTGTTACATTGTGGGGAGTTGAACCAACTTCAAAGCAGAGCGCTTTTCTTACTGTAGACTTGGCAGAGACTTCAGAGCTTATCTAATTCAAATTGTTTTTCTTTTTCCTTTATCAGATGATAAAAGTGAGGGCCAGGAACAAGTGACTTACAGAAATCTAGAACCAAAACCCAGGAACCGGATATAATTCTCTTTCACTAAAAAGTTGCTCTAATTGTAAATTTAGCTCCTTTGGGATAGCAGAAATTCTCAATTCTTCTGAAAGCGACTGATCTCCTATTTCTGCTTTTCAGTAATTGTCAAAGCCAGAGAGAAAAGTAGTTCTGTAAGTTATTGGCTGATATGCAGTTATGAACATATTATCTCTAAGGTTCAAATTCACCCTTGCTCTGCTTATGATGGACTGGACTTTTGAGCATTTCTCCCCTTGGTAAGCTTGATTTAAGCTTTGTCCGTGGAAAGAAGAAAAGGGCTTTCAGCAGTGCATGTGGACGTGGAAATGTGGTAGTGTTCTGCCCCCACTATACGCTGGAAGCATGCAGTTTCATGGCCACTAGTACCAATGACTACATTGCAGCATCTCCCATTCAGACACCAGTGTGCTCAGATTCTGTATCTACCCAGCAGACAAAATATTTCATAAATTAACATGGCATAAGGGACATAACTAGAGGATTTATTTCTGCTTGCTGTGTAGAGAGAGCTCTGTCCATATTTAGCTGCAAAAGCTGTCATTGGTAAGCACTTAACTATCAACCCTATTATCAGGCCATCTTATTTGTTTTCCTTTGAGCCCTAAGGTCTTTTCCACTTTTAAGTCTTCTTTGGATGTTTCCTTAAATGTTACTAGCTTATCTCATGGCCTAATGGGAAGAAATGGGACTAACCAGGAACTTGGTAGGTGGAATACAAAATAGACTAGGAAGGATGCTGCAGTTCTGATAGGATACAGGGACTATGGGGAGTGAAGCGGGGAGTGTCATACTTTTAGTGAGTCAAGTTTATGCTATTTCAAAATTATGCTTCCCATTAAGGAATTTAACTACTTTTTAACTTCTAAAACACTATTAATGTCAAGCAGCATGGTGTTATACTAAATATTGGCAACTTAAAGTTCAACTCTTTTCTTTGGAGCCACTCTAAAATAACCCTCTCATTTTTTCCTGTCAAGTCTTTGTGGCAAAAACAAGCATGATAGTTTAAAGGAGAATAATCTTAGTCTAACTGCACTATTCTTTTTAAATCTTGTGTTTCTACATATCCTATAGTTACATAACTGATCATTATTGACTAAATTCTTAGGACACAAGAAAATGTATTTTTCACTAAAAGTTCTGGGATTTTTTGAGGAAACAAACTGAAACAGTAACAAAATGCCTATCTGTTTTGTTTCTATGATCCTACAATTAAAAAACACACACACACACACAAATATTATAAAAGCAAACTAACTTTATTTGAACCTAACTAGAGAGAAAGGGTAGGGGTAATATGTACTGTAAACAGAGGGGAACAGCCTATGTCAAGTTTTAAAACATAATGGCAGAATATGCTAAAAAGTTTTCTAAAAGAGCTACTATCTAAAAGGAAAACAATGTTTAATTATGACATATTAACTCCTGACAATGGTAGACCTTGAATGTATGTCTAATTCAGTTTTTTAAATACTGAGACCAAATTTAAGCTGTGTCTGCATATGTAAATAAGGCTTAAGAATGCAACAAAATCTGTTCCACCTAATAAAATACTGAAAAAGCAATAAAAGTTTACATCAGTTTCATATATGTGCCGATCACAAGTTTTAAGAAAAACAATTAGGAGAAAAGAAAGCATATGAAAGTTTCGACAACACGTAATTTAAACATATCAATTCTGGCTTGTATATCAAGTGGTGGAAAATGCTAATTTAAAGTTTTCGTGAATTCACTAGCTACCAATACAATCTATCTTTTATTCTCCCCCACCTCCTCCCTTAAGGATAGCAGTATTTTCTTGAAAGCTGTTTAAAAATTTGGTTTGGAATATGATTTTCATAACAGACTCAGATGCTTATGAGACTTATTTAGATATATTTTGACAAAAACATAAATTTAGAAATATCTATATAACAAGCAAAATAAATTTCCTTATATTTTTAGTAAGCTAAAACAATGAGGAATATTCTAAAAGATCTTTAACTTTGAATAATAAACACATAAGACCTTCGAAGAGGAGTCAAATACACTGTCTTCTTTATATAAATCCTGGAAATTTCTCATTTTTACTATGAAGAATCAGAGTTTGAAAAATAATAATCTTTCTCTTCTTCATCTAAAGATTCCATAGCACTAGTGAAAAGTTTTCCAATATTAGAGTTTTCTAATTCTGAAACAAAAAGTTTAATAAAAAAGATTAGTATATTTCTAGAAGTCATTTCAATTAAATTAAAAATAATTAAGAAACCAAATGGTAGATATGCCCACTTGAGAGCAATTAATTTAATACCATGTTAATAAAGAGACTACCCTATAATAGAATTGAGCTACAAAAATACAAGTGTGTTACCTTTGTTAAATGAGGTTTTTCTTGATGTTGGACTTGAAGAATCATTTTCAACCTACAAGAGAGTTCATATTAATAGCCAAATGGTACCTCCTATGAAGCCTGCCTCAAACCTAGACAAAATTAAGTATGCTTTATCCCCAGAGTACTTATAACAACACCTGATCACATATAATTATGTGTGAAATGTCTAATTCTTTTTTAAACTGAATTTTTCTGGGGGCAAGAACCATGACTCAATGTTGTTTCCCACATTGTAAACATGTTTACATGTTTCCCACATGGTAAACATGACTATAAGAAAACATTATAAACTAATGCAACAGCAGTTAAGAATAAATAATAGTCTATATGAGCCTTTGAAAACTGTCAATCTACTACTTATTCTGTTACATTACACTAGCAAAATTTAAATTCTCTGTACTTTAAAATCTTGGCTAAAATGGTAATTTATATTGTAAGCTTTAAGTGTATAATGTATGCTTACATACATAAGTGCTTTTCAAACTACGGGCCAGAGCTGATTTTCTTTAAAAAATGAAAATAGAAAATATGACAGCATATACTCACTATGCTAAGGGTAACTATTTTTGAAAGTTTTGAGATACAAACTTGTGTTTACAGATTGTGAAGTAAATGTTTTTTTTCTTTCCTATGAAGTGAGTCAAAACCCAATTACATGTTTCAGCTCTCAAAATCAGTTGATGAAATAAACCAGTATCATGATCCCCACGTCAGACCATACATGAATGAGATTATAAAGCTCAAGTAGCTTGCTTTGTCATAAAGCTAGTATAGATCAGAACTTAAAATCAGAACTTTTAACATTAAATCTTTTAAGTCTTTTTCTCCTTCTATCCTCACACTGGCTACAGAATATTACTCTATAAAAAACTGGGCTATGGGTGGAGAAACAGTCCATTAAACACCACGAACAACCAAGGTGACAGGGCATCTCAGAAAGAAAGAGAAAAATCTCCAGAAAATAAGCTTACAGACATAGAAATATGTGACTTAAATGACAGATTTCAGGATGGTACTTATGAAAAAACTCAATGAGATCCAAAACAAATCATATCAACAATTTCAGGAATTAAAACAACAAAAGCAGAACAAAGAGATTGAAACCCTCAAGAAGAACAGAACAGACATTCTAGAGATGGAAAAACACTGCAAGAGTTGAAAAATGAAATAGCAAGCCTAGGAAACAGAGTTGACCAAATGGAGTAAAGGATCAGTGATACCAAAGACAGAAATCTAGAAATAAGTCAGAAGGAAGAGAAACCAAAGGATGAAAAATAATGAAAGAGAAATACAAGAACTAGCTGATACCATCAGGAGAGGAAACAAAAATAACGGGCATTACTGAAGGTGAGAAAAAGGAGCAAGGGCTAGAAAGCATTTTCAGACAAATAGTTGACAAGAATTTCCCAAATCTAAGGAATGATCTGGAGCTTGGAATTCAAGAAGTCAACAGAAACACCCAATTATCTCAACTCGAAAAGGCCTTCACCAAGACACATTGTATTAAAGTTATCAAATATCAACGACAAAGAATTCTCAAGGCAGCCAGGGAGAAGAAAACGGTAACGTATAAAGGAAAGCCCATTAGATTATCCGCAGACTTATCGCACTGACCTTACAAGCCAGAAAGGAAGGGAACCAAATATTTATTAAGTGAAAGGAACTACCAGTCTAGAATAATGTATCCAACTAACTCTCCTTTAGAAATGAAGGAGAAATCCGGACTTTTCCAGACATACAAAAATTGAGGGAATTCTCCACTACAAGGCCCGCACTACAGGAAAAACTGAAAGGGGTCAGCTCACCTAAAACAAAATAGCAACAACAACAAAAATACATAATTATGAGTAAAGTGACTATAGAAGCAGAGGAGTGCAACCCTTATTAAGAGCAGGATATCATAGCTTAAATAATAAGTGAATTGTTATAACAAGATAGGAATGAACGTTCAGCATACATAGGGACAAATTGAGAAAACAATGACTGAAAAGGGGAGGATTCAAAGATATGAATTTGCAAAGGGGAATGGAGATAAGGGACACGCAGAAGAAAATAGACAACTGTATATATATAACTATCCTTTACATATTCATAGTGGTAACCACACACAGAAGATTCAGAACTGAAATATATAACAAAACAAAAAGAACCAGAGGGAAAACCTATAAAAGCCAACCAAAATAAATAAAACGGACACACATGGACAAAGAAGCAATGGAAACACTGAGCTACCAGAAAGCAAAAAATAAAATGGCTATAAGAAAACCTCATATATCAATAATCACCCTAAATGTAAATGGATTGAACTCACCAATAAAAAGGCACAGAGTTGCAGAATGGATCAAAAAACAAAACTCAACCATATGCTGCCTCCAAGAGACACATCTCAGTTCCAAAGACAAATATATATAGACTCAACGTGAAAGGGTGGAAAATGATATTTCAAGCAAATGGCATTCAGATAAAAGTGGGAGTAACAGTACTAATATTGGATGAAATAGACTTCAAAAATAAAAAGGTAAGGAAAGATACTGAGGGATACTTCATAATGACAAAAGGAATCATGCACCAAGAAGAAATAACACTTATTAATATCTCTACTAATCAGGGAGCCCCGAAATATGTAAAGCAATTACTAACAAAACTAAAGGGAGAAACATCAAAACCTCATCATAGTAGGGGACCTAAATACCCCACTGTCAGATATGGACAGATCATCCAAACAGAAAATCAATAAGGATATAACATCCTTAAATGACACTTTAGTTCAACTGGACATAATTGACATTTACAGAACCTTCCATTCCAAAACAGCTCCTTATACATTCTTCTCTAGTGCACATGGAACATTCTCAAGAATCTACCACATACTGCTGGGACACAGACACAGCCTCAACAAATATAAGAGGGTTGAAATCATACCAACTATATTCTGACTGTAATGCTTTGAAACAAGAGATCTACTGCAAAAAGAAAGCAGAAAGAACCACAAATACATGGAAATTAAACAACACAGTACTGAAGAATAACTGGTCAGAGAAGAAATAAAAACAAATCAAGAGATACATAGAAATAAATGATAATGATAATACGACATATCAACACTTTTAGGACATGGCAAAATTGGTCATATCATTACAGCCTACCTCCAAAAACAAGAACAAGCCCAAATAAATAACCTAACACTTTATCTTAAAAAACTGGAAAAGGAAGAACAGATGAAGCCTAAAGTTAGCAGAAAGAAAGAAATCATCAAAATTAGAGCAGAAATAAATGAAATTGAAAACAAAAGAACAAGAGAAAAAATAGATGCAACAAAGAGCTGGTTCTTTGAGAAGGTTAATAAAATTGGCAAACCTCTGGTTAGACTCACTAAAGAAAAAAGAACACAAAATCAGGGATGAAAGGGGAAATTACGACTGATACTGCAGAAATACAAAGGATCATACAAGAATACTACAAAAAAGTATATAACACTAAATTTAATAACCTAGAAGAAATAGACCAGTACTTAGAAAATTACAACCTTCCTAGAGTGAATCAAGAAGAAATGGAAAATCAAAATAGACTGATCAGCAGTATCAAAATTGAAACAATCATCAAAAACCTACCAAAAAGTAAAGTCCAGAACCAGATGGCTTCACCAGTGAACTCTACCTAACATTCAAAGATTTAATACCTATTCTCCTCAAACTCTTCCAAAAAATTGAAGAGGAGGCAATACTTCCCAACTCATTTTATGAGACCTATATTACAGACACCAAAACCTGGTAAGCATAACACAAAAAAAGAAAACTACACACCAATATCTCTCATGAACACAGATGCAAAAATCACAAATGAGATACTAGTGAACCGAATACAGCAACATATTAAAAAGATTACACACCATGATCAAGTGGGCTTCATCCCAGAGGCACAATGATGGTTCAACATACACAATTCCATTAATGTGATACACCACATAAACAAATTAAAAAATAAGAATCATATGATCATATCGACAGATGCAGAAAAAGCCTTTGACAAGACACAGCCTCCATTTATGATCAAAACACTTCACAAAATTGGTATAGAAGGAAAGTTCTTTAACATAATAAAGGCGATCTATGACAAACCCTCAGCCAACATTATACTTAATGGTGAAAAACTAAAAACCTTCTAAGATCAGGAACAAGGCAAGGCTGTCCCCTGTCCACTATCGCCACTCTTATTCAATATAACATTGGAAGTCCTAGCGAGTGCTATCAGACAAGAGAAAGATGTAAAAGGCATCCAAATAGGAAATGAAGAAGTCAAACTGTCACTATTTGCAGATGACATGATTATATAGAAAACCCTAAAAACTCCACAAGAACACTACTAGAAACAATAAGCAAATACAGTAAAGTATCTGGATACAAAATCAACATTCAAAAATCCATAGCATTCCTATAATACTAAAGAGTCATAAAAAGAAGTCAGAAAAATAACTCCTTTTGCAATTGCAACAAAAAGAATAAAATATCTAGGAATAAATTTAACGAAACATGTGAAGGACCTATATAATGAAAACCACAAAACTCTATGAAAAGAAATCGAAGAAGATACAAAGAAATGGAAAGATATTCCATGTTCTTGAATTGGAAGAATCAACATAATTAAAATGGCCATATTACCTAAAGCATTATACAAATTTAATGCAATCCCCATCAAAATCCCATCAGAATTTTTAAAGAAATAGAACAAAAATCATCAGATTTGTATGGAAGCACCAAAGACCCCGAAATGCCAAAGCCATCCTGAGACAAAAGAACGCAGCTGGAGACATCACTGTGCCTGACTTCAAATTATACTACTAAGCAACAACAATCAAAACTGGTATTGGCAGGAAAACAGACACATGGACCAGGGGAACAGAATCGAGAGTCCAAAGCAAACCCATATTTATATGGGCAAATAATTTTCAACAAAAAAAGCCAAAAACATAAAATGGAGAAAGGAAATCCTCTTCAACAAATGGTACTATGAACACTGGAAAGCCACCTGCAAAAGAATGAAAATAGACTGTTGTCTACCACCACATACCAAAATTAACTCAAAGTGGATTAAGGACCTGAATATAAGACCTGAAACAATAAAATGCATAGAAGAAAACATAGGAACAAAACTCAAGGACCTTGGACTTCAAGAGGACTTTATGAATTTGAACTCGAAGGCAAGGGAAGTAAAAGTAAAAATAAATGAATGGAACTACATCAAACTAAAAACTTCTGCTCAGCAAAAGAAACCATCATAAGGTAAAGAGGACAACCATCTGGGAAAGTATATTTGCAAGCAATACCTCCGATAAGGGCCTAATATCCGAAATATACAAAGAACTCATACGACTCAATAACAACAAAAAAACAAATGATCCAATCAAAAAATGGGCAGAGGACCTAACAGACACTTTTCTCCCCAGAAGACATACAAATGGCCAACAAATATATGAAAAGATGCTCAACATTGCTAGCTATTAAGGAAATGTAAATCAAAACCACAATGAGATATCATCTCACACCTGTTAGAATAGCTATAATCAACAGGACAAGCAATAACAAATGTTGGAGAGGATATGGAGAAATAGGTACCCTCATATACTGCTGGTGTGACTACAAATTGGTACAGCCACTATGGATAACAGTATGGCGGTTCCTCAAAAAACTAAGAATTGATCTACCATATGATCTAGCAATTCCTCTACTGGGTATTTACCCCAAAGCTTAAAAACCCATATCTATAAAGATATTTGTACACCAGTGTTCATAGAAGCATTATTCACAGTGGCCAGGACATGGAAGAAACCGAAGTGTCCCACGATAGATGATTGGCTAAAGGTGTAGTACATATACACAATGGAATGTTACTCAGCCATAAGAGATGAAATACTGCCATTTGTGACAACATGGATGGAACTCGAGATAATCATGCTAAGCAAAATAGGCCAGACAGAAAAAGTTGCAAATCACATATCACTTATATGTGAGATATAAACCTAAAAGCAACAAATGAGCAGGACAACCAGAGACTCGTGGATATGGACTATAGACTAGTAGTTACCAGAGGACGATAGAGGAGTGATTATTAGTGGGATGGGGGAGGGTAAAGTAGATAAAGGAGAAGACAGGGTAAAAGGGGTCAAATTTAGGGGGTTGGGGGAGTGCAGTGGTAAAGGGGATCAAATATATGGTAGCTAAAGGAAACTGGACTTTGGTGAACACACAGTAGAATATACCGATGTCAAATGATAATGTACATCTGAAAATTATGTGATTGTGTAACCAATGTTTCCCCAATAAACAATTAAAAAAATAAAATAAATTAAAAAATAAAATGTAAAAATTTAAAAAAAATTGGGCTAAGTCACAAATATACTATAGTTTGGTGGAAAGGCTCAAATTATAAGCCATTAAGAAAAAACAAAGGTCAGTAAGTAGTTAAGGTGATGTCCGAAATATAGATAAATAAAAGTTCTGAAAGGAAAGGGTCCTTATATTCATATTAACTTTTCCTTATTTTGCAGAGAGAACAGTAGATTAAGGTCTTGCTACTTCTCAGTATGGTCCATGGATCAGCAGCAGGGGCATCACCTGGAGGCTGTTAGAAATGCAGAATCTCAAATCTACTGGGTCAGAATCTAGGGTTTAAGAAGATTCTCTAGGTGACTTTCATACAAACTGAAGTTTGAGAAACACTTGTCAAGGCAACCCAGCTTCTTACTGGCAAAACGAGGAATAGAAGCCTTCTTATTATATTACGATGATTTCTGGTCCTTTGCAACAAACCAAAATTTCATTTTCATCAAGAATGTTAGACTGGACAAAAGGAATCTAAGAAACAGAGGAAGTCTGCCTACATCTTCAATCATGGAGCAGAGATATCTTTTGAAGAATTTAGTCTCCAGGCTGAATTTAAATCAAGGTCCCCTGAGGTAGCTACCATTTGCTGTGGACACGTGAAGCCCATAAAGATTGGATATAATTATATAATCCTGAGAGAGATTATACTGTAGCTAGTGTGTAATATAAATATTTCATAGGCGAGGAAGAGATGACCATAATCTGGTCAGAAGGAATATACCTTCAGGGGATAAGGTAGTTCCCCATTCCACTACCCCCATAAATTACCATTCTCTAAAATTAGCTATTTACTGTGAGGAAATCTGAGGTGAATCAGCTTTTCCAAAATACTTGTACTTTTATCGGGTTATAAGTTATCCAAAATTCAAGAAGATAAAGGATTCTCCTAGAATCTTTTATCAAAGGAGATATCAAAGTTAAAGTTGTTTTGTGTAATTACATTTTAAATAAATTTATATATATATATATATATATATATATATATATATGAAATTAAGTAGCTGAATCTGCACATTTGAAATCATTGTGAAGCTGCATGGGATTTGATGGTTTCTTATTCTATGGCAGTAACTCAATTAATCTGGATTATTCCACAATCATTGAACTGATACGCTTTTGTGTCTTGCCTGAAATGTCCTTCCCTGAACCATAAGATTTTTCCCACCCTACCTGACTTTTTGAATGAAAATTTTTTACCATTCTCACTTTCTTCAAATGCTTTAGTCTGTCAACTGCCATCTATAATCCTACAGCACTTACGTACTTACCTCACTCATGCCCCCATGTTATTATTTACTTGTATTAGGCTGTAAGTACCTTGAGAGTAATGACTGTGACATAATTTATAACTCTCACAATTTATAGTTGTTCGATATGCCCTGAATAAATCTGGTGTGAAGAATAAATATACTTACTGTTTTTTTCTTGATAATCCCCCAGACAATGCCACCTTTACTTTTATGGTTTTTTTGCATATGAAAAACATATTTATCACAATCATCCCTGTTTGAATACAAAATAATTTCAAGTCAACATTAACTACCATACTTTTATCCACAGGTTGAACAGCAATTGACGAAATTAAGATGTTTCAGTATTTTAAAAATGTGCTTTCTTTTCCATTTTTTAAATGACAATGGTGTACCTAGGGAGACAGACAAAAAGCTTCAAGTATTTAAAGGAAACAGAAACACCAAATAAGTATATTCTAGGAAATTATGGTTTTGCTTATTGTTCATTGACCCATTTGTGCTCTTTCCAACCTCTTCTAGCTGCCTCTTTTCTAAAACTCACCAACACTTCCTCCCTTTTGTCACAACTTACAATCCTTTCTCCCAGTCACTTCCTTCCCTGCCAAGACTGAATCTTAAAATTGATCACTTTAAGGATAAACTTGGTGATGAAAACCCCTCAATTTATAATTTCCAGCTGTCCTGAGTCTTCAATTAGCTCACAAGCCTTTTATTTCTAGTTATTTCCTTAGAATTGACTAATAAAATTCAAGGCCCAAAGGAATATTTTAAAGCTTCTGATGATTTGACCAAAATGCTTACCAAAAACTTTGTCTAAAATTATACTCGCAATATTCTTTCACCTGCACTGCACTAAATACTAAATAAAAAATAATTTGTAGATTGCTAAGAAAAAATTTGTTTTGTCAAATAAATGCAAATTAAAATTCACCAAGCTTCATGAGAGTATTGAATGCATTTTTCCTGAGTCACTATCATCAGGATTCTGCCTCTCATAGCCCACGGAAATTGTTCTTGGTAAATCTGCTATTGACCTGCTTAACTGCCAAATGGAATAGCCTATTTTTAGGCCTTCTCACTTTCCATGTTTTCTCTGTGATATTTTACTGCTGACCACCCATTTTTCTTCATATTTCAAATAGTTCCTATATTCACCTACTTCAAAATTCAAAGTCTCCCAAGATATCTTAGTTCCTTTCCCTAGGATCTTCAGTGTTCCCAGTTTCTATGTATCCTTTCAGAGCTACTTTAAAAGCAATTATGATATATGCATATATCTACACATACAAGTATATACATATACACATGCGCATATATATCACCCCAGTTTACTCAAATGGTAACATAATTCACTGTGTCTTTTTTCACTTAATATATCATGGGCATATTACCATAATAGCACATAAAGAATTTCTTCATTCATTTCTATAACTACATAAGGTACCAGAAGTTATTTGATTAGTCTCTATTGATGGACATGTGAGCTGTTTCCAGTCTTTTACTGTTATGGCAAGGAGTAAGCTGAGCATTCACAAATCTAGAAGCAGAAATACTAGGTCAAAGAGCATGTACATTTATAATTTTGAGAGACATTGACAAAATGCTGCCTGCAGAGATTGAACCAATTTACCTTCTCACTAATAATGCATGCAAATGGCATTCTTAATTTCTAGGAGTGCTGTATCAGGGAAATTAGCCTTTTTCTTATGATGAGTTCCACATGGTCTTTTCTCACACTGTCAATTTGTCTTTTTAATTTACTGGGGTAACAGTTAATAAGATTATATAAGTTCTGAGTGTATGCTATTGTAATGCATCATTTGTATATAGTATTGTGTGCTCATCACCCAATGTTTATTCTCCTCCCATCACCATATATTTGACCCTCTTTACGTTTTTCAATCTCCTCCCACACCTCTTCCTCTCTTGTAACCACCATACTATTATTGTCTGTGTCAATGTTTTTGCGGGGGGCAGGGGCACTCATTTATTTTAATGTCCCACACAAGAGTGAAATCCTGATTGTTCTCCTTTTCTACCTGACTTATTTTGCTCAGCATGATACTCTTAAGACCCATGTGTTTTAAATGGCAGTATTTCATCTTATGGCTGAGTAATATTCCACTGTATATATTTACCACTTCTTTATCCAATCATCCATCAAAATACACTTAGGTTGTTTCCATGTCCTGGCCACCATGAATAATGCCACAATGAACATATGGGTGCATATATCTTTACAAAAACATGTTTTCAAATTTTTCAAGTAGGTACCCAGAAGAATTGCTGGGTCATGTGGTTAGCTCTATTCTTAATTTTTGGAGGAGCTGTTTTCCTTAGTGGCTATACCAATTTATATTCCCACCAGCAGTGTATGAGGGTTCCTTTTTCTCTGCATCCTAACACTTGTTATTTCCATGTTCTTAGTCTTCTGATTATTTATGGCTGGTTGGTATATCATATGAAACTTTATATAGTTGACTCATTCTTTTTCTTAGTGGCTTCTGAGTGTTTTGCATCATAGTTAGAAAGACCACTAATCTAGGATTACAAAATAATTGTTCAAGGTTTCTTTAGGTATATTTAAAAAATTTTTACGTGCAAAACTTTGATCCATTTGGAATTTATCCTGATACAAAGTATGAGCTGTGTCTCAACACTATTGAATAACAACCTTACTTGCCAAAACTGTCCATTCTTGACTTCTAGGAACTATTCTTTCTTGACTTTTTAATAATGATGACTCATTATTGACATCTATTATCTTCAACTCATGAAATGTTAAACACTGATAGAGAATTACAGTATCATGTGTAAATATTTACCTATCTATAGAGGCTAGCATTCCAGGACTGACATGCTGACACTGAGGAGTTTTTGCCAAAGGAAAGATAACTGATGAAGGAGTTGTTGGATTTCTGTCCATATTTGGCAGAATATCATCTTCTTGATTGTAATGGAAACTCGGCAACTAGAAAGCAAACATTTATTATCAGTAAACACCCCTAAAAATAAAATTTCTCATCACAAAATGTTCTTTGTGGGATAAGTTTTTTCCACCTTTTAATTTTCTCAGATAATGAAAAATATTAGTAGATATAGAATAAAGCCATGTCCTCTATAAAACTTAGTTTCTGTTGTGTAAAATGGAAACAATGATATCTGCTTCTAAAAGGTGTGTAGACCAGGGGTCAGCAAAAGTTTTATGTAAGGAGTCAGAGAGTAAATATTTTAGGGTTTGTGGTCCATTATAGTCTTTGTCCCAATTATTTAACTCTGCTGCTGTAGCAGAGAAGCAGCCACAGCCAACATGTAAACAATGGGCACATCTGTGTTCCATTAAAATTTTGCTTACAAAAAAAGGTAGTATGCTAGATTTGGACCATGGGCCATAGTTTACTAACCTCTGTGTAAACAGAACAAAATTATAATTCATTTACTATTTTACTTAATATAAACTCAAGCAGTATTAAATTTTTGTATTTATTTCCAATAAATGATTTAATCCTTAAGATTTTACTTACCTTTATATTACAACCTTAGAGAAAGTGGACTTATGCCACAGAAAATGAACTACTTCATTGCCTTCTCTTTTTATTTTATTATCTTTGTTTTCAAAATGTTGCTACTATTGCAGTTAGGCCAAAACATATATTAAACCTGAAACGATGGTGGAATAATATAAAGCATACAACCCCTAAAGCACTGATTATTGTGCAGAGAGCATAATAAGAGCCTCAGCTGGCTCCTTAAAATACCTCTCTTCACAACCTGTACAGGCAAAAAAGGAGCCCCACATAATGATGTTACTAAATTATTAAAGCACTGTGTAGCCTTTCAAATTGGAAATGATTTAACAATTTTAAGAAATTTGTAAATGAAGAAATTACTCTTAAGTCTAGCTCACTAAAACTCAATTTTAAATTTAGTTGTCTATTCATCTATCTTTATATTACTTTAACCTTAATATTCTTAATATTTAATTTAGATTATAGAAACAGTTCCAAATTTGCACTTAATAGTTGTACTATATTTCACCATGTTTATGAAGAACATCCTTAAGGGATATGTAGATTGATTCCAGTTTTTTGATATAAAGATAAATCTGCAATGAATACCTGTGTGAAGATTTTTGGCTTCTTTTCAATTTCTTAGGATAATCTCCCATGAGCAGGATTCATCTTTATAGCGGTCATATATTGCCATAACACTATCCAGAAGGTATGATTCAATCATGTATCCACTGCTTTTTGCCAGTGAATGTTTTAACTTATTTTTTAAAAAGATTCTATAACTTTGAAGGTTCACTTATATATAATTTACTTTGTTTTCCTTTGATCACTAGCTAAAATGACCAGTTTTCCCAAGTGTTTGTTCAGTCTTTGAATTTTTTTCTTGCCCTCTTTTTCCGTGATCTTGCACATTTTATTATTCAAGTAACATTTGAATGAGTTCTTCATTTCATAAATATTATTGGTTTTAATTATTGCAAATATTTTATCCCAATCACTGAAATTTTTAGTTAATGTGGTTTTTCATAATATAAAAATTCTTTTAGATATTCAGATGTCAGTCTTGTGCTGTCACTTATTCCTACCCCAAATTTCCTATACAGTAGATAATCTTATCACTTTTTTAAAAAGTTTACCTCATTGTTTATGAAATTTCAAATATATATATTTGGCCTATTTCTGGGTTTTCTATTTGGTTCCACAAATATTACCTTTGAATCCCAGTGAAGAGGAGATTGGCATGTACTGGCGGAATGCTTTCTATACTCTACTCTGGTCATTATCTGTGGAGACTATCAATCTTTGGCCTAAATATTATGAACACTAATCATATGTAAAAAATGAAAGATAAAATTCAATATAAAGAAAACGATTTCATGCATTTAAGAATCTTACCAGTACTCTTCGACTCTGCAAAGGTGTTGTACTGAAAAAATCATCATGGTCATCTTTTGGCAACTGCTCCAGAAAATCCCTCATCTGCCGCTTCCTTTTAAGAGTTCCCACTTTGGCAGTTATCTTAATAGTTTGCTTCTTGTCAGCATCACATCTCTTGTCTTAAGAGTCAGCAAAACATTTTGGTGAGAATTTGACATTTATTGTAACTGTAGTATAAAATTAAAAAATTTTTGCAAAATCTAAATTGTATATTCATATTATGTAAACTCAGCCTTTATTATTTAAAGTTTCCTATATAACAAGTGACTTTTTCTACACTGGGATCTGTGCAATATGATTAGCCCTCATGATACTCATGAAGAAACTACATAAAATTAGGCAAGGTTGAAAAGGTCTTTACCTTGTGAGAAAGGCTACCTCCCACACTTCTTACTGAATGCCTAATTTATTATTGATTTTGCTAAAATATAAACCTCGATGAATTAGGATTCAGATACTGGATACTCCCTAAAGCTTAGTATAGGACTTCTCTGGCATAAACCTTGGGCAGAAGTGTGTACTCCTGGGAACCAAGAAAACTAAATTTATTCTGAGTTTTCTTATAAATTACTATGGACTTTACCCAGGTGGTCTCAAATTAAATTAGACCTGACATTAATCCACCCAGATATTGAAATCCTAGAATAAACTCAAAGCATAAGGCTGCTAAGGCTAATATTGATGGAAGTAACTAGATAAGACTTAAAAAGTAAACATGATCTTTGCAGCTTTAAAACTTTAAGAAAACACCTATAAAAAGACACAGGGATAAATATAAAATACACCTAGTAAGTGAAGAGAAATTGATATGGAGAACTAGGAAAAAACTATGTACTGCAAAGGTTACCATTTTGGCCTTTGAGACTGACTGGCTTTTTCTTAGTGACATGTTTTTGGGATCCTTTTCCTCGGGGATCTTCCAAGTATTTCCTTTGGCATTCTTCGGCAGACCGAGAACCTACAGCCATAGCTACATCTGACCAGAAACCAGGTTTGTGCTTAGGAACAGATGCAAAAGCACTATGGAAAACCAAAACCAGTTAAAGGATAAGAAATTTAAATTAATAAAAATAACCTCCCGAATGCATATCATCAAATCAACTAAATTTACTGTGCTGAAGGAATTTTACCAAAATAATTTTTATCTAATAGATGCATACTAGTGTGTTATAATCTATTAAACCTAAAAAATCACTCCCAATCTTAAAACATTTTCTCCTAAGTCCAACTCATCTATGATTTCATCTTTTGGGGGACTCCAGCACGACTAATTTTCTACACTGTTGCTCAAATATTACTGATGCTAAGTATATTGGAAGATGAGCTCTTAGTTCCTAAATATTCCAGGTTATAAACTTATTAAAAAGTGTTATGCTTGCTTTCATTATACTTTATAGAACACAGTATTTTAGATACAATATTTGAGGGAAATGAAAAATTGAAGTAGAAAAAAGTCAATATAAGGTAGTTCTCCTCCAATTCTAACAAATGAGTTACATCCTAAAAGTTCATTTGTAAATGATTATTAGGACTTGGTACACATATTCCTGCACTGCCCCTCCCCCCTCAACAGATTTTATATATTGTGGTAAGTTGATAGTTTACCCAGAAAAGATCTATATAACTCACCAATTTAACCTATGCGATGTCATGCTGGTAAATTTTTAACCACCAGCTTTCTGGGGTTAAAAAGTCCTTTTTTGCAATGTTTTCCAATTTCCACAATTGTAAATACCCCTAATGTGGCTAAGTTCAAGCTACCAACATGATATCACTATATGAGGAATAAGAACTGTGCCACAGCACACGATTAAATGGAATTTCCACCATACAGATAAAATTGATGCAAAGTACCTAAAGGGTATACATAAAAAAATGTACTAAAATAATTAGGAAGTGATGAATTCAGAGTATTGTTTTAAAATTGTTAAGTTTATTTAGTTTCAATAATGATTGGTAAACAATCAATTTGTAAGATTCCTGAAAATTAAGAAATCAGCTCTTGTTAACAGGTACAAGCTGACTACAGAATACCATTCCATGCATAAAAGGAGAACAAACACGGGCATTAAATACTGTTAATGAATGCTCTACGCTTTTGCATAATTAATCTCTTCACAAGTGTTCTAAGGCGGAACACTGAAGGGAATTGGAGGCTCAAGCTCCAGTATTTGTGTATATAGCTAACTTGCAAGTCTAGAACTGCTGAAAAGGACTCTTTTGTTCTAATAAAAATACTTAATGTACTTAATAATTAGTCTGTAACTAACTCATGTCCCTGAAAATCTTAAAAGGTAAATTTAATCATGTCACTTCAGTCTTACTTAAAACTCACTTATCTTCTGCATAAAAATCAAAATATTTAATATGACCTACACTGTTCCTTGCCTAATTGTCCAGTCTCATCCTGTACTATTCTTCCCCTGCTTTCTATATTGCAGTCATTTTGGCCTTCTTGCAGTATTTCTAAATATGCTTTCTACTTTTACATACTATTCTATTTAAAATGCACTTATCATGAACTTTGGGCTTAAATAATTCTTATTTATCCTTCAGTTCTTAGTTTAAGTATCTGCCTAAGTCAGATTTCTCTGATATT
This sequence comes from Eidolon dupreanum, assembly GCA_028627145.1. Lineage (NCBI taxonomy): Eukaryota > Metazoa > Chordata > Mammalia > Chiroptera > Pteropodidae > Eidolon > Eidolon dupreanum. The sequence goes on from CM053509.1 coordinate 78,974,723, forward strand.
CTCATAAATTTCTTATAGTGATTACAATGATTATTTGTTAAATATCTACTAGGTTATAAGCATGATGAGGAGTACAAAGCAGTTGGCTGCAATTAAGAATCACTTGTGGAGCTTACAGCAAAAATGCATGGAGGCAAATAAGCAAACAATAGATACATAACTCTACTTAAAGCTTTCAATTCAGTAGGTCTGGAATGGCAATACTCTGCATTTTCGAGAAAGAGGCATAATATCTAATTGAGTGGGTGATAGGAATAGGTGAAGGAAAAATTACAGGGAAGAAGTGATGTGAGTTAAAATTTGAAGGATGGATAAAAAAATATAACAGATGAAAATGAGGCAAAGAAATTAAAATGAGGAAATGACATAGTTAAGGAATGAAAAATAGTTCATATTTATAGTATGGTAAATATCAAAGGAATGGCTGCAGGTCAGAGCTTTGAAAAAACCAGAGAAGTGTATCCCAAACCTAAGAATATTAACAGTATGCAGTCTAGGCACTTTGTAAATTTTAAGTTAACTGTTTTGGACACAGAACAGTTCCATTACACCTAGAAAAATCCAAAGTGCTATCTTTGTTGTCATTCACCACTATAACCATTGCTAATCCCCGATCTGTTTGCTTTCTAGTTGTCTTTTCCAAAATTTCATATATCTGGAATCATATATAATCTTTTAAGCTAGCTTTTTTCACTCAGCATAATGCCTTGGAAATTCATTCAAATTGTTATAAGTATCAGTAGTCCTTCCCTTATTACTCAGTAGGCCATTCATTGTAAGAATGTACCACAACTCGTTTATGCAGCAGGTATGGCGGAAATCAGGAAGAGAGAAGAGCTCAGTAAAAACATCCTATGAGGTTATGAACTTCTGGGCTTACATTGCAAATTTTGATGATTTTCATTTTGTTCAGAATAATTTCCCTTGAAACTTCCTCTTTAACCCATTCATTCTTTACAAATGTGTTATTTGTCAACCACTTAGAAATCTTCCTGTTTTTTCTTTTGATATGTACTTTAATTCAGTTATACTCTGAGAACACCCTTTGTATGACTTCAGTTATTTTAAAATATAAGATTTGTTTTATGACCTAGTAAACATGTTCTATCTTGGTAAATGATCCACCTAACCATGAAAATAACATTTTCCGCTATTATTGGGTGGACTGTTCTATGTCAATTAGGACTGTTGTTCAGTTCTTCTATATCTTTCATAATTTTGTCTAGTAGTTCTGTTAATGACAGAGAAGAGCACTGAAGTCTCCCACTATAAATTTGGATTTGCTAACTTTTCTTTTTAGTTCTGATTTTGATTCATGTATTTGGAGGTTTTGTTGAAAGGTGCATAATACATTTAGAATCGTTATGCCTTCCTAATGAATTGATGCTTTTATCATTTTGTAATGTACTTCATCCCTGATAATTTTCTTACTGAAATCTTTCACATGTATTAGTATAGCTACGCCAGCTTTCTTTTTCTATCCTTTTAACTTACCCACGTCAAATCTGGAGTTTTTTAAATAGCGTATGGTAGGATCTTTTAAAATTTGTTCTGACAATGTCTTTTAAGTAGTGCATTTAGACTGAAGAAAGAGTGAAGATAGGAAATATATAAAATGGAGTCACTTTAACCAAGCTGCTAAAATCATGAATATGAGGCATGAGGAAATACCCCATTCTTGTTCTAACTAGTCTGGTACTTAATTCTTTTTAACTTTCTAGTCCTGCATCACTTCCAGGATATGCATCTGGATCACCAGGTAACCCTCTACCCCCTGACGGACTCACAAATACAACCACCTGACGTCCATTATCCAGACCACCAGATGTGATTAGACCTCCTGGCGTTCATCTTCTGGACCACCTGGCATCCATCAACCTGATTGCCTGTCATCTGATAACTGTCGTAGGCCAATCCTAGGGCTAAGAATGCAGGACTGATAATTCTCAAGAATATATTTTTTGCTATAAGAACTTTGAACTTTTCTGTCTTCTTTGGAACACTTCTGAATTTCTTCCTATCTGTTTTTCTAGTTTACAAACTCTAAGATCCTTGAATAAATCACTCATTTATTTCTACCAAAGTCTCCAGACTCTTTTTGAGTTCATCTAAGACCATTAACATTTAATGTAATTGTTTGGATTTAGGTCAACCATTTTATGTGTTTCCTGTTCTTTTCCATTTCCTATTACTCCTTTTCTGCCTTCTTTTGAGTTTATTTTAAATATTTTAATTTATATATTTGAAGATATCTGTATAGCTTTTTATTGGTTGCTCTTGGGATTGACATGTACATACTTGTCTTAGAATCAGTATATCACATATACCGAAAACTCCATGATATAACATTTGCTTTTAATCATTAAACATTTTAAAGAACTCAAGAGAATAGTCTATTATATTTAACCTATATAGTTAACATTTCTCTTGCTATTCCTTCATTCCTGATACTGCTTCTTTCCTGTCATCTCCATTCTGCTATGAGCCTATCTATGAGTTTATTTTGATTATTTTATTTTGTAGTTCTAAAATTTCCATTTAAACCTTTATATGTTTCTTGCTAAGATTTCTAAATTTCCATTTATTCCAAGAATTTTTGCTCTTAGTTCCTACAGTATTTTTATATACCCGCTTCAGAATCTTGTCAGATAATTCCAATATCTCAGCATTGGTGTGTTTTTTCCCATGAGAGTTGAAATTTTCCTGGTTCTTTGTATACTGAATAATTTTGGATTATTTCCTAGACATTCTAAAATTTATTATAAAACTCTGGGTCTTGTTGACATCCTATCGAGAATGTTAATTTTGTTTTAACAGGCAACCAACCTCACTGTAACCTGAGCTATAAATTCCAGTCAGTCTTCTGTGGCTGCAATTACAATGTCAATACCATTTCTAAAGCTTTGTAGTGACACTAGGATATCCTGCGTGTGGGACACTGAGTGGCTGGCCTGGCAACTCAGTGGTGGTCTACCTCTTCGTTTAGTTGTCAGTCTTAGGAATGAAGTTTAGGGTCAGATCCTCACATGTGCAACTCAGGAGTGAGCCCAAAGTTCATAAACAACTTTACAGGTTTCTTAGCTAGCTCCTCCCTCTCTGCAATTTTTGCTTCCCTAGGGTTATCATTTTTGCTTCTCTGAAAGAAAGCTGGGGGCTTTAGTTACCTAGCTCTGCTGCATACTCTTTACAATTGCACCTTTCTCCAGTGCCAAGCAAAGAGAACAGAAAGAGAAAAACATTTGCCCCACCCTCTTGAGACCTTTACTTGCCCTACTTTCAGAGTTTTAGGTGCATGTGAGTCCCAAGTGCTGCTGTGATTTTCATCCCTGCAGGATTACATGGGATGGCAGTATAAGAGAAAAAATAAAGAGAACTGGGGCATTTCCTCTACTGTTTATGAGAGTCAGTAGTCCCCTTTCCTCTTCCTCAAGCCAGAACTGGAGGGCTTCTCTTCGCTCTGACACCAATGCCCACTTTCAGGTGTTAGGCAGCCTTGAGTTTAGCATGAGGGATACCAGAAGACAAACTGGAAATTGCTGCCAATTTGATGGTACTTAAAATTCCAGTCTTCCCCAACCAACCTGCTATATTATTTATTTACCTTCCTGAGTCAACAAAACGCTACTCCATGCATTCTGTCCAGGTTTTACAGCTGCACAGAAGCAACAGAGTGGAGTGTACTTACTCCATCTTAGAACTGGAATCTGCAGTTCTTAGATGATCTGAATATACAGCAAAGGTTGAGAATCTTTATCACAAGGAAATGATGGGGGATACAGTTAGTTGGAAAAGATAACTGAGGTCAAAACATAACATGCTCTCAATGCAAGGCAGGAGAATCTTTATGTGGTTTGAAGATTAGTAAAACAGCAATGAAGGTTTTTGATTTGTCAGAACCACAACTGTACATTAAGATTAATCTGGAGATGTATAAAACACATTACACAGATGAAAATAAAGTAAATATAAAGCTATTTCCATAGTTCAGGCAAAAGGTATTTAAGGTCTGAAAAAGTAGTGTCAAGAATGAGTGCAGACAGAATGATCCTGTGGAAGAATCTACAGCTCCTTGGGAACTAATAGATTTTTTAAAAAATCAATGCAGAGTTTAAACTTAGGCTGGAAGAATTACATTTTCAGAAACAAGAATGTCAGGCAAAGTGGACAGGCAGGGGAAATTAAGTTTGGTTTCTGATATATTAAGTTATTGGTTTCTGATATATTAAGTTATCCATTTTTGATATATTAAGTAGGTGAGATTTACATAGAGATGTCCAGCAGGCAAAGGGAAATATAAATACAAATCTAAATACAAAAATTCAGGACCAGAGATCTAGATTTGGGAGTCCCCGTACAAAGAAGAAAGTTAGAATTCTGAGAGGAAAAGATCACCGAGGAGCACAATATAGCAAGAAAGCAGCCAAACCAAGTACTTTGGAGAATAAGAAGGAAGATTACCTTCTATGCCTGAAAAAGGAACATTTATGCAACTGAAAAAGGAAGAATACAGTGGCACAGATCCTTAAGAATGTTTCAAGAAGGTAGATTTGAAAATGAATTCCAAATGTTATAAGGTTGGGGGGTACACAAGGGAGTGAAACACTGAATATGGTATGTTTCTATGTTATCCTTCTCTCTTTTATCAATTATATCTTTCTTTCATTTCTGTCAACATACCACCATACTCTGTCATGAATCATCTTACAAACAAATAAGCAAGCAACCAAACATACATCTTCCCTTATCCTCATACTTTCTTCTATTACCTATGCATTTTTCTGGTCTCCATCATTGCCAAATTTCTTGTGCTGTCCACCTTAGCTGTCTTTATTCTCCCATTCACTCTTCATTGCTTAACTATTATCTGGCTTCAATACTACTAAACTACTGAAACTGCTCGTCGAGTCTATGTAAGCCAAACCAAGTTCATATCATACCTGATTTATCAGCAATATTATGAAACTTTGGAAAAATCACCTAATTTTTGAGTCTTTTCTTCTCTATAAATGAAGGTGGAAAAAACTATTAAATGATCTACAATTTGCAGGTTTTATAATATTTAATTGTAAAATATTTCTTAAAATGTTAAGCTGTGAGAGAGCAGAATTTGTCTGTTGAATTATTTTCCCAACTTTATTGAGGTATAATCGACAAATAGAACTGTATATATTTAAAGTCTACACAGGATTGTTTGATTATAAACACTGGGTAATGATCACCACAATCAACTCAATTAACACACCCATCCCCTCACGTAGTTACCTTTCTTTGGTGAGGGGGAGGTGAAATATTAAATAGGAAGGAAAAGCAGGTCACTTTTACCTTCCTCACATGTAGACTGTATAGATGGTCACAATGTACCTAGTTGGAAGTTATTTGTATTTTCCTTTCATTCTCTGTATAAAGTAATTTATCTCCATGTGTTTTTAGACATCTTCCATATTAATGATTAGAAGTCATTAAGTCAGCCTCTTATTGGAGTCCATTATGTCTTCAACTATTTTGTGACCACTCTAGACATTACAAGAGTCAAATCTAACTACTTACCAATGCAGTTTCTGTAATTCGTTCTCATTCCATTCCTCATCCTGAATTAAGCCAGGTAAATGCCTTTTCGTCTTATCAAATTTCACTGTATCAACTGGAAACTCATTCCTAATACCAGATTTTTGAAGATTTTTTTTAGCAGAACATCTAGCTTTCTTTTGTTTGATATGAAATTCATTTTCACTTTCTTCAGTTTCAGGTTCAGAAATAACTGAGATTTTCCTTGTGGTGTTCCTTGTGCTTTTTCTCTGATGAGCCACTGTTTCTTTGGTATTTCTTGCTGTGGTTTTCTTAGCAAGCCCAGCTTTTATTCTAATTTCCTTTTCTGTTTCACTCTTGTCAGACAAATCTGATGAGGACTGATGCTCGTGAAATGACATAGTTACTTGATTATCAGTTTTCTTCAATTTTGATAACTTTGTATTTTTCTTGAAGTCAGAGGTGACTGTTTGTTCCTTTTTAGGACTAGGTATTTTTATTTTCTGGTTGACAGTGAGTAAATCTCGTTCACTGCAATCTTCCTTGTTTTTACTTTTATGACCCACACCACACTCAAACGCATTTTCAAATGTCTTTGTGGGATTACTGATCAGACGTGTAGCTTCATTTAAGTGTGACTCACTTTCTTTTTGATGCTTCGGAATTATAAAATCTGCTACTGCTTTAATGGTACTAGATGACAGATTATACTTCATGCATTTTTGCTCTATCACGTTTTTAGATTTAAGTGGTGTTACTACAATATAAACTTCTTTTTGATTAAAAATTGTGTATTTTCTTTCTTTGTCTGAGAAAAATGGTTCCCTCATGATAATATCAATAGGTACATTCGATTCTTCGGTTCTCTCTTTTAATTTCATAAGACAAAACAAACATCAAAATCTCAAATTAGCTACAAACAAAATAAATAAAATATATTGTTTTCTCCACCCCACTTTACATATTACTGTCATATTAATCTTCCTGAAGCAGCAGTTTGTGCAGAACACCACCGCTTTGGTTGAAAACACATACTATTTTCTATACCAACCAAACACATACCAACCTGTCCATGACTTCTTATAGTCTACTTAGAGTGCATATAAGTTCTTGTACCTGGCCTTCGAATATAGTTCACTGTACTCACATCTGAACCATATTCTTCCTATGTCTATGAGGCCACTGTTTCTTAAATTTTCTTGATTCTCAACTTTCAGTAACACCATTCACTCTACTTGAAAGTTTCCTTCACTAATTTACAAACCAAATCACTACCAGTTTCAGTTCTATTCTCTAACCTACCTAGCCCACAAACTTTGTCCTGATTCCCTCAACAGAATGAAAGCTCTATCAAATTTTCAGAATACTTTTCAATAATGCCATGTTTGACAATGTGTCCTGCATTATAATTACACACTTATCTTTCAATGAGACCAAAAAAAAAGCTTGTCTTAATTTTTAAATTTTTTTTGGCTGGAGTTAGTTCAGAGTCTTTCATATATACACTAGATGCTAAATAAATATCTGTTAAATCAATTCCTTGGAGATAAAATATTTAGGAGACATAGGAAAACCATTAGGGTTGCTAAAACCTTACTAGGTATGTAACACATAGAACAAAAGCTGTCCTAATTAAGGTGGGAAGTAGGAGAACATGGAACTCCATCTACAGGGCCCATTCTCATCCCTTAATGTGGCGATAGACACCCTTTTGCTGAATCCCCCAAAACACCATGAAGTACCATGGGATTTCAACCAAAACAGAACTTGGAAATCTTTTTAATACCATGTTGCTAAAGAAAGCAAAATGAGGGAAATTCTCCAATTTGAAACTTAAGAAACCAGAAGCCAAACTAATTTAATTTCTAACTTTAAACTATCCAGTTGTAATTATAATGACATAAATTTTAAATTATCACAATAGTCATCACAGTGAAATACTGCAATAATCTATATATATTACGTGGCATTTTAAAGATGAATGACAAAATAAAAGAATGGTGGGTAATACTGAATGCTGGGGAGAAAAAAAGTCTAATTCATGAAGGAGTGGCACTAATCAAAAGTAATCAAGAAAGTTTCTATAAGACTTTTCAATGGAATCATGTATCTTCATAACATGAGAAGTGTTTTCTTCTAATTCCTCATATAAATATATTCAAATGTTCAACTGGCAATTAAAAATTTTTGAACGTTCTAATTTTGAGCAAAGAATTTTTATTCTGAATATTTTTATTCATTTCATTAAATAATTTGAATAAAGACTCAGCCTATTCTGGATACTTTGGCCTAAGTCATATGAACTTGATAGTCTAAGCAGTATTGATTTCCTCTCTACTTCTTTACACACTTATAAATGTTCTCCATTTTCATTTTTTTCACTTATAAGAAATAAAATGGAAAAAAATGCTATTGAGCTAATGCATTTAACTCAACATGAAATTTTAAATTTGCTAATGCATAGAGTAAAGGCTTTACAAATTCTGGTATCCGGGATTTCAATGAAATCAATCATTCTGAAAATTCACACTTACACAAAACTAAATTATGCTATTAATTTTGTAAAAGGATTCACAGTTTTAAAACATTCCTATAAACATTTTTAAAATGATATATAATTTTGTGATTTAAACAAAATTATTTAGTACCTGGATTAAAGGAGGCAAATCTATAAGTAAATGTTATTTAAAGTAATGAATTATTTGACGATGAAAATCATCTGTAAAAAAATAAAACCAAACATTTATAACTATTGAAATAGTTGGTCTACCATGTTAGATTTGAAAATCTACAAGATCACATTTATTTTAAAAATTTTCAAACAGTAGCTTTCTACTTATTATAAAACCAATAGATATATTACCTTGTTCCTGACTTTTAATTATCCTTTTATTAGTTGTTCTTTCACAATTTTTGAGTTTCTTTGAAGATGACTTTTTATATTCCTTTTTTCTAATTGAATCCTTCAAAACAAAAAGATAACTTTTTACTGTAACAACAACTACCTAGAAATAAGACCTCAAGCATTTTCGCAGTTTGTATCAAGCATATAAATTTCTAGGTAGCTATACTTACACAAATTTCATAGTGGAGGCATTGAGAAACTCATTTATGAGAGCCTGAGCTTTGGAAGCACCATGTGGGTATCCATTATCTTACATATTTCCTTTACTGATTTAACACTGTCATTTTTCAAGTGCTTTTATATTTACATACTTTAAACTTTACTCAAAGAACTAAAATTTTATTTTAGTTCTACCTACATCTACCTACATGCCCAAATTAATGAAAAGCTGACACTAAACAAAACCCATGATTTCTGATTTGGCCCCGAACCTTTTCAGTAGTATCACACCACCCCTCTACAGTATACAGTAAAAGCTTACCTGATTAGATAAATCGTATCCTTCTCCATTTTGAATAGTATTATTTATTTGGTCATCTGGGAGCCTTAATGGTGGTTTATTCTGGTGATTACTCTGGCAAATGTTTAATTCTGTAGTTTCTGGCAACCTACTATGCTTACTATTCTTCAGCTCTATGAGTACAAAGATGGAGATTTCAGTAAATGATTATATAAAAGATAAAGTTGCCCTTCTACATAAAGAATTCCCTTTGAAAAAATCTGTCTAATCCAAAATCATAAATATTTGTTAAAATATGACTATGACATAAAGCAATTTTATTTGGCAGAATCGCTCTGCATAGGATCATGTTTTGTTTAAATTACTTTTATTATATGCCTTATTGTTAAAATGTATAGCTGAAACTTACTGGATTTCATTAACCAATGTCATCATTAAATAAATAAATGAATGAATGAATGAATGAATAAATAATAAAATTGCTTTGATTCCCTTCAAAAAACAAAGACGAGTCTACAGCCATGCTACCCTGAACAAGCCCGATCCCGTATGATCACGGAAGCTAAGCAGAGTCGAGCCTGGTTAGTACTTAGATGGGAGACCACCTAGGAAGATCAGGTGCTGTAGGTGTAAAAAATAAAAAAAAATAAGGGATTGTAAGCTGACAAAGACCTTGCAATCTGTGAGGTCAACCAAGGGTTGCCTCACCTCAAAAAAAAAAAAAAAAAAAGCAATTGAACAGCAATATTATTTATTACTATCTGTTTTGAATCTCTTTTGTCACATTTAAAGGCAAAATATAAATGTTAAACCATTTGGTAAATATAAAGTCCTGTTCATCTTAGCTCCGCATCAACTAAACATAAATGTAATAACTCTATTTCCCTTAAATTTCTTCAGGCAGATTGAATTCTTATGTTTTAATTAACTTATGCACTCCAAAGTATAACTAAATCCATGCAAATTAATTTTAAGCAAAACCAAATTATATAGAATATGACATAAACTCAACAAACGGTTATTGAGCTGAAATTCTAGGTAAGTTAAAAAAGACATAAAACTATAAAAACATTTGTTATTTTTCTACAAGGTGTACCTGAAGATACATAATGAATACTCCTTACTCTTGAGATTATTACAGTATAGTGAAAGAGGCTGATGTTATAAAAGATAATTTATAACATACTCTGTTAAGTATAATAACAGAGAAAGTATTTTAAGAGTAATATTTTAAGAGCAATATTAGGATATATAGATTATAGCACTAAATATGCAAAACTACATTTTAGGCATTAAAATGTATGCACACAATCGCATCATCTTAATTATCACTGGTTGACACTTTTACATAATCTTAGTTGTTTAATGTTAGACATGGTTTTACTTTAGTAGTTTTCTCATGAAAAGTGTAACCATAATAATAAAAGCAACAACAGCATCAACCACCACCACTCAAAACAACTTATGTAATATAAGGATACACAATGTCTTAACACTTTCACAAAACAAAGACATAATGAATAACACCAGAAAAAGTACATCCAAAAAGACATAGGTAATATTTGCCCCTAAAATGAGCTACCCAAGGGGGAGCATCTCATCTCATTCATCTCTAAGTTCCTAAAGGCTAACATAGATCGAGGTGTATGGTAGGTACTTTAAAAATATTTGTTGAAGGATTTTCCTATGGACACAGCTGGCATGTAAAATAGTTTAACAAACTAGTCTGTTACATTTGTATCCTCAAACACTTTACCAAAAACATTCATAATTTAGGGCAAATTTCTGAAAAATGGGGTGTGGGGAGATGTTAAAACTAAAGATTAAAAAAAGGATTGAAAGTGAGATATATGTTTAGGGACTTTTAATTTTAGGAGTAAAAAAAGTATATAGCAAGTGCTGCGACCTCAGGACTCTTGAATACTAAAGATGATCTAGCAATGACAATAAGCAATACCTAATTTACAGGAAATAGGATGACATTTGAAAAATGAGGAAGGGCTGAGAAGAAAAGAGCAATGATAAAGAGTAAATTTTAGCTCTGAGCAAGCAGTCATCTGCATATTTAATTCATTTCTTTGTACTAGAAAGGATAAGCAAAGTTTCAAAGTGGTTAGGGAACTAGGACACAGAGAAGAGGGGTGTGCTGAGGTGGAGGAGTGACATATCCAGCATAGTGCCATAGTTTTTGGCAGAAGCAGTCCTGAACTATCGAAGTTCTGTAAAGCTTTGTTTACAGGGTCTAGGCAGAAATTTATACAACAGACTTCTAGTAACTTTTAGTCATCTATATTATCTAAAAAAGACTATAATATTCATACTTTTTTCCCCGTAGAGGTTGGGGATGGGATTAAATGTGAGGCAGCTTATAGTTTGGGCAAAGAGTTGAAACAGTTTTGCCAGTTAACTTTATAGCAGTGGTCATTCAAAGGATAAACAAACAAACAAACAAATAAATAAATGGATGGATGGATGAATATGTACATGCATGCATGCATGCATGCATACATACATACATACATACATACATGCCATTTCCTCTATGAAAGCATATTGGTTTTGTCAGTTAATAAGAATGAAATATAGACAAATATATATAGGCATCTTTAATATAGGTTTGAAGTAGGCTGGCAGCTTAAGTACCATCAGTCTAGGAAATGAAAGAACAATCATCTTTCACTGATATGTTTATCAGTGTTCTTGGTATTCTCATTAATTAAAAGGTAATATTTAATGAAGAAAGCTAGATGCTGACTATGAGCAATCTGCTTTGTAGTTTTCCCTCCTTAAGTAGTAAAAAATCAGGAATTTTAGGACAGTATGAGATAAGAACTCAATATTATATGTATTGTAAATAATTAATATGGAGCTCATATAAGAATTTATCACTATACCAACAGAGAAGAAAATAGTAAACATACCTGAGTGATCACAATCAAGGTCATAAGTGGTACTGGCTCTTTGGAGGGCATCTGTTTGGTTTTCTCCTGCATCATTTTTCATTGATTTTTGTGTGTCAGGGACAAATCTTCCAGTTTTCTGTGTTTGCCTGGCCTTTCTCTTTTTCTTTTCACAAGCTCTAAAAACATATAGTATTTTCCTCTAATGTTGGTTCTCAAAAAACGAAAACAAAAAACTAAACCCACAAATAAATGAAACTCTCCTATACCTAACCTCAACCCTAAATGTAACCCTAACCCTAACCTTAACTATAACATACCAATCCTAACCAGAACTCTAATCCTAACACTGTTCCTAACTTTAAACCTAACCTTAAACCTAACTCTAATCCTAAATCTAACTCTAACCTTAACCCTAATTCTAAAACTTAACCCTACCCCTAAAATTAATCCTAAACCCAGCCATCACCCTAACACTAATTCTAAATATTAAACCTAACCTTAAAAGTAACCCTAGCCTAATCCTAATTTTCAATCCTAACCCTAAACCAAAGAGTAACCCTAAACTTAACTTTTAACCCTAACCTTAACCATAACCCTAATCCTAACCCTAACTTTAAACTCCACCCAAACCCAAACTTAACCATAACGTCATACATTAAAAAAAAAAAAAAAAAGTCACTCCCTCAGCTAAAGACTTCTTGCCACTGGCAATGATTACCTTTAACATTATCTTATTTAGTTTTGTGGCTTCTATTCCTTCTCCAGCAAAAAAAAACTCAAGCATGGTATCTTAAGTCAAAAGATTCAAACATAACCCCTTAAATACTTCCTACTATGCTTTTATATTTCCTACTTAAACTGTAATTATTAGAAAAATAATACAAGACAAATCCTGTCAGTTGCTTATTTTCGTAAATGAAGGTTACTAAAACATAACCACATTCATTTAAGTACTGTCTATAGCTGCCTTTCCTCTACAAAGGCAGAGTTGAGCAGTTGCGATAGAAGCAGAATGCCTATAAAAATACTATCTGGCCCTTTACAGAAAAAATTGCCAACCTGTTATAAGTTCTGTGACTCATTAACTTACATCACTGTATCCCCTATGAGTTCCTTAAGGGCAAGAATTAATTTCTTCTTTGTTTTCCCAGTGCCAACACAATTATCTACTAAGCAGCTGACACTGACTGACTATAAAGGGAACAAATGAAAGAGAAAGGATCAAGAACTTCAGACACATATTTAACTGCTACATGCCTCTTAAAGGGTAGATGAGGATGATTTCTTGAAATATGACAAAGGTTTTATTTTCTTTTTATTTTGTATGATAGAAATCCTAGAAAAGTGTCACTGCCTTCTGAAAGTCTAAATATCAAAGAGAGTTTCAAAACTAGCATTTCCATAAAAAGAAATTAAAACCACTTTACATGAGTATATTAATTTGTAAAAGCTCATCAAATTGTATACCTAAAATGCATGCATTTTATCAAATGTAAATTAGGCTTTGATAAAGGTTTTTTTTTAAGTTAAAAAGTACTTTACCTTAATTGTTCTAGAAAATTATCGATGTGCTCTTTCCATCTTTCTGGAAAGCCAAACATAAACTTCCTTATGAGATAATTTGGATAGCCTATTTAATGATAAACAAACAAAATTACCTAAAAGCTTAGATTTTTAAAGAGATGTCACTAATTCATTGTATCAATGAAAAAATATATATTTATTGTTTACTATATCCCAGGCACTGCTGCAGATACTGAGGATTCTGCAATAAACAAAACAAACTAAAATCCCTGACTTCATGGAACTTGCCTTCTAGTGTGAAACAGAAAGTAAACCAATAAGTAGAGTATCTTATCAGATAGTCACTGATGCTGTGAAAAAAAAACTATGCAGTTAAAGGGGAATAGGAGGACAGGTAGCATTTTAAAAAAGTATAGGCAGAGATTTTCTCACTGAAAAAGCATTTGAGTAAAGCCCTGTATGGTATCAGCGAGTGAGCCGCATGGCAATCTGGAGTTAAAACACTGCAAGCAGAGAGAACAAAACCAAAGGTTACTGTATGAGCCAAGAGTGTGCCTGGCCTGTTTATAAAACAAAGAAATCAACTTAGTAGATGTGAAGTGAGCAAGGCTAATACTAGGAAGCTACTCATAGGTAACAGAGGCAACTGGGGAGCATAGGAGATTATAAGTAGTCGGGATCATTTTACAGACCTAGTCTTTTAATTTGGGTGAGAGAGGAAGCTATGGAAAAATTATGAGCAGAGGAGCAACAGGATTTGACTTTAACAGGACAAAATTTACCACTATTCTGAGAAGAGTCTGTGGAAAAAAGGGGAGAAAAAATGAGACCAGTTAGGAGGTTACTGCAATGATTCAGACAAAAGAGGGAGGTCTGGACTACAGTGGCCAGTAGAGGCCTACGTTCTGGATATACTTTGGAGATAATGCCAATAAGATGTAATGATACACTAGTGTGGGTATGAGAGAAACTGAGGATTTAAGGATGACTCCAAAGATTTTGGCTAGCCACTGGAATCAAGAAAAGAGGGTAAAGACTGCAGGCAAAGCAGATTTGAGGAGAAGATCAGGTTTTAGATATATAGTCATGCACCACATAACAACATTTTGGTCAACAACAGACTGCATATACAAAGGTGATCTCATAATATCAAAATGGAGCTGAAAAATTTGCACTGCCTAGTGACACTGTACCTGTCATGATATCACAGCATAATGCATTACTCATCACTATTAATACAGAATAAGAATATAAAGATTTTTGTATAGCTGTACAATATGTTTAAGCTAAGTATTATAAAAGTCAAAAAGTTTTTAAAAATCCCTATATAGGTATACTATTATCTTTAATACTGTATTTTTACTACACCTTTTCTGTGTTTAGATACATGAATACTTACCATTGTGCTACTGTGAATACTGCTTACAGCATTCACTAGAGTAAATGCTGTATAGGTTTGTAACGTAAGAGCTATATAGGCTTATATCATCTGAGTTTGTGTAAGTGCACTCTGATGTTCACATGATGACAAAATCGCCTAATGATGCATTTCTCAGAACATATCCTTCTCATTAAGTGATTTATGACTATATTTAGTTTGAGATACCTGCAGACATACTAAAGGAGATGTCAAATGGGCAGTGGAAAATGAGCAGCTTGGAGAGTATTCTTCGTTAGAGATGTAAATTTTTCATTTGTCACCATACAGATAAGATTTAAAGCCTAAAAGAAATTGGCACAGGATTGAGTGGAGCAAGAGCCCTAGTCTATCCCATTATTTAGAGGCAAAGAAAAAAAAAAGAAAAATGAGCAAAGAAAGTATGAAGGAACAGGGAGTGAGGCAGCATGAAAATCAGAACATAGTGTTCCAGAAGTCAAGTAAAGAGGGTGCTTCAAGGAGGTAGGTATGATTAACTGTGTTATTATATTGGATTTAGCAATGTAGGGGCCACTGGTGATTTTTATAAGGGCTGCTTCATTGAAGAACTGGGAATTGAAGCATGCTAACAGAGAATTCCAAGAAAAAAGTGGGAAAATTTCAAGAGGAATTTCTATATAATAAATGTTGAGTTGTTTTGCTGTGATTGAGAGCAACAGTGATTGAAAGAAGTATCGATAAACAAGAGACTGTTTTTGACAAAAGGGATATCTTTGAATGAAAGGAGGAAAACAGGAGCAAGAGTACAAATGGAGAGGCTGACACAGACAGGAACATGAACAGTTAGCCCATAATAAAAGCAGATACAGATGCAAACAGGTGAGTAGATATGGTATAATACATGTTCTCTAATTGTTCCTATGGCTCATATAATACCCTCTGTCCTCCACCCACCCCTCACCCCTACCCCGCAGACAGTAGAAAGAGGTATTGTGAAAATAAACAGTAGTTATCAAGGAGGATAGAAGAGTGAATGGATAAGGGAAATGTGGTAGGATAATAGCAAGTGGCAATAAGGGACCGTAACTTTTTGGTTATCAGAAATTAAAAACAGACTGTCCAGATGTGTTTCTCTTTAGTCAGATTAGCTATACACAAGGCACAGGCAGAAAATTAGATTATACCAGGACTGGGGGTATGCTGGGCAGAGGAGGAACTAGGAAGTTAAATTGTATTCTTATAAAGTAATTCCTCCCAAATAAGCAGCACTTCAGTTTTTTGTTTTGTTTTGTTTTGTTTTTTAAATCACTGGACTTACTTAAGTTGTCAAATAAGGTGAATAAATCAGAGAAAAATGATTAGCTTATAATCATCCCACATAGTGTGGTCAATTTTGTTTTAATTTTTAGTTTTCACTGAATTATAATTTTAAAACACCTAATTAGAAAACATGTATATTACTGTTAGAAATATGGTTAACTGCTTCATTACTTAAAATAATTTATCAATTAATAATGAGACATTACCTGCTTCTTTCATGGAAATCTGGTCTATCATTCCTTTTAATATATAAATGTTGCCTGATAATGTCCTAAGTTTATTGTGCTTAATCCGTTCTATAATTGCATTACTGTGCCAATATATGTCAGTGATGTCTCTAGGAGGAAAAATAGCTTAGTTAAGGCCAAAATATTCACATTTATCATTAGTCGCAACGTACATAGATAAGTACATAAATTTATAACATAAAGTAATAAATTTGCATTCTAGCTATATTAACAATATCATTAATCTAATTACAAAACATATGAGGACCAAACACTGCAGCAGAATTCAACTGCTTGGCTAACGTGATCCTCAGAGTATGTGCCAAAAAACTGCTGTGACCAAACTACACTCCTTGTATAAAATACATTGTAGGCAAGGGAGCAGGGAACTTCTCTAAATATCTGGTTCTAACAATGCTTGCAACTTCGTTTAACTGAAGCTAAGCTTATAAAGAACGATTTCTCTGTCCTCTTTTCAAGGCCTATTCTATGTTAGCTGTCATGCAATTATATAGTTTGGACCCATCTAATCTTGTGGTTTTTTTACCCTCACTATACAGCCAAATGTTTCTGCATTCCTCTTTGATAAGTACCAAAAAGAGGTTCCAGGAAAAAAACAAACTGCAGTATCAAATCACTGACCCATAAATGTACTCTTCGTATTTCTTTAAATGAAGCTGAGAATAAATATAAAATGGAATGAAATATGAAAATGTCTTAGATAAATGTTGAACATTCTCATGAGATAACTAATAATTAACATACTAAGTCTAAGCATACATAAAAAGTAAGGAAGTAAGTTCCTTTAGTTTGGTCAAATGAGATAAAAATTCAGACACTGTACTTTAATACAATATTACTTCTCATCTTTTGTTTTTTGCTTTATTGATTTTATTTTAAAAACATTTAAGTAGCACTCTAAAAGTACTGTTCTCAAGTCTTAAAACTATAACTCATTTAATCTTCAAAATAACTCAAAAGGTAGTAGTAGTATTAATATCACCATTGTGCAGATAAAAAAACTAAGACAAAGAGAATACGCAGCAATGGGATTCCAACCAAGGCAATCTACACTGCCTCTTGAATATTCAGGAAATGGAAACAGGGCAGGAAGAAATAGAGTGGGCAAGACAGATTTTACATACTTAACATAAATTTCCAGGTAAGTACTTTGAATAGTGATATCCTGTATTATCTTTATTACAAGCTTTCATTACTTTTTTTTTTTTTTTACCACTAAGAAATCGATTTTGAACAATAGGAAATGATGCTACTAGATCAGCAGAATTAAACAGGG
Organism: Eidolon dupreanum; assembly: GCA_028627145.1. Classification (NCBI taxonomy): domain Eukaryota; kingdom Metazoa; phylum Chordata; class Mammalia; order Chiroptera; family Pteropodidae; genus Eidolon; species Eidolon dupreanum. Next base: position 78,992,263 of record CM053509.1, read on the forward strand.
CCTTCCTACCTCTGGAGAACCAGAGAGTGCCAATGATTACTTAATATATAGCTGTATGGCAAAAACTTTAACTAATTTTGATTCCTTTTTTGGATCAGTAATTTATATCTGGTTGTCCCAATTTAGATGTTGAGAATCTGGACTGAAATGCATGTAGTAAATATTAACTAACCATGTATAATTAAGCATATAATACCAATCCACTTATCAAAACCTCTGGAAAAAAAATAAAGCATTGTGCATACAAATTTGAACTGTCATTTTAAAATAACAGGCAAAAGCAAGAAGGCTGGTTACAGTCAACACATATAGTCAACTTACTTTTTTGCCTTCGGTTTGTAACCTACTTAGTCTTCATTTTGTAGGAAGATGTTATTTCTCATGCATCTCCTTTTCAGCTCTTACACACAGGTATCTTATTTTATTACAAATTTTATTAGAAGAACATTCAAGTATTATACTTACATCAATTTTCCTTCTACACATATATCAGTATTATTGTTGATGATTTTAATCATCCATTCCTGTAGCTGGACTACCTAATCAAACCAAAAATAATATTTCCTATATTACTTATTGCATAAGCACTACAAAATCAATATACATGAAATTAAAAACAAAAACTCATATGTAATTCATGATTCTTTAGTGCTCATCTATATAAAAATCACATTCTATTTCAAATAGCAATAAGTGAAAAATTCTTATAAACAACAATACAGAGAAGATGGAGAAAGTGAAGTTACGCTGCATAATTTGTTCTATAACCCAGAATCAATTATACTTTAAATATTCTTAGTATCAAATATTTCAACCATGAAAGTAAAAAAAAAATCACCTAAAATCCTAAGGTAGCCATTAAAACACCATGTCCTACAAAGACCCAGTAATTTTAAGAAAAAAAAGTCAGGTGTGTAGTATACATGCCACTATCACTCTTACCCCTAAAATAATTACAGCATATTTTTTTTGCATAGTTGATTTGAAGCTGCTTTCAATATTCTATAAACTATAAGTGACTGCTAGTAATCTATATTTAATAGCATTGTATTCCAAAGCAAATATCTGAAAAACTCAGAGAATTACTTATTTTAGGACAAGTAAAATTCCATTATAAAGGAAAATTTCTGTAAACATCTGTGTTAAGAAATTATTCTATTATATAACAATACTGAACTATTTCTGATGAGATATATAGCCCAAAGTCATAAAATGATTAATTTGACTAGCCATTTACTTTACATATAAAATTGTACATTTATAAAGAAATTCTCCAGTGGTAGTTTTATGTTGAGTCAGGAAAAAAATGTTAAAATGAAAAAGTGCTCTTAGTTATTGTACTTCTTAATTATGTTCATTTAAAAAATTATATGTAGTACTTGGGGAAGAGGTAATAAAATTCCTTTTTTTTTTCCTACTTCCACATTTGGAACTACCCAATATATATCAAAGAATCAGTCAGACAGTATTAAAAATAAAAGCTAAAAACAGATAGTGTTCCAAGCACCTTAGATACATTGACTCATCCTATCCTCATAACATTAGGAGGCAGGTATTATTATCTTTGTTTTATAGAAAACTCTGTAAGGTCTAGTTAAATAACTTGCCCATGGCACACATAGCTAGTTAGCGGCACAGATGGGTTACAAATTAGGAATTCTGGATCTAGAATCCTTTCCATACTGTTTATATAAAATGTCAAAATGTTCATTGTTCATTCATATTTGCTCAGCAAATATTTATTGAGCAATATGTGCCAGACAGTGTTTTAGACACTGGGGATTCAGCAACAAACAGAATGGCTGCCCTCTAAGAGCAAACATTCTTGGGGTTGGGGGATAGTAGAAGCAAGTCGTGTGATGGTGTTGCTATCCAAACCAATGGACAAGTAAATAATAAAATATCAGCTGGTGATAATTACTACTTAAAGTAATTATAAGTCTTTAGATAACTGGAAGTGCTTTTTTAATAGGATGTTAGGGAAGGTCTTGGAACAGAGGACTGAATGAAATGAAAGATGAACCATATGGATATCTGGGAATAGATTCTTCTAAGCAGAGGGAACAAATGCAAATGTCCTAAGTAGGTAGCATGGAGGACACAGGTTTGAAAGGAGTAAGCAAGAGGGAATAAGAGATGAGGTTGGATATCTCCAAGATTGAATTATATAGAGTTACTGCAAGCTGTGGTAATGGCTTAGTGTTTTCTCTTGAGATTAGAAGTTACTGGAGAATTCTGAGCAGAGGAATGACATTTAACATTTTAAGGAGCTGCTGGTAGAAATTGGACTATAAAGATTCTGGCTTGTCTGGAAAACACCCATCATCCTTTTAAAAATTAATAGACAAACCATTAACAACTGGAAATCTTTCATTGTACCTTTCTTGAACTTCTTTTTCCATTTCACTTTCTTCAGAGAATTCATCCCAATGTAATATAGTTTAATGGTCTGAAGTCTTTTCTTTATTGATCACTATATTACTTTATAATAGAAAAAATTCTCAAATTTTCAAATGCTATCTGTAATTCCTTTTTCTTTTACTGTTAATACTACTCCAAGAATTAGGGAAAAAAAGAACAAGAATGAATTCACTGTTCATCCCCAAAGGAGTATGTAAATTGTTGAAGTCTATATAGATAGTCATAGGGCAAGGTTAAGACTTAACACCAGGGTCTTTTTACTTTGAACACACTGCTCTTTTCACTAGACCACACTGCTTCTAAAGTAATAAAACACAAAAATGAAGTTACTTTAATAGAGAGCATAAAAGGTCAAGCTCTTGAAGAATGGAGGTAAAGCCAGAAATATACAACTGCATTAAAGGTTTTCCTACCTTATTTTTCTTAACTCCATTGATAGTAGTTTGAAATGTACTTGGTGCAGGAGGCTTTTCAGCGTATCTTTTTGATCTCCGAGGTATTGTTACATGAAATTCTGGAGTTGCAAGCACAATTTTACACGTATCATTTATGGATCCTGGAAGATAAGTCTCTCTGGGCATTGTTTTCTCATTTCCTTCCTTAATTTCTCGTTGTAAAGTCCTTTTTGTTGTCACCTCACTATCAGAAACGATTATTTGATTGGCATTTTTAACAGGAACACAGTTGGTATTGAGACACTCAAAAGTAGTATTTTGGGATTTTTCATAGGCTGAATCAATGCAGTCTAAAACAAAGGTGTCCTTTTTGGACTTAGTAGTTGCAACTGTATTCTCCTTTGAATGAAGAATAATTTGTTTAGCCAACTGAGCTCTAGTTAATGCCCGGTTTGAGACTCCTGCAGCTAAAACATTGTCATGTTCTTGGTTCAGAATTGGAAGCTCTGCAAAAATACAAAACCAAACAGAATTTACAGAAAAATCATGTGAAATTAAAAGAGAAACAGGACAACTGAAATCTGTTTACATTAAAAAGAGGTCTTCAGGTTAGGAATGCTCCACCCTTCTTTCTAACATTTTCTGAGTGCCTCTGGCTTTTATGATTCAATCCTTTATCCAAAGTCAGTGCTTACTGCATGTCTACACATGGAAAATAATTATCTAGAACATTTAATTATACATTAAAATAAACGAAACGAAACAAAACAAAACAAAACAAAAAGCATTTTACCGTAAGTTAAATTATGCAGGGGAGCTTTCTTTTTCTCTTGACATTGACTCTTTTGCTTGACCGGGAGTAAAATATTTGATGGTTCTACAGGAACTTCTTGGACTGAGGCTGAGAGTTTTTTAAAAGAAAGAGTAAACTGAGTTGTATTAGCCACTGAGAAAAGAAATACCTTTTTAAAATCTTGCGGTCTATGGCCATGCTACCCTGAACAAGCCCGATCCCGTCTGATCTCAGAAGCTAAGCAGGGTCGGGCCTGGTTAATACTTGGATGGGAGACCACCTAGGAAGACCAAGTGCTGCAGGCATAAAAAATAAAAAATAAGGGACTGTAAACTGACAAGGTCCTTGCAATCTGTGAGGTTAACCAAGGGCTGCCTCATCTAAAAAATAATTATAATAAAACCTTGAAATAAGAACTTATGTTCAGTGATGATCAGACTAACATAGTATACGTCTTTAATATATGACAGTTTTCCCCTTTATCTTCTCATTCTTTCTCCCCATTCTGTATATCTACATTATGCTGAGAAAGAATTTTTAAAAACTTATAATTTGCCAGCTCTAGACAAAAGTATACTACTGGACTTAGAAGCCTAGAGATCCGAAATAAAATTCTGGTGCTGTCACAAATCATGTATATAGGTGTTAAGATTATATATGAAGTGCCATCCAGTCTTGAAAATTCTGATTCTGCCACTGGCTGCTGTAAATTACTAAAATGTGAAAGAATAGCTGAAGAGTTGTAACTCATGCTTTACAAATCAAAATGTTGAGACTCAATTGCAGATCTAATCACAATTTATACCCCTCTGACATCTCTTTTGCAAGCCTTCAAAGGCACAAATCTGGTAGGCTTATTAACTAGACAATAAGTACTAGTACTACTCACATTTTATTCTGCTTTACACCCTAGATCATTAAAGTTTTATTTCTTCAATATAGACATTTCTTTCACAAAAAAGGAGGACGGTAATAGACTTAAAAACTATACAAAAAGAAAAACTGAATAATTTTGTTGAATTTCAAATATTATACTTGAAACAAATTGATTATGCTTTTATAAGTATGCTGCTTTAGCCTTAGAAACCTTACTATAAAGATTTTATTACAGAAGCTGCAAAACTTATTCTCCAGAAGCATTTGAGATCTTACTCCCTGGCAATGGTCATCAGTTTTGGCTCAAATAAACTAAAAAAAAAATAAATAAATTTTTTTTTAAAGATTTTATTATAATGACACGTATCATAAAAGAATAAATTTCTATTTCTTTAACTCATCTTACTAGAAATTGCCAGGCAATGCAGTAACAAGTAGGCAATTTGATCAAATAAAACATGCTGTATAACCTGGGTCATTTGAGTCCAAGGCCCATGAAGAGACTCTAAAAGATCTCTGAAATTACATTCAAAATTTGTGTTTGTATATCTGCACATTTTCTGAGGAAAGAGTCATAAAACTCTCAAAGCTGTTACTTCTTCCAAATTCCACTCTACATTTAAATGTGCTTTAAGGTGCATTACCTCATTTGCTTCTCCATTTTTTCCCCAGAGTATGTGAGAAACATTATTTTGTGTACTCCCTCACCTTCATCCTAAACTCCCTTAGAAAACTCTGCTGTTTGTGTTTTTGAAACCCAACAATGCACCCACAATCTACTGTGTAGTAAAGAGCATGCACTTTCTAATAGATACCTGTATTTAATTCTCTGCCGATCACTTATCTTGTCTGGTCTGTGTGAGACACAGACCAGACAAGACTTATTATAAGCCACATTTCCTAGACTATTAAATGAGCCTCTACTCGTAGTGTCTACTGAAAGGATTAAATGAGATAACACATGTAAAATATCTTTATCAATTACTTCAACTCACTAAAATCTCAATTTCAAGTGTCCCAGTTTCTGATCACTTTCTTTCTAGATCATTCTTTCAAATCCACTGATTATCCCAATAAGACTTACACTTCTTCAGTCTCTTTGTGCTCTTTTCTTTGCCTAACCAACTTAAGTTTCATGGCCAATTGTGGTTACCAACTTGCACCTCCACCCCCTAACGCTTTGTAAAATTACAATCCTGATAAAATCCAATATTCTGCTTCTTCCCCATAAGCACCCATGCAGCTAAATAGAGCCAGAAGAAAATTTAACAACCATACTGATTGATCTCATTTAAATTCATGCCCATAAATCTCAAATAGGTCCTTAATTTTACCTAGGAAATGAAATTTAAGCCTAAGACCATTTACTCTTCCGCTCTCCTATACTATTCAAACCTTCACCTCCTCAAATTTCAATACCTCCTTCCCAAACTCACTCTCAGCTGATGTCTTCACTTCCTATTTCAGATTATTTCTGAAGTTATAAACACTGCTTATCTTTTTTGATTGATGATCTGTTTAAGTTTTTAGCTAAAACCAAACCTTCACTTTTAGATTCTATTCCCTCTCAACTACTCAAGAGTATCAAACTTCCGATCCCAGATTTTCCTTCCTTACTTGGATCATTCCTAACAGCACACAAAAATTATTTCACCAATTATTAAAGCAGTAAAATCTTTTAAAACCATACCTCCCATATTTCTTGGCTCCCTTGTGTATATTCACCCCTGTCAATTTCTCTCCTCACATTCTCTTGATCCCTCTTGAATCATGTTTTTGATTCTATCACTTCACCAAAACCACCCTCATCAAAGTCACCAATGACTTCCATGTTGCTAATCCAATGGTCAAATCTCAGCCTTCATCTTATCTGACTGCAGCGTTAGACACAGCTCTTTCCTTAACAGATTTTGTTCTTTTGGCTTCCAAAGTTATCACTCCTGGTTTTCCTTCTTCCCATCTTGTTCTAAATGGCCTTCACTACTTTCTATCCTTTATTCTAACTGCTAAATTTTGGGACGCCCCAGGATTTCTTGAATGTTTTCTCTTTCTACAAGTACTCCTTGGTGATCTTATCTCATAGCTTTAAATACCACTTAGGTGCAAATGACTTCCAAATATATTTTTCTCACCCGGACTACTTCACTAAATTACATTTTTTTCAACAGCCTAATTCACATCTACATTTCAATTTTGACATATCAAAATCCATAGCTGAGCCCCTAAGCTCACTCTTCCTTCAGTCTGCTCCATTTCAGTTAAATCGCTCCATTCTTCCAGTTGCTTGGGCAAAAACAAACAAACAAAAAAAACCAACTTGGAGTCATCCTTCATATCTAACATTCTACACCCCATCTGTGAGCTAATTTGATTGGCTCTTACTTCAAAATATACCCAGAATTCAATCACTTCTACTTATTTTTACTACTACCACCTGAACCAAGCTAACATCATTTCTCACCTGGATTACTGCATTAACTATTTCAAATTAACAGCCGAAGTGACATTTTTAAAACTTAAGTCAGGTCTTGTCATTCCTCTGCTCCATGCCCTCTAATGGCTCCCTAGTTTGCTCATAGTTAAAGCCCAAACTCTTACATTAACCTGTAAGACCCTATATTATCCGGCCCTCTTATTTATCCTCACTTCTTTAGTTCTAACCACTCACTCCATGATACACTAATCTCCCAGCAAGTCCTTGAATTTGTGAGGCACGTTCTTATTGCAGGGCATTTGTACCAGCTGTTACTTGTCTGAATTATCCTTCCCTATTACCCAGGATTCCTATCTATATCCATTACCTTCAATTTTTTGGCTCAAATGCCACCTTCCCTTTGAAGCATACCCTGACCACCCCACTGAAAATGACAACCTGCTCTAACTCTCCCTATCATCCCTACTCTGCTTTTTCTTTCCATAGCACTTCTCTTTTACTTTACTATAAAATTACTTACTTAACTGTATCTGTCTCCCACTACCTGAATGCGAGCTAGCTACATGAGGGCAGGGATTTTTGTTCATTGCTGTATCGAGTACCTAATGCAGTGCCAAGCACAATAAACAACATATTACAGCTTTTTAATACATAATAAAACTAACCTCTCAGAGACCTGTTTTCTGATTGGAATGATTTGTTGTTTTCCTTTTCTTCACAGAGATATGTATGCTGCAATAGTCTTTTCTCAGCTCCATTAGGAGTGAAAATTTTGTTACTTTCACTTTTTGGTGGTTCCAGCAAATTACTGTTTATTGATGCTTGTTCTTGCTTGTTACGCAGTACTTTCTCTTTCATTCTTTGAAACACTTTTCCTGGTGATTCATAGTTTGCTTTATTTTTTAATCCATCCTTGTTGGGCTTTATAGCACTGATATCAAGAGGACTGTTAGAGGTGTTAGTCTCTGCTAGCATGGTGGATTGAAATATATTTTTATTTTTAAAAACTGTCATTTCTACAAATTGATTCTTCTTATGGTCATTCAATTTTAAAAAGTTCTGATATTTCACCAAATCTTTTACAGGAGTAAGTGTACCTGAAGGAATGCTGTCAAAAAAGACTGCATGAATGGGCATATTTCTCCTTTGAGATGTCTCTGAAGACAGATGAATCCCTGGATGTTTCAAAGGTGTTGTAATCATATTAATAAACAAGAGCAACAGATTTCCTCTATCAGAAGATTCACTTAGACACAATTTTCAGGATAGATCTTCAGCAAGGATCCAGAGAAACCTGTAGTTCAATGTGAAATGAACCTTTATCACACTTTGGTACAAAAAAAGTTAAGTTTATTTGTTTTCCATAACGACAATGTATCAATTAAAAGGTTTAACTGGTTCACAACAATACTGGGTAACCTATAGCTCTCAAGTCAGAGTAATATTTTATATTTTGTTAAGTCTCATTTTATTATTATTTTTCATTAGATGAGCAGTTTGGTCTTTAAATTTACTTCTCTAAAAAAACGTGGCATTCGCCAAATCATCTATTTAATAGTTCTAAGAAATGAATCTGAATATCTGTTTTTTGAAATTTACTTGAACCTCAAGTCCTGGAAATTCCAACCTAATATCTGCATCAAAAAGCTTTAAATGACATCTGCATATGGCAGTATATTAAGTTATAAAAGATTAAGTTTCACAAATAGGCTTTTCCCTTCAGGCGTGTAAATTTTAAGGAAGCAGCTACAACGATACATCCTAAAGAAAGCTGAAAAATCCATTCAATTTTTTAGTTAAATAATCCCCAATCCTGATTTTGTTATGCTGCAGAACAAAATTCTGAGGTTTTAGTTGAAAAACCTTCAAATCAAAAGTAAATTATATTCATTCTATATTCATTAATTTTTATATATTCTTTAATTTTTAAAATGTAATGTTATTTAGAATTTTTCAAGAGATACATGTACTTGAGCATACATAGTCTTTTTAGATTGTTATGTACAAATTTTATATCCGACATGTAGAAATTATGATTCTTGGTGATATGCCATACTGTTGCATTTTGTAGTACTTGGTAAATAAAATACTTTGACCCAAGGAGCTTGGAACTTACTAGTCTAGATTTATAGCATCTCTTATTGCTGAATTTATAACTATTCTAATAAGTCTTTGACATCATATCAACATAAAAAGCCTATCACAGAAAAATGCAGTCAGACAAAAGACATCAAGTATCTTTATCTACAGTAACTTCTGTGGGAAATAAAGACACAAGTTAAAAATTCATATACAAACTACTATTTACCCAACAGTTTATGAGAGAAAATAAGAAGAATCTATTTCTCAATAACGAGAGCTGACAAAGGGTATCTTGGGAGACTAGCCTTGTGAGATAAAAACTGCTGATCTCTTCCACAGAATCAGCAAATATGTATTAACATATACAATTATGTGGCAATGTGCTAGTGACAGGAATCCCATGCCGAGTTATAATATTCACTAGCTATCTACTTTAAACTCTAGAAAAGAAAAATTAATAAACTGGGACAATTGAAAAATGGCAAAGTATATGCAGTTTTACACAATCTCAATTTCCCAGAACCTAATGAAATGCTCAAAAGGAAGTATAAACTGCAAATTAACTAGAAGAACTGAAAATAAGCCCAATCTGTAGTAGACATATAGAACTGTTTTTACCTAAAAGCAGACAATTATGGTCACCTTGAAAGGCTCCAAGAATCAGCTCATAACACCTTCCTTTCATGTTGCCCAACCTCTTCCCTCTCAATTCAAGCATGTAGTATGGAGAGGTGAGTAGTCAAGATTTTGAAGTACCTCAAATTCCACTCCCTGCTCAGGAAGCCACAGAGTTCTTCTAGGAGTCCCTCTTTCCTATATGTAACAAACCAACTCAATTGAAGCCATAAAAGTTGCCAAAAGTTGACAGTGGTTTCAGTGGAACAAACTAGGATGCAGAGGTGAACAATATCTCCTAGGATTTTCTCTGACCATAGAGGCTTTGCAGAATAGATACAGAATAAAAACAAAATACTACTAGATCAAGGCCACTTAAGAAACGCCTAAAGACCCATTCATTCTCCTCAAGTGAAAAGAGCAAACCAAAGAAAACATTATGCTGCTCAGATTCTGATAGATAAATGGACAGACCTTAGACAATGGGAATTTAGTAATCGGCATTCCTCAAGTTGAGGAAAGAACAGAATGTCCTGAAAATCAAGCATGCTTGACCTAAAAGAGGTTACAAACAAAAAAATCTGAGGTCACGAACTAGAAATTGTTAGCTCCTTCTTGGACTGGAGAACAGAAGGTGAATTCTAAAATGGTATGTTTGTGTTTTCATTAACTGCTTAAAGCTATTTGGAAAACTTAATCCTTATAACTTATTCTGAAAACTGACAAATGCTGATGTACTAGGAAAAAACTGTTATTATTTCAAAATAAAAACTCAAGTGAGAAAACCATTATATGAACAATCTAGCTATGAGCATGTATAGCAAATGTAAATACAGAAGGCTAAGCAACTAAGCAACCGGTGTTATCATTGAATGTAACTGGTACTCTTCTTCCCAAAAAGACACAAATATTTTTTCTAGGAATTTACTGTAGTAGTAGTACTACAACTACTAATTATAATCCATTATACTGGAATGGGTCAACAATTTCAAAGCACACTAACCGAAACTGGGAGGTGGATGTGGGAAAAGTGAGAGGAATTCTAAGTTAACTGGCAAATGGTACATTCGGAAACAAAACAAGAACAAAAAATGCAGTACATGATATACAAAGAACTAAACTCAATTAAAATAATGATCAATACAGAAAATGGACAAAGGACATGAAAGAATACAAAGGCCAATAAATGAGTGAAATGATATTCCATTTTATTAAAAAATGAAAAGATGTGAATTAAAATAGTAAGACTTCTTAGGCTTATCAGATTGGTAAAGATTACTTTTTAAATATAGGTAAGCATACCCTTGATCAAGAAATTCCACTTCTAAATTTTTTTCTTGCTGAAACATCTACATGTGAATGTAAATATATATGTGATAATAGCCAACATTTACTGTATATATGCCAGATACTGCATAATCTTACAGCAATTCTTAAGAGGTAAGCACTGTTATTCCCATTTTGAAGAAACTAAAGCATAGGGTGGTTAAATAACCTGCCCAAGGTCCCACTGCCCAAGAATAAGAGCGGGACCCAAGCCTATCTGATTTCAAAGCCCAAGTTCTTAAACGGGCACTATATGCAAGGACGTTCACTGAGGTACTGAGGAAATTAGAAGAAATCTGGGTGTCCACCAATCTCAGATGGAATTTTGCTACATCCACACAATTAAATTTTATGCATTCAATAAAAACAAATATGTATAGTAACATAGGTGGCTAAGATATATTAAATAAAAAAAGGAAGCAGAACATAAAATTGCATTTCTGTAACACACACGCATAGAAGCATAAGCATATGGAAAAAATCTGGAAGTGTACTAATTTGTAAAAAGCGTTTCTTTGAAGAGAAGAATGAAGGGGCCTTCCATTTTCTAAATTTTATTAACATTTGAAAATGTGTGCAACCAAAATGTAACCTAATCAGAAGAAAATATAAGTTGGTTGGATCAACTGTTTTCATAGCCCTGTACACCTTGGGTTCCAAGATAAAATTAGGCAATGACGCACACAATTTTCCTACTTGGTAATCATTCTAAAATAAGGTTGTTGTTTTTTTTTCTACAGGTAATTTTGGAGCAAAGGCCTAGAGCGCTCACCATCAAAACGAATCTGAACGAAGTGATCTACACTCTTGACAACTGCAGTAGAAATGCAACAAATATATACACACCGAATGAATCGATAGTTGCGAAACCACAGCCAAAGTCAGAAGCACGCGTGGGCCTAGAATTCTGAAGCGCAGCGACTAACAGAGCCAACCCGGATCCGCGGGCAGGAGTCAAGGAGAGGAGGCGGGGAGGCCGTACCTTGGGTGAAGGTCCTGACTGGGAGAGACTGCGGCGGTCTCGGCTCGGCTTTGCGTGACTGCGGGTCAGGAACCGCAAGGGTCGCGGATGCACGCCAGCCCTAGCCCGCAGCCGGGAGTTCCCTAACACTCACAACAGTGTGAGGATTCAAATTTGAAGAGCCCGCCCTCCAGTCCTTCCGGGATTGGCGCGCTCAGGAACTGCGTCACCGTGCGTTTCACGAGGACTTGTGAAGAGTGGGAGCGGTCTACGCGCCGCGTTGGCCGTACTGTTTCCACAAAAAGTATGTAATCCTAAACTGCCACGGGCACCGAGCTCGCCCCCTCCAGTTGTCTGCAGAGTTTTGTCTACAAGCGGCGCGCGCCGGCACCTGTGCTCCGGCACTCCTCCCGTTATGCTCTGCGGCAAGAAGGCCTACGTCAAACGTCGCCTGCGTGCTCTGGCACTATTGCGGTTTTTAAGTTTGGCCCTTCCAGGCTACCTGCCCGCCCCCAAGGGTGTGCTCGCCTGTTGCGTTTGGTTATTTGTTGCTTCTGTATCTGAGGAAACAGGTTGCTGGTCCTGTTTGAGAGATCTTTTAGTTTTCCCAGGCCGTGAGATGTTTGAGACTGAGAAGGAAGGTTTTGTTTAGAGGGGTTAATGGACTGAATGGTGTCATACTTGCAGTGGAGTGTTTAGTTCGAGCTGTTCCCTCAGGGAGTGTGATTTTTTTAACCTTATCTCGAATCCTAAAAGCTTTAATCCGGAAGACTCAGCTGCGATGCAGTCTGTGACAGTGGCACTTAGATTGAGCCCCACCTTTGGTGCGGCCGGTGCTGCTCTGCTCTGACTAACCACCGCGAAATACCTTATATCCTGCCTCAGCGCTCCGGCTAGAGTCAGTTGCTGGGTGGAAATGTGTAGGGCGCCTTGTTTCAGTCTTCCGTGCGGAGGAAGAGGAGCTAGAGGAGTAACGAGCATTCAACCCTAAAGCCCTTCCAGCTCCAATCCTGCAAGTTCTCTCCATGAACTCCGCCCCGACTCCCTTCCCCCGCCACAGTCAGCATGTTGGACAGGAGTTATTTTTACGCCTCATCCAAGAAAATTCCTCAACATCCTAGTCATATGTCGCATTTCTCCATTAAGCCTAGACTGAAATTGTTGTAATGGGTTAATTTTTTAAAGTGGTTTTTGCAATCCCCTCTAATAAATCCTGTATCCATTAAATCTGTGCACACTGAATGTTCAGAATCCAAAGAATAAATTTAAATTATGCAAATGAATGCAAGTAAGGAAAAGAAACCAGTTGAGGGAGGGAGGGAAGGAAAGCAAATCTACAGAGAGAAAATGAAGTTTCTGCTTGCGCAGCATGATGAGGAAATGGCTGGACATGGATTTGCACCAAATTTGCTGGAAAAGCCAGACTTAAAATACATGTTAAGTGACATGTATGAAGTACACTTTGTGGAACGGTGGGGCTTTGAAGAGACAGATTTCATACTTCAAAGCATCTGAAATAGAGGTATGAAAGGATTTTATGCCTGATGATGGAGATAGCCATGGCTCACATATTCAGCCAAAATAGAAACCTTGAGATATTTAAAGCAGACACTCAAAAGTTATAGACATTTATTTTTTCGATTAGCCACTTCTCATGTGAGAAGTAACTAGTACTAGCGTGCTCCTGGGTGAACAAGCAACAGGAATTTACATAAGGATGGCTAATAATTTTCCAAGAAAAACTGGATAAAACAGTTTGTGGTTAACAAAGTGTGATGAAAAGTCACAGAGGCAAAAGGACAATGTTTATCTATCCATTGGAACCTCAACATGCTGCCCTGAATGGGCCGCCATTAAGTTTCTGTCTACCAGGAAGGGAGAGCTTCTCCTAGTCACAGTCAGCCACTTGGGTTAATCTGTCCAATCCTAAATCTGTAACTCATGGGAACATATGCAGACCCATTCAGGGTCCAAAGGACAGACATAGGAGGAAGGGACTAGAAGCCTAACACTGTGTGGAAGTTGCTGCTAAGGGATCTGGGTCTGTGTAGCCTGGAGGAATATTCCTATGACTATGGCAAATTCCAGTAGGGGTACTAATTTACCATACAGCATTTTGGGGACAATTAGAAAAAAAAGACGCTTCAAGGCCAATATTTCTCAACCAGAGGTGATTTTGCCCCCCTCCCCCAAGGGACATTTGGCAATGTCTGAAGACATTTAAATCATAAATGTCACAACTGAGAAGGGTGTAACTGACATCTAGTGAGTAGAAGACTAGATGTTTAGGAATGCTACTGAACATCCTATAATGTGCAGGACAGCCACTCCAAAGAATTATCCAATCTAAAATGTCAATAATGCCAAGGTTGAGATTCTACACTTGGGAGATGTAGTCCTGGCATAGGATTTTAGTGTCCTCTCACTCTCTCAGCTGTGTTTTCTTATATAAGATACAATTACAAAACCACTATTGTCCTGAATCGGCCTAGAGGTGAGTTGAGCCTGGAGTCAACATGGAGGTTATGCAGGTTTTGTGAGAGGAAAACTCTTCAATGGTAAAGACTGCCAAGGAGATTATAGTGTGATAGAGACAATATACAAACACAAAAACATATAGAGATAACATTACAAATTGTAATAAATGTGATGAGGATGTATCAGTTCAGACTCCATAGTAAGGTGATGGTAAAATGGAGTTAGGAGTACTAGAGATTTATTGGGAGATACTGCCTGTGAAAATTTAAGGGGTGATAAGAAAAATTGGGCCTGATAAATCAGAGCCTGATGCAGATTTGACATTTTTGAAAGAAAAAGGGAGAAGTAAACAATGGGACAGAGGAGCCCAAGATTGCAGTGTAGAATCAGCAAAGTATTGGCTAACCGAAAAGGGAAATTTGGGGTAGTTCATCAAAGAAGTCCCTCAGTGAGCAGAAGTGAGCAGACTCTGGAATTCATCATGCTAAATGCTGCCTGGGAAGAACACGGCTTTGGCTCAAAGGCTTAAAAAATTTTTTTTAATTAAATTTTTTAAATTGAGATATAACTAACATATAACATTGTATTAGTTTCAGGTATATAAAAGAATAATTTGATAGTGTGAAATCATCACAATATGTCTAGTTAATATGCATCACCACACATAGTTATAATTCTTTTTCTTGTGATGAGAACTTGTAATATCTACTCTCTTAGCAACTTTCAAATATACAATGTAATATTATTAACTATAGTCAACCATGCTATACATTACATCTCCAAGACTTAGAAATTTTTTACCCTTTGACCACCTTCGCCCATTTCTCCCAACCTCTGTCCATCTGTCAACCACCAATCTGTTCTCTGTATCTATGAGTTCAGGTGTTTTTTTTCTAGATTTCACATACACAGGAGATTATACAGTATTCATTTTTCTCTGACTTATTTCATTTATCATAATGCCTCAAAGACCATCCATTTTGTTGCAAATGGCAGGATTTCTCTCTCTTTTGTGGCCGAATCATATTCCATTGTATATATGTACCACATTTTCTTCATTCATTCATCCCTCAATGGACACTTAGGTTGTTTCCATGTCTTAGATAAATAATGCTGCAGTGAGCATGGGGGGTGCAGATATTTCTTTAAGGTAGTGATTTCATTTCCTTCAGATGTATACCCAGCAATGGAATTGCAGGGTCAAATAGTAGTTCTATTTTTAATTTTTTGAAGAATCTTCATGCTATTTCCCATACTGGCTAACCCAATTTCCATTCCACGCACAGGGTACTAGGGTTCCCCTTTCTTCACATCCTTGCCAACATTAATCTCATATTGTTGATGAAAAGCATTTTAACAGTTGTGAGGTGATATCTCATTATGGTTTTGATTTATATTTTTCTGAGGATTAGTGATGTTGAGCACCTTTTCATGTACATGTTGGCCATTTGTGTCTTCTTTTAAAAAATGTTCAGTTCCTCTGCTCATTTTAAAATCAGATTTTATTTTTGAGTTGCATGTGTTATTTTTGTTGCCTTTGCTTTTCGTGCCAAATCCAAAAAACCATTGCCAATAATGATGTCAAGGAGCTTACTGCATATGTTTTCTTCTAGAAGTCTTATGGTTTCAGGTCTTACATTCAAGTCTTTAATCCATTTCGAGTTCTTTTTTGTGTATCATATGAGATAGTGGTCTAATTTCATTCTTTTGCATGTGACTGTCCAGTTTTCTCAGCACCATTTATTGAAGTCACAGGCTTTAACAAATCACAAAGGCAATGCCATCAAAGGCTGTCTACTAACTGCACTTCTCAGAAAGTTAGTGACAGTCTTTCATGAAAGCTTAGAATTACGCACTTCCATGGCTGCCACAGAAGGATAATTAAACTATTCTACCAAAAGTTTAAGTGACTTTCAATGTTTTTTGTTGTAACACACAGTAATAAATATGTTTTACATTGTAACCTGATAACCTAATAAATACAAAAATACACATAGCTAAAACAAGAATTTTTAAAACATTACTTACCCTTTTTGTGTGCCATCCATGCTGATAGTTTATGTTAATATTTACTGTATTTTAACATCTGTGTAAAACTGTAGGACAATGTGAATATTTTCATGTTTCTGACTTTTTTCATTAAAAATTTTTTAAATGAAATTTATATAACTTGAAATTAAGCATTTTAAAGTATACAGTTTAGTGGCATTTAGTACATTTACCATGTTGTGCAACCACCACCTACAAAATTTTTTTTATCACCTCAAAAGAAAATCTCATACCCATTATACAGTCATTCCCTATTTTTCCCACCCACAGTTCTTGGCAACCACCAATCTACTTTCTGTCTCTATGACTTCACCTATTCTAGATATTTCACATACAGTATGTGGCCTTTTGTTGGTTTCCTTTACTTTGCATAATTTTTTTGAGGTTAATACACATTGTAGCATGTATCAGTACTTAATTTCTTTTTTTGGCTGAGTAATATTTCATTGTATGAATATATCACTTTTATCCATTCCTCCATTGACAGTTGTGTAGTTTCCACCTAAATATATAATAATCTAAGTTTTAATTGTTATTAACTTAGCTTCAATAGCATACAAAATTCTGCTAATACAAAGCTCTGTCCCCTCTTTTATCATATGCCCACTGTCATAAATTTATAATTATTGTTTTATGCATTTGTCCTTTAAGTCACATAGAAAACAAAAAGGGCTAAAAATCAAAACTACAATGATACTGGCTTTATATTTACCTATGTCATTACATTTATCTGAGTTTTTTATTCTTATTGCTTTGACTTGCTACTTAGTTTCCCTTCATTTCTGCATGAAGGATTCCCTTTAGCATTCCTTATAGAGCAGGTCTATTAATGAAAACTCCCTAAGCTTTTGTTTATCTGGGTTGTCTTATTTTCTTATTTATTTATTTGTTTGTTTATTTATTTTTGTACTTTTAATGACTGAAACAAAAGATCTAAACCATAGCTTCTGGAAGAATGATTTGTTCTTGCTGGTCTTGTACCTCTCTTTAAACTTGTCCTTGGCTTCCCATCAGGCCTTGTGTTTCAGATTAGCATCTCTGAAGACATCCTTGTTGATGACAGTTTTGTCCAAGGGGATATCCACAGAGTACCTTGTGGGCATGAGGTAATTGTAGTTATAAACTTTCACAAAGACTTGTTGGCAAATTTCTTCTTACCCATGGCAGATGTCACTTTGCAAGGATAGCAGTCAATTCCAGACACCAGAACATGGCGTAGGGGCGGTCTGAGGTGCCATCATCAATGTTCTTCATGATGACTGCTTTGTGTCTGGAGTAGCGTCTGGTTAAGGCTAACAACAACTTCCCAGTTTTCATAAACTTGCCCATTTTGACAGCAGCCACTTGGGCCTACATTCTCCTTTATTTTTGAAGGATAGTTTTGCCAGATATAGAAATCTTGTTATAGACAGTCTTTTTCTTTTAGCATTCTGAATGTCATCCCATTGCCTTCTGGCCTCTGTAGTTTCTCATGAGAAATCAGATGTTAATGGTATTGAAGATTTCTTATATGTGATATATCTCTCCTCTTACGGCTTTCAAGATTCTCTTTTTATCTTTGTCTTTTGAAAAATTGTGTATATCCTTGTTGGAGGTGTTTGAACTTCTTGGATGTGTTTGTTTTTATCTTTTATTAAATTTTGAGATTGTTTTGGCTATTTCTCGAAATATTGTTTCTGCTTCTTTCTCTATCCTCTCCTTCTGGGACTCCCATAATGCATATGTTGATACACTTAATGGTTCCCATTGTTATCTTAGCTTCTGTTAATTTATCTTTATTATTTTTCTTTATGTATCTTCAAACTGGAAACTTTCAATTAATCTATCTCCAAGTTACTCATTCTTTCTTCTTCCTGTTCAATCTGCTATTGTAACCCTCTAGTGAATTTTCATTACAGTTATTGTAGTTTTCAACTTTACTATTTCTGTTTAGTTCCTTTTCATAATTTTTATATCTCTTTTATTGATATTTTCTGTTTGTTGAGAAATCATTCTGCTGATTTTCTTCAAATTTTTGCCTATGCTGTTCTTTTGCAATTTAAGCAGTTGACTTAAAGTCTTTGTCTAGTAAATTCAATGTCTGTGCTTCCTCAGGGACTTTCTAAGGAATTAATTTCTGTTAATTTCTTCTGTGAATGGACCATACTTTCATACTTCTTTGCATGCTTTGTAAAATTTTTCTTTTTAGAAATTGAACTTTAAAGTGTGCTAAATCTGGAAACAGATTCTTTTTCCTTATTAGGATTTGTTTTTGTTACTTGCTGTGGTCTGTGGCATTTGTTTATTTAGTAATTTTTCTGCACAAATTTGCAAAGTGTGTATTTTTTGTTTTGTGTGGCCTCTGAAGTCTTTGTTCCTTTAGATTGCATTCAGCTAGTATTTGACAGAGAGTTCCTTGATCATAAGGAGCTAAACTAGAATAGAAAAGAAAAATAAGATAAGATAATAAATAATTAAAAATAAATTAACAGAGGTGAAAGCTTATGGTCTTCTAAGGTTGTTTCTAAGTATACATTCTGCCCTAGGTAGGTACGTGGCTTTCTAAATTCTCCAGTATATGCAGGCACTTTGAATTCCATAATTTCCCAAAGGAACTGTCCCTAGCTTTTCTTTCCAGGCTTTCAGTGCATCTATTGTTTGCCTCAATAGTACTCTTCTGCCCAGGCAGCAGCATGTTGTTCATTTGTCTTACAGTTTTGTTTTTTTTTTCAACAATGTCCTCTGTGTAGCCATTTTGTGTGTGTGTGTGCCGAGTGGGTTTCAAGTTATGCAAAACAAAGGCAAGCACCTTGTGTTATTCTAGGTGGTACCCAAGAAAGTTAGAGCATTGTCACAGTTCTTCGACAGTGTCTACTTTGCTTCCTCTGGAACCAGGGACCAAGATCTCACTCTAAGAATGGAAGATGCTATTTTCAAGACTGCCACCAAGCCAGGGAGGGGAATACAATAAGAGTAATTAAAATTTCCTCTCATAAATTTCTTACTACTTTTAAGTTGCCTCTTTCTTGATTCAGCATTTTCTTGGTTGCTGTGAAGCTTTGATTATTTCCCAGAGTTCTGATTAAGCTGATGGTACAGTTTTTATTTGATATTTTGATATTAAAACATGGACTCTTGGAATTATCTATTTTGCCATTTTTACTTGGTGGGGCTTTCTGAGTAAAGGAAATTAACTTGCAATAAATCCTTTTAGCAGATCTATTTGCTCCTCAAATTCCAATGGGGTGAAATCCAGAGCCATCCGTTTCTATTTCTATTTCTATTTCTCATCAGTTATTTACCTTAGGGAGGTAAGGTTTCTCTCCTCTCTCAGGAGAAGAGGGTATATCTATACATCAGTTGCTATACAAGCTCTCAGAGTCATGATTTCAGAGGTCCTCTGTGGTGCAACAACCCCTTTTTTATACATGCAGACATAACCGTCTGGCTCTTGTCACATTACCCCATGGAAAGAGAATAGAGCTTGGGAAAATAATGTGGTTATTGCTATAATAATGGTCTGTCCTAATCTGGAAACCTCATATTTGCTATCAAGACAACAGAAATAAATATAAAATTAAAAGCTTGACCACTAAAATGATTTCATTTCCCACAGCAATATGAAAAACATACTACAGATTGTTTTATTACATTAATGGCTCAAGGTAGCCTTCTGTGAGGCATTATTATTTAAACTGAGGCCTGAAGGATGTTAGGAGTTAGCTAGGTAAAGGAAGAGAATAATTCTAGTTAAGGGTCCAGCTGGGGTGATGACATTAAAATGAAAAGAGTACAATGGTTTGTTTGAAAAATGAAAGGAGAAAAGCCAGCAGAAGGATGGTGATGAATAGGTTAGAGAGAAAGAAAAGTCAGATTGTTTTGAAGGGACTTGTTAAGAACTCTGAAGGCAAAGGAAAGACACCGACTAGTTTTAAGTAAGAGAGTGACACGTTTCAATTTGTTTTAAAGATATACCTTTGGCTGCAATGTAGAGTTGAGCATTTTATAATGCAGGAAATAAGTGATGGGAAGTCCATCTCTGAAGCTTTTGTAGCAGTCAAGGTAAACATAATAAGAGCCTAATCCAAAACTTTGGAAGTAGGGATAGACAGATTGGGGGTAGGGAGTATACTTGACAGAATTAAATGGCCAATTTGATGTGGGACCTGAGAAATAGAAATGTTTAAAGTAAAACCTTCATGTTTCTGGTTTGGAAAATTTGATGGGTAATAGCACCACTTATAGAAATAGGAAATAACAGAAAAAGTATTGGTCTGGGGTTAATGAGATGTACTTAGTTTTGATATGAAGAGTAAAATAATTCAAATGTATAATGTAGCTTAAATGGCAATGACTTTATCTTTTCGTGCAATTTTTGCATATGAAAGTCAAAATCTGTTATTCTACATAATAGGGATGCCTTAAAGTTTATTTTACTCATTTTTCTATCAAATTGCTCTTCTTTTTTTTTTTTTTTTGTCTTTTTGTTTCACATGATATTAGATGTTTATATTTGGTCAAGTGATTTTTAAAAACTGATTTTATGTTTAGTTCATGCTTTTGAACAAACTCAAAAAGAGTCTGGAGATTTTGCTAGAAATAAATGAGAAAGATTTGTTCAAGGGTCTTAGAGTTAGATACTAGAAACACAGCTAGGAAAAAAACCCAAAATTGTTCCAAAGAAGAGAGAAAAGTTCAAAGTTCTTATAGCAAAAAATACATTCTTGAGAATTATCAGTCCTGCATTCTTAGCCCTAGGATTGACCCAGGACAGTTAGATATTAGGTGGATGTGTACGTGAATCCTTAAGGGGTAATCAAGTGGCCTCGATATCTGTATTCCTGGTGGGGTTGGGGGGTATTTATAGGATTATCTGGAGGTCCACATGTATATCCTGGCAATAACATAGGACTGGAAGGTTTAAAAAAAAAAGTCCAGGCTAGTTAGAACAAGAATGAGGTCTTTCCTTATGCCCCACTCTTCATAATGTTAACTATTTCAGCAAGTTGGTTAAAGTGACCCCATTTTATTTATTCTCTATCTTCACTCTTTCCTCAATGTAATTTTTGCAGCATCCATATATTTCTCTGGTTAATATGTTGTCACATATCAGTTGGATTTAGTTACCATCTTAAAATACTTAATTTGTCTTTCCAAAACTGATATAACTACTTTGTCATAAAATATTAGTTTGCAACAAAGTACCTAGTTAAAACCTAATATTCAAAGTAATGTAGAAATTGAGAAAATTTGTTTGTTCCTTGAATGAAGCAGAGTAGGTACGGCAATTCTGGTAGACTAAAATAGTACAAGGATATCAGAATGCTCTTTTAGAGACTTAGCTTGTATCTGCTTTGGTGAGAGAGGGGGAAACTCATTGTTGAATTATACATCATTGAATGTTGGAGATGAAGCTCCTCAGCAATACCTCTTAAGAGGCTCTTAGAGAAACATGGGTTGTTTGGCACTTGCTACTAAGAGTCATCGATAAGTAAGGTATTTGAGTGCTGGGCTGGTTATTTTCTGTTTCCCCCCACTCCTCTTCCCCAGATTTATTTCCACTCTTCTCTGTTGTACTGTTTGCCCCTGGAGGTGGATCCTGTTTCACTGCATTGTGTAGACTTTCTTGTCCTCTGGCTTCCAGTTGGTTCAGGCAGTTGTAGGTACTAGAAAGGGTTTGAAGGGTGTGAGGAGAAAGAGAAGAGAGATCAGGGCATTTCTTCCTTCTCGCTGTCCCTGCCTGGTAGCTGTGTTCTGGCTGTGACTGCAGCAGTACAACTACAAGATTTCATCCCCCTCATTCCTCCATCATTCCATCTCCAACTTGTCCCCCCAGGGCTAGAAGGGGCAACAGTCCCAGAGTGCTCAACATTCCCGTTTAATCTCTTAAGTTTTTTCACACATTTGCAGATAGTCTCTTTATTAAAATATTTTCAAATCTCAACTGAGGGTCCCTTCTGTTTCCTGATGATACCTGTATTCGGGGAACAGACTAAAGCATGTTAGTATACCCTTTTCAAGTGACAAAAGGGATGGACAGCCTTATTTAAAAAGAAGCTTCCTGACAGATGATATGAAACATACAGGTTTTTTTCTTTTGGTAGTCTTTAAAAATAAGAGAATATTTTTTTCCAGAATGGCTTATATCTGTTTAATAGATAAGATTAAAATATCAATGACTGTCATATCTATCCATGCCCAAATAGTTGTTCAACACAGTCCCACTAAGCCATTTCAGTGCTCTTGTGCACTTAAAAAATATTTAAATACATCTGGTCTTTTGCTGATTTACTTTTTAAAGCCTCTCTCCTCTCTCTCAAACTGAGTCACCTTAAAGAAGAATCTTTGTAAAAGGTTGAAAATAGAACAAATGAAAAATTTACTTCAACTAGGATTTGGCGACTTTCTTTTGCACATGTTTTTCTTCCTCTGGAAAATAAAAGCCAAAGCCAACTAATGTCCAAGATTCAAATAGTGAGTACATTTTAGTTCAAAGCATACTATAAAGATTGTAACATAATCCAGAGATGAATGTACTGATCTCTGGTAGTTGAACTAATAGTAATTTTATCTCATATTTCTGCCTCTGTCTTAGGAAAACATATGCAATAAGAGATAATCCCTCTGCCCCTGATGAAAAAGTCTTGAAAACTTCCACCTTTTCCCACAGTCATGAGTGAGGTGATGAGCTCACAATTCTTATTACAGTCTGAGGTTACTGTAGTTAGCCTTATATCTATCCTATTAGCATGATTTTTCTTAGAGCTAAACCTGCATTTCTGATTCTTCTGAGGAAAGGAAAGATGGAAAGCAGCACCTTAAGGTGTGGTCTTCCATACAGCACATTGATTCTAAAGGAACAAATGCCAACAACATGAGCATTTGCTACCTGTAAACAGGAGTATTTTGGCTGTCTTCTAGTTTCACTTTTGCATACTCTTATTGAACTGAGCATGGTGGGGATTTGGAAAGAGGAGGAGACATGAAGGGTTACCAGAGGAAGAGGAACTAGAAAGAGTCTGAAGAGGAAATATAGAGGAGGGGGCGAAAGGAGCAACTTTGTCCAGAACTGAGCATTATGCATTAGTTCATCTCAACCAACGAGTGTCTCATTAAACTTGGTTACCAACCTCCAATATCTGTGATTCTTCATTGAGTTTTACTTTTTGGACCAATATACCCTAAATATACAGGGCATGGTAGAATAGGAACTTTCCAGAACTCCATCAATGTACCTGTACCATTGCAATCTTATAGAATATGACATTCCCGTGATTATAGAAGTCTTTGACAGCTATTTCCTGGTTTGGTGTTCTATGAAGCATAAGACCAAGGACCTTTATATTAGCTCATCGATAGGTGATACTTCTAGGTGTTGACTGGTTTTTGTGTTTTAGCATCTAGTATCCTAGAATCTAGTGTCTAAACTGGTCTCATTTGGCATTCCTGACATTTAAATCTGGCTGCTATTATCTAAGACCAACATTACCTTTTCTTTCTAGATGATCACTACCCATGAATGGAAGACTATGATTCTGATCTGTCATGATTTACAGAATGTATTTAATTTCATGGAATCATATTTTCTTCCTGTTCTACTTCATTCCAGTAAAGTGGTTTCTTGAGTACAGATGTTCTCATGGAGCTTATACATCTCCTCTAAGACCCAGAGACTGATACTTCATGGCTTTATCACAGTGTGGTGGACAGGGATATGTGTCAACCAGATACCCAGCTGTATTTTTTTCCTATGCTGCTAAAACAAATTACCACAAGCTTAGTGGTTTAAAGCCACACAAATTTGTTTTTCTATAGTTCTGGAGGTCAGAAGTCCAAAATCAGTTTCACTTGACTAAGGACAAGGTATATGCAGGGCTGGTTCCTTCTGGAGGCTCTGAAGGGAAAATCTGTTTCCTTGCATTTTTCAGCTTCTAGTGGCTTCCTGTATTCCTTGGCTTATGGCCCCTCCCTCTATCTTCAAAGCATACTACTCCAATCTTTGCTTCCATCATCACATCACCTTCTCCTCTGACTCTGACTCCTTCATCCCTCTTCTAAGAATCATTGTGATTACTCCAGGTCCCCTGCTGCTTCTCTCCACTTCCTCCCAATAATCTAAGATATATTCTTCCCTGTCAAGATCCTTAACTTAATCATATATGCAAAATCCCTTTTACCATATAGGTTAACATTCACAGGTTCCATTAGGACATGGACATATTTGGGGTCCATTATTCAACCTACCACACCTATCTCTTCAGCGTCTGCCTTGGCTGTAGAGAACCACTGTACCTGAAGTTACATTCTTTTCAGGCTTCTTGCATCTGGTGACTGAGGGAAACACAGGTAGAAAGACATGGGCATTTTGGCCCTGCTCAGGATGCTTTGATGAAAAATACTTGCTCCTGCCAAATTGGTTGAGGGTTTGTTTGGTCTATGGCATAGTTTGATTTCTTTCTCTCCCCAATCCTATTTTCTCCTCTTTCCTTTCCTTTTTAACCAACATCTTGTACCTCAAACTCTGGTCCATCTGGTTCTAAAGAACTCAAGTTGCTGGCAGTTAGTACTGGAAGTAAGCTGAAAAACAGTCGATAAGATGAATTTTCATAGTTGGATCATTCACTACATGGGAGACAACGCAGAGCTCAAACCGCTTTTGGCAAAAGTGGTGGTTCACTGTTAAGTTTTCACCCTTAGTGTGTTGGGAGAGTAAACTGGTAGAAGGTAATGTATTAGTAGATGAAATATATTAGATATTTGAGATTTACAGTGAAAAGACATATTATCCAGTGAATAAGATTGGTTAGCTGTTATTAAGTTCTTGGCCTGATATCTGTTTTTGTAAATAAAATTTTATTGGGATGCAGCTATGCTCATTCATTTATATATTGTTTATAGCTACTTCTACACTACAATGGCAGAGTTGAGCAGTTGCCACAGAACCTGTCTGACCCACAAAGTCATACACGAAAAATTTACAATCTTGCCTTTTGCAGAAAATGTTTGCCAACTCCCAATTGAATGCTGGAGTGGTAGTCCCTATCATATTTCCATTTAATTTACCAGGCTCCTGCAAAAGCCAATGGACCTTGGAGAATGATTAGACTACTACAAGCTCAGTTAAATATATCTTTGGTTGCACTGCTTGATGAGGAATTTTTACTAGAGTGAATTAGTTTGGCAACAAATCCTTGGTGAGTGGCCATAAATTTGGAAAATGCATTCTTTTCTATTTCAATTAAAAAAAATAAGAATAAGTTCATAATCCTATGGAATGGATAACAGTATTCATTTGTAGATCCGTTTTAGTCTCCTGCCTTCTGTCATAATATAGTCTGAAGAGATGGACCATCTTGACATTCTGCACTATATTACTTTAACCAATTTATTTGATGACATTATATTAATTCATTTGGATTTGTAAGAGATTACTAGAAGAGTGGAGGTACTGGTAAGACATGTAATCTAGAGTGAGGGAGACAAACTCTATGAAGATTCAAGTGCCTGCCACATCTATAAATATTTTAGGTGTTTATTGGTTAGCATTGTGCCTGGATAGCTCCTCCAAAGTAAAAGAGAAATTTCATTTTGTATCACCTACATTAAAAAAGAAGCACAATACTTATGGGCCCCTGGGATACCTAGGGATACTTCTCTAGCCCATAAACATAAAAGGCTGACTACTTTAAACATAAAAGGTATACAGTGTAGGAAAGAGCTCAGCAACAGGTCCAGGATATGATGCCAATACTTCTGCCACTTGGGCCCTACAGTTTGGCAGGATCTATGATGTTAAAGGTGTTGACGAGCAAAGATGCTGCATGGAGTTTGTGGCAAACACCAGTGGGTAAATCATAATGTAAGCCCCTTAAATTCTAGAGCAAGACCATGCCATTTTCAGTGGAGAATTATATGCTTTTTGATGTGACTGGCTATAGAGCATTAAGTGACTATCTAGAAATTCCCATCATGAACTAGGTCCTGTCAGACTCCACAAATAATAAAGTCAGGTTCAGAAACAATGTATAGCAAGATGGAAGTGGTACATCTGGGAGCAAGTATAAGCATGAGCAGATGGCACAAACAAGATTCATGAGCAGGTGTCACCATTGCCTGTGGCACAGTTATATCAGTGACCTTCCTTCAGTTCGTGCCTATGATTCCATGGGGGATTCTCTCTTATTACCTGAGGAGTAAGTGAAAAAACTCAAAGCTGGTTTATGGATGGGTCAGCTCAGGGTACAGATGAAAGTCAAAAATGGCCTCACTCAAAGATGGCCTTGAAAGATAGAAGGTCCTGGGAACCATTGTTTATCCTATCCTTTACACAAATGCGTTTTTCTCTATCTCACTGGAACATTTTTTTTCTCGTAACCATGCTCCTGCCTCATTATATTTTATAACTATTAACCTTTCAAGTAATGTTATAGAATCCATTTACTTGCTTCTTTTAAGAATTATTATCCGTAACTTTGCAAGTTTCCTCATTTTTATAGAGAAGGAATGTTATTCAACATGTAAATTAGTTACCTCTTTCACCCAAGAACTATACATCATTGCCACAGCTCATGACCCTACCACTGTAATTTGTTTCTGGAGATATGAGTTAGTTTCATAAGCTTGGCTACTTCAGGGTTTTATCTCTATGGTTATTAAATGAGTAATATTAAATTCAAATCAAGAAGTTTTATTAAATATGATGACCTGTTAAGAAAAAAGGAAATTGTTTACCTTCTAAGTTTTGATGGTAAAAGGAAATGGTTTCTTGAACAAAATGGGTCAAAACTTCAAAATTAAACTTTCATACACACACACACACACACACACACACATACACACACACAACAGAGCGAGAGAAATAAAGAAGACTACTTATAGAGAAATTGGACCTTAAAATCAGATAGAAACCTGAAAGCATGAAACTACTTATATTCTTAGCCCTTCTACATGGGCACTGTGGAAGAAATTCTGACATCTCCTTAAACAAGTATGTGTCTTTTCTATTGTTAATTATTTTCTGTAATTTTCTTTCAAGCCTGACTTGAAAATATATCACACACACACACACACATACACACACACACACACACACAATCTTGTAAAGCATATTTTGTTTGATTGGAGGATAATTTGAGGCAGATTTTTTATTATTATTATTATTGTTGTTGTTGTTGCTATTATTATTTTTCTCTAGCGCAGAGCATTTTCCCCATAAATGTGTACAACAAAACAATGTGTAGAAAGTTTCTCACAAAAGATATTATAAAGTTAACAATTCACTTGAATTTAAGAATTTGCCGAACTCAGGAACAGCACTGGAATTTAATAGGTTTCCACTAGATGGCAAGCTTCCTCTTTCAATTCCAGAGACATCAAACTTAAAAAATTGTTGCTATTTTAAACCTACATCTCTGCACGAGACAGCTGTACTTGTATCAAAAAATGATAAAGGCACTGTTCACAAATTTAGTCAAATTTAGAATCAAATTTTTCAAACGGAAACTGAAAATATATTGTGAAGTTTAAAAGTTTTATTTAGAGAATATATATTCATTCATTCATTTGGCAAACACCAAGTACCTCATTTGTGTTTTTCATACTTTGTTTCTTTTACTCTCCCTGCCCTCCACAATGACATTAGGTATTTTTATTACTCATTTTAGAGATTGGGAAACTGAGGTTTAGAGAGATTAAGTAATTTATTAGCCCAAGATAAACTGTCTAGGTTTAAGCATATTCTCCTAACCAGTACATCTTAGTGTCTTCCTTAAGTAAATTATGATAAATCAATGTAAAATATTTAGCACAGTGTTTGACATATAGTAGTGTTTAAAATATTAGTTTCTATTTTCTTCTCTGTTGTAGATATTAACAGATGTAGGGGCTAAGAAAAATACTAATACTTTTCCTTTCACCCTCGAAGTTTTTCTAGCTGGGCTAATAATCAAATTAACAGAGACAGATTAACAGGAGAAAATCAAATTTTACTATATGCTCCTGGAGAATTCACATATGCATGAAAATTCTAAACAGTGAGGCAACATTGGGTAGACATGTCACTTTGGACGAAGGAGAAAAAGGGGGGGAGATAGCATCTTAGTTTTTAAAAGTGAAAATGGGCAATTTCCAGGTAGTTGAAGAAGAGTGGAACACACATGGAGGACAAATTCTTGCTGAGCAACTAAAAAACAATGTGAAACAGAGGGTATCTAGCTAACAGGCTCCTGCCTGAAGACTTCCTATTTGCCATACTTAATTCAAATTAGGCTAAGGCAACATTCTAAGATCCCCTCCTGGAGTAGGCCTTTCTCTTTACCTGAATCTTTACCTGAATGTCTTAGGCAGGAAGGTGGAGAGGTAAAGGTTCTAAGTCTTTTATTGCTTAATAAATAGCTTAAAATCATTCTTCCAAAACGCAGCTTCAAGGTGTAAAACTTAGGTCCTCCTCAAGGGTTAAATCTTCTGGTATGATCTTAATGAAAGACTGTGTATAAATAAAAATGATAGCAAAGCACTATATTAAAGCAAATAATGTCTGCACAATGTTGCCTATTTAAGCATATGCAAGATGAAAAGAAATGACATAAAACTGCAAAGGAAATGCATTATAGAAGAGAAAGACGTACACACACACACACACACACACACACACACACACACAGAGAGAGAGAGAGAGAGAGAGAGAGAGAGAGAGAGAGAGAGAGAGAGAAAGAGAGAGAGAGAGAGGAACATATAAGTGAAAGACATATGAGGAAACCAAATGCAATAAATCATAATTTTGGTAACAGAAACTGTTTCCTTGTGAATACTTCTTACTGTAAATAAATTTTGTATGAATACAAATTAAATAAAATGAAAGTTTAAAGACAAGAATATAAAACAACAGAATGAAATAAAAGAAGTACAAGGTCAAAGAAACTGAGATGGCATTTTAAATCTAATAAACATATTAAAAGACTAAGGAACAGAAATACATTTGAAATGTAAATTAATGTGATGAAGAAAGGCATAAGAGCCAGTGAATTCAAAGCAAGATTGAGATGAAAGCAATTAGGAAGAAAATATCAGACATGGATGATTGACAAAAACAATTAGTATTTCTGAAGTAGAAAATAGATAGTGAAAAAAAGTATTCAGAGATATAATAATAGAAAATTTAGAAAAAAGTGCATACCTCTAACAGGAAAAGTTGATATTAAATTATCAGTATTGAGGTATGCCCTGGTTGTTATTCGACCTCAAGAATTAAATACAAAAAGTTCTTTAGAAATCAAACAGAAAAAGCAAGTAACTAACAAAAGGGAAAACTCAAGCTGGTGTCAGAATTTCACAGAAATATTTAATGCTGGAAGAAATAGAGTGCCTACCACATTCTTAGACAAAGGAAGATTGACTCAAAATATATCTTCCCATGTTATTATTCAAATATAAAGGTATCAGAGAACAAAATTTTAAGAGTTCTTAGAAAGAAAAAGAAAAAAAACAACACCAAGCTCTCATCAAATGGAGTCCAGCTAATCAAGAAATTAATAAAAAATGGAGAACTAAGGAATGGAGATACACATCAAGTGCCAGGTAGTGTACTAGATACTGGGATTTTAAGGTAAGTCTTTTCTGTCCTCAAGGAACTGAGCCTAGTGGAAGAGAAGGAGATGCCAATAAATTTAAGTACAGCGTATTAAGTGCTACTACATTGGTAGAACAGAGGATAGAGTGATCCTACTGAAACCCGAGACTTTGAGGATGAGCACCTAGAAGATAATAGGAAAGTAACAGAGAAGATCTTTCTAGGAATGGGGAACAAAGTACAAAGGCTTGGCAATTTGAGTTGGCACTGTGGTGATACATGTGGAAGTGGCAGAAGCTAAGCCTGGAAAGTCATAAGCAGCTCATGAAGGGATCTCTGTACTTGCTAAGGGGTTTTAACCACTGAAGGGTTTAACCTGGGAAATGAAAGACAAAAGGGAAGGATGTTAATGAGACATATCTCATGACATTGTCATTTCCACAACAATCTGCACAAAAATTTCATTCCTATTTCAAATGAAACTTTGCATTTGACATTACCATTTTCTTCTTGCCTTTGTCTTTGATGTGCTTCTTTGATTTCAGTACAACTGCTTCATTTGATCTTATTTAGTAGCATCCTTTGCAATCTTATAAATAGTAAGCATACTGAAAGAACATTATATCCATCAGCTTTGTTTTCCCTGGTCAACTAAAATTTTCATGTAACCCTTATTCTTGCCACCACAATCAGTTATTTGTTTATAATCTGACAAATTCATACAAATATTTATTCCAGTTAATTTAAAAAGAAGGCAAGACTCAACAGTACATCTATTATTAATGTGTTCTAGTTATTTAAATGAGAGTGCAGAGTTCTGGCTGTGGAAGATCAGAGGTAAAAGAGATGTTTAAAGTCTACTGTGACAATGTTTCTTAAACTTTAATGTGCTTAGTAATCACCTGAGAGCTGTTTAAAATGCAGATTCTGACTCAGGAGTCAGGGGTGGGGCCCAAGATTCTACATTTTTAACAAGCTCCTAGCTGAGGTCAGTGCTACTGGTCTTCAAACCACACTTAGAGTAACAAGGTACTATAAAACAGGTAAAAATACCCAAATATTCTACTCTTATAATTATATAATAAGTATTTGTAATTTTATAATTTTCTATTTGGCCACATCTTGCAGATGGGCCATGAATCCATCAGAAAGCTCAGGTAATGCTACTGATATAATATGTTATTTAAATAAAAACTAGACCATTCTCTTCTGAGTATTATATTTACTTTATATAAGTCACACTAAAGTTAATTATACTAAGTCATGTTTTTTACCTCACAATGTTTTGGTGTGATGTCACTCTCTGACAGCCCGGGCTACCTTTTTGGGGGTCAGTCCCAAAATTAGGCCCTTCTAGTCCCATATTTAACTAAGTTTAAGAAAAACCAGTATTTTTACTGAGCTATAGCTGTCTCAGGGTACCTGTGGATAAACACTCAGTGTGTTGTAAAAATAAAGCCCAATATATTATTCCATCAACATAAAATTCATTTAGAAGAAAAAAACCACTTGAATTTTGAAGTTATGTTTTAAGTTCAGATTCAATTTATAGTCTATTCTTACAGTAGTCTGGTTTAAATGGAAAACTTTCTAAAGCAAATAAAAAGTAGGGAAAGTAAAAATAATTATTGGCAAACATTTTGTTACTCAAGTGAGTAGCTACCACTCTGTTTAAAAATAGATTTAGAGTTAAGTTTGGAATTCATTTTTGACATGCTTTAATTTAGCATGATCTCTTTCTTAATTTTCTCATCTCTGGTAAAAGGGTTTGTTTTGGCTGGAAAGGAGCCTCTTTTCGCCATGCATGTCACACCTAGCCTGGGAGAAATAGACCTAAAATTTTGTGGTACACTCCTTACCTGGCTCATGAACGTAGTATTCTTCCTTTGCTTTTTGTGCCTTTTGTCACATTGAAAAAGGCACCAGAAAAGCGGCAGTCACAGTTTCTCCTGAAAGTGTCATGCTGCCCCCTTCTGTCTACGTGCATTAAGATTCAGGCAACAGGGACACTCTTTATGATGCAAAGGAGTGTCATTTTGGCTTTGCAATGTTTTTTGTTTCTGAACATCTGCAACTCCCTCAGGATTGTGCTATACACTAAAAATAAAACAAGTATAGCTTGTGATTTACTTTGTTTTCAGTGAGTCAAGGCTGTAGATTCTAGGGATAATTCTAGTAACATAAGAGAGTTGTAAAAATGGAAATAAAATTGCTGAATCCAAAATGAACTTAGAAGATGATCATAGTAACTTGTACATGTCAAAAAAATCAAGCCTAATATCTGGAAAATCTGACTTCTTCCAGATTTTGCATGAGGAAATCATTTTAATGTTTTATTGTTACAGCCTTTATGATTAACTGGAACCCTTAGGGATTCTTTATGTGGAGCTGCTTGCTACAGATATTAGCATGAGGAATAAGATCCTTTATAGTTTATGTTTAAAAGAAGTCAGCAGATCATATCTCCCCAAATAAGTCCCACTCAAGGCAATACTTCTAACAAGCTCTCAAGACAATTCAACCACCTTTGTGAAAAGAAGGAATTAAAAACCTAGGCAAGGAAGCTATTAGCTAGTATAGGCTTATGAATGGATAGACAACTACAATAGAGGAACTTTCCTGGAAGAAAACTTTCTCCTACAACACTAAAATTTCAACATTAGAAATTAATTTCTATTTACTTTGCAGTTTTTGGTCTTTTAAAGGTTTCATACTAAAATACAAACATACTTTCAAGACATAGTCCATTAAAAACGCAGAAATTAGATTTGTAACTGGTTTGAAGTCTGTGCTCAAATAGTGCCTAAGATATGTCTCTGGTAATGTCTTTTGAAATATTGAGTTCAACATTTAAAAATCATTTTATTAAAATGACATACTCATTAAACTAGAAAATTATGAAGTTGGAAGAATTAAAGTCTAAGTGATCCTGACTAGCTGGAATGGGAGATGAACGTTTAAATCTAAGAAAATGAAATTTCCAAACACTAAATGTAAAGTGCTTCACTTAGGTTTAAAAAATAGACAACAAAAAACCCTGTGGATAACATAGTACGTGTGAAAACATCTTAGGGTTATCATTGACTATCAACTTTTAATAAGTTGATAGTGTGATGTAGCAAAAAATAAAAAGTAGTAATGCAGTCACTAGGAAATAAGAACCTCTCTTCCCTGTAAAACATATTTGGAAGATTGTGTTTAGTTCTGGGTATCACATTTTGAAAATGATTTGACCAGCCAGAGAAGAGTGAGCTGAAGCCACATCGTACAAGGTATATTTGAGAGAATGGAAAATGTATACAATGGAGGAGACAAACTTAATTGGACTTGATTCTATCTTTAAATAGCTGAAAGATTGTCACACAGAAGATTTAAATTCATCCTGAGAAGCCTCAGAGGCAGACCTAGAAGCACAACAGTGTTAGAGATGGATACTATGGTTAAAGAATTATCTGAAAATGGAGATGCTGCTTTAGGAGGAAGTCTGTCATCACTAAAAGTTGAAGTATTCATGCAGAGACTTGTCGACTACTAGTTTGGGATCTTGTAGAAGGTATTCTATGTTTAATGTTTTCTACTGTGTTAATGGACATCTTAAAGGAGTTTAAGGTACAGGCAATAGTGAGACACAAATAGGTGCTTGCAGTCAGGGAGAAATATGACAGAAGGAGAAATACTTATAACAAGACACAACACCAAGTCAAACTTTTGCCTATGCAACTGTTAGCAAGGGTCAGCCTGCTTGGTATGTGGGAGTGAGAGGAAAATTAGGGGGATAATGCAGGGGGGTATAGAATATCTTCAATTCATTCACTCACTCATCAAAATGCCATGTATGAGGTCTTATGCGAGGTACTGGAGGTATAAAGATGAATGAGATGTAATTCCTACCCACTGGAACTCCTATTCTGGTAGAGGAGACACATACAGACAGAAAATTCACAATACAGCATGGTAAGTGCTTTGGCAATAGACGGAGGGCAATTGACTAGGGACCAACATTTGGGATAGACTGATCAATGAGTTTATAAACATGCCAATTCAAATGGGCAAAAAGAAAACCATGATGATGCCATATTTATTTGTTGTCAACTAAAGTGTATACTCAAGAAAAACTGTTGTGGGGTCAATCTATGGGAACTTTATAGTAAGAATTGCTTCTCTGAACAGTGGTTCATGCAAAACATCTAGCTACTTTATTTGAACTCAAGCCAGTGCGAGTTCAGTGTGATAAGACAACCAAAAAAGCTATTTTTAAAAAGCAATAATAGATGTATAGTACCCTGAACAATAAGAATAATAAAACGAACATCAGACCATATCTGACACACATAAAATACCATGATTTAAAGGGAATATTGACAGTCTAAGCAGGATCGTTTTTCAAATGACATGAAATACAATAGAAGGAATTGAGTGTTTTTTTAGTTTGCAAAAGACATGATTTATGAGGAGCCTAATCAAATATTTTAATGATACTTAATGTCATGTGAAAGAATGATTAGACTTACACAACTATAGCTCCAGAGAATTAACTCGAACAAGTCAGAGAAGTTAAGGAGAGGAAAGTTTGGGCTCAGCCCCAAGTATATCTGTCTGATAATTGCAAAGGGCTGCCTTTTTATCTAGTGAACTCCTTGTGTGTGATGGCAGTGATAATCCAACTTCCCACTCCTCCTTATATCCATATCCTTTGCCATATAACTTAGGAGTGCCTCCCACTGTGGGCAGGTTGATCTGCCTTGCCTTTTAACTCTGGGCTGAACCATGTGACTTGCTTGGCCAGTGGGAGGTTAGCAGATATGACACAAGCAGAGGCTTAAAGTAGACTTGCATATTGGGGTTTGTTTTCTCCTACACTTTTGCCAGCACCATGAGAACATGCTTGGGCTAGAATTTTGGAGAATGAGATGCACATGGGCAGGGTCAATCGCCCTAGTCATCCCAGTGGAGGCCTTCCTAAATCAGCCAAAGGACAGCTGACCTCTAGACATCTGAGTTGAATACAACTGAGTCCAGAACTGGCCATGCAAGCCCAGTCTAAATTGCTGGCCCATTTATTTATTATGAGCTAAATAAATACTTATAAGTTTAAGTCAATGTGTTTTTAGGTAGTTTGTTTTACACTATCATTGTAGCAGTAGATAGCTGACATACTCTACTGGTCATATTCAAGAAGGGGATGGATGGCTATTAGTCAGGATTGTTATAGAAAAGGACACTTGGGTGGACACTTAGACTAGATAAATTCCAAAGATGGTTCTCTTCCTAGGTACTAAAATGGTAATATTAACATAATTAACACTCAGTGAACAGTTACTACCTGCCAGGCATTGTTTTAAGGGCTTTACATGTAATAGTATTTACTTCTATGAGGTAGTTAACTCTTATTATTCCCATTATACTGTTAAGGAAACAAGCACAGATCACAAAACTAGTAAGTGGTGGATCTAAGATTGAACCTAGGCATCTGTTTCCAGAAATCACAACCTTTCTCAGTACACTGTGCTCACACTGGCCCATGAACTATGTTCAGTATTCCTAAAACCCATTGGAAGGTGGGCATTTATATCTCCATATATTTATTAAGAGTGGGAAAATAATCACTTCTCTAAATGCATTTGTTTTAGATACAGGAAAACTTTCAAAACATGAGTTATATTAGATAAAATTAAAAAGGGTTCCTTAGTGGTAGAAACATTGGCAACTACTGCTTTAGCTTTCCAACCTTAAGACTGTATGATTCTTAGATATGATTTTCTAATGCTAATGCACAGGGGTTTTCTTTTATTTAAAATAATAATCTAGTGAAAAGCATTCCATAAAAACTTCCTTAGAATACTTGCTTTACAGTAAGTACTTCATAGGGCCATTCATAAAGAAAATATAAATGTGTAGGTGATAGTAGCAATCTTCTGCTCATCTACCAAAAAAGATGTGTTACAACATAAAGAAAATTTAAAAGAAAATGCATATTAGCCAAACTTTGGGTGGTAGGATTATGTTGTAATAAAAACCCTTTATTATACTGGATGTGAGGATAGAATTAGCAATAACTTTCAGTTGACAAATTTCAGTTGAGTGTTTGGTTATGTAGATATTTTGGAGAACCTGGTTTAATCTCTCATGTTTCACTGGATGCTAAAATTAACTGTGCTACTTTAATAGTAATGAAATCCATATTTTGATACATTCTCCATAACAGAAGATAAATATTGAGTAGAATTCAATCTGAACTGTTGAAAACATCTTTTGTAAATCTAATGAGCTTATATAATATGAGTTTAGCAGACAAGCTCTATTTTTAAATTGTTTTAAAATTATATTATTTTCTGCATTGCTTGCTTTTCTAAAATCATACCTATTTTTAAACTAAGGAAGTTGGCAATAAGGTGTTAAGATGGAGCTTGTGGCTCATCTTCTTTGTAATGTTTATTTTATTTCTTGAAAAAAAATTATCCCTGTTCAAAAGCTGCCTTCATACAAGTGATCTCCAGTTTCCCTCACACATTTTGAAAAGGAACATATACATTAATTT
Organism: Eidolon dupreanum; assembly: GCA_028627145.1. Taxonomy (NCBI): domain Eukaryota; kingdom Metazoa; phylum Chordata; class Mammalia; order Chiroptera; family Pteropodidae; genus Eidolon; species Eidolon dupreanum. The sequence continues at coordinate 79,028,777 of CM053509.1, forward strand.
TAAATATGTAAAACCATTTTAACTAATGTTTATAAATATGTATTTATTTTAAAATATATGCATTTATTGTGATGATCTACCATTTAGTTGAACATTCTTGGTTGTTCATACTTGTAGTTTAAATTGGGACAAAAACCAATTTAATAATTTTCTGTGGATCTGTTCACTGTGTTCTTTATACCTGTAGATAGATTTTTCTATTCACATGAAGGTAAAATAAGTAAAAGGCAAAAAATTTCATGAACAGAAAATAGTACTCATATAACAAATACATAGCTCTACCAGGGATAAAAACATGACTGTTACTTCAATCTGATCCTATTGTAAAAAGTATGAGTTGATAACTTTTCCTCCCAGGTCCAGACTCAGATTTCAAAAATTTTACTGATTTTGAAATTTTGTATGACATTATTATAATATATTAAAAATACCCCCGCTTTTATTAAACAAATATAATCTTCCTTTGGTTATTCTTTTTTTAAATTTATTTTTTAATTTATTTTTTAATTATAGTTGACCTACAATATTATATCAGTTTCAAGTGTACAGCATAGTGATTAGACATGTACATATCTTACAAGGTGATCACTCTGATAAGTCTATTACCCATCTGACACCATATATAGTTATTATAATATTGCTGACTATATTCCCTATTCTGTGGTTTATATCCCTGTAATTATTTTTATAACTGCCAATGTGTACTTCTTAATCCCTTTCACCTTTATTACCCATCCATCAACCTTCTTTCCATCTGGTGACCATCAATTCGTTCTCTATATCTATGATTTGTTTCTGTTTCATTTGTTCATTTATTTTGTTTTTTAGATTTCACATATAAGTGAAATTATACAGTATTTGTCTTTCCCTGTCTGACTTATTTCACTTAGCATAATACCCTCTAGGTTCATCCATGTCTTGCAAGTGCAGGATTTCATTCCTTTAAGGCTGAGTAGTATTCCATTGTATATATGTACCAAATTTTAATTATTCATTCATCTGTCATTGAATACTTTAGTTGCCTCCATATATTGGCTATTGTAAATAATGATGCATATATCTTTTTGAATTAGTGTTTTTGATTTCTTCAGATAAATACCCAGAAGTGTAATCATTAGGTCAAATGGTAGTTCTATTTTTAATTTTTTGAGAAACCTCCAGACTGTTTTCCATAGTGTGTGCACCAATTTTCAGTTCCACCAATAGTGTATGAAGGTTCCCTTTTCTCCACATTCTTGCCAACACCTGTTTGTTGATTTTTTTTTTTATGAGAACCATTCTGATAAGTGTGAGGTGATATTTCATTATGGTTTTAATGTGCATTTCTCTGATGGTTAGTGATGTCGAGAATCTTTTCAAATGTCAATTGCTCATCTGAATGTCCTCTTTGGAGAAATGTTTACTCAGGTCCTCTGCCCATTTTTTAATTGAATTGTTTGTCTTTTTGGAGTTGTATGATTCTTTATATATTTTGGATATTAACCCTTTATTGGATGTATCATTGGCAAATATCTTCTCCCATTTTGTAAGTTGTTTTTTCGTTTTGTTGATGGTTTCCTGTGCTGTGCAGAAACTTTTTTAGTTTGATGAATCCCATTTTTTTATTTTTTTATTTTGTTTCCATTGCCCAAGGAGACATATCCAAAACAATATTACTCAGAGCCATGTCAAGGAGTTTCCTGCCTATGTTTTCTTCTAGAATTTTTATAATGATTTCAGGTATTACATTTAAGTCTTTAATCCATTTTGAGTTTTGTTTTTTTTTTGTATATGCTGTAAGAAATTGGTCTCTATGCTTTTTTTTTTTTTTTTTGCATGAATCTGTTCAGTTTTCCCAACACTATTTATTGAAGAGACAATCTTTGCCCTTTGTTGTATATTCTTGTCTCCTTCATTGTAGATTAATTGACGGTATAGTCATGGGTTGACTATTCTGTTCCATTGATCTATGTGTCTATTTTTATGCTAGTACCATGCTTGTAGTATAGTTTGATATCAGGTAGTGTGAATATCTCCAATTTTTTCTTTTTTTTTCAAGATTGCTTTGGGTATTCGGAGTCTTTTGTGGTTCCATATAAATTTTAGGATAACTCGTTCTAGTTCTCTGAAAAATGCCATTAGTATTTTGATAGCAATTACATTAAATCTATAAATTGCTTTGGGTAATATGGACATTTTAATGATGTTAATTGTTCCTATCGATGAGCACAGTATATGCTTTCATTTATTTGTATATTCTTCAATTTCTTTCTTTAGTATCTTATAATTTTCTGAGTACTGGTCTTTTACCTCCTTGGTTAAATTGATTCCTAGGTTTTGTTTTTTTGATGCAATTATAAATAGCATTGTTTTCTTAACTTCTCTTTCTGAAGTTCATTATTGGTGTATAAAAATGCAACCAATTTTTGAATGTTAATTTTGTGTCCTGATCCTTTTCTGAATTCATTTACCAGTTCTGATAGTTTTTTGGTGGAATCTTTAGGGTTCTCTCTATACAGTATCACCTAGCTCTTTAACTGAATTTACTTATCAGTTCTATCAGATTTTTTTGTGGAATCTTAGGGGCCTCTTTATATAGTAATATGTCATCTGCAAATAATGACAGTTTTACTTATTCTTTTCTAATTTGAATGAATTTCATTTTTTTTCCTCATCTAATTGCTGTAACTAGGATTTCCAATACTATCTTAAATAAAAGTGGTGAAAGTGGACTTCCTTGGTTGTTCCTGAACTTACAGAAAAAGCTTTCAGCTTTTCACCATTGTGTATGATATTAGCTATGGGTTTGTCATGTATGGCCTTTATTATTTGCTGAGAGTTTGTACCATGAATGTATGTTGGATTTTTGTCAAATGGTTTTTCTGTGTCTATTGATATGATCATATGATTTTTTGGCCTTCATTTTGTTTTTGTGGTGTGTCATGGTAATTGATTTGCAGATACTGAACCAAACTTGCATCCCAAGAATAAGTCTCACTTGATTGTGTTATATGATGTTTTAATGTATTGCTGAATTTGGTTTGCTAATATTTTGTCAAGGATTTTTGCATCTATGTTCGTCAGGAATATTGGCTTATAATTTTCTCTCTTTTTTTTTTATGGTATCTTTGTCTGATTTTGATATCAGGTTAATGTTGGCCTTGTGCAATTAGTTTGAGAGGCTTTCCTCCTCTACAGGTTTTTGATATAGTTTGAGAAAGCTAGATCAATTAATTCTTCTTTGGTAAAATTCATCTGTGAAGCCATCTGGGTCAGGACTTTGGTTTGTTGGAAGTTTTTAAATTACTGATTCTATTTCATTAGCACTTATTGATATGTTTGGATTATATATTTCTTCCTAATTCAGTCTTGGAAGATTGTATGTTTCTAGGAAGGTATCCATTTTTTTTCCAGATCGTCTGTTGGTAGCATTTTCTTATAATCTTTTATATTTCTGTGTTGTTCCTTGTCACCTTTCCTTTTTCATTTCTAATTTTATTTATTTGGGCCCTCTTTCTGTTTCTTGATGAATCTGGTTAAAGGAATATCGGTTTTGTTTATCCATCCTAAGAACCATTTCTTGGTTTTATTGATCTTCTCTATTGTTTTTGTTTTGTTTTGTTTTCTTTTAGTCTCTGTTTAGTTTATTTCTGCTCTGACCTTTATTATTTGATTTCTTCGACTCACTTTGGCCTTTGTTTGCTATTCTTTTTCTAGTTCTTTTAGGTGTATAGTTAAATTGTTTGTTTGAAGTTTTTCTTGTTTCTTGAGGTAGGCATGTATTGCTATGAATTTCCCTGTTAGAACTGTTTGGGCTGTGTCTCATAAATTTGGGGTTGTTGTGTTTTCATTTTCATTTCTCTTATGGTATCTTTTGATTTCTTCCTTCGTCTCATTGTTAACCCATTCATTGTTTAGTAGCATGTTAAGTAGCTTCTATATGTTGTGTATTTTTCAGTTTTCTTTTATAATTGATTTCTAGTGTCATACCATTGTGATCAGAGAAAATGCTTAAAATTATTTCAATATTCTTAAGTTTATTGGAACTTGGTTTATGGCCTAGTGTGTGTGTGTGTGTGTGTGTGTGTGTGTGTGTGTGTGTGTGTTTCCTCATTGGCATAAAATATCTTCTTCTATCCTTTTATTTTCTTTTTGTGTGTATCTTTTGGTCTGAAGTGGGTCTTTTGTAGGCAGCATATATACAGGTCTTTTTTTATCCATTCAGCCAAACTATGTCTTTTGATTGAAACATTTGGTCCATTTATATTTAAAGTAATTATTAAGAGGTATGTAAGTATTGCCACTCTGTTGTTTTCTGATTTTTTGGTAGTTCTCTGTTTTTTTTCTTATTCTCCTGCTACTTCTCTTGTACGTTGATGATTTTCTATACTGTTATGTATGAATTTCTTTCTCTATTTCTCATATATCTCATAGATTTTTGGTTTGTGGTTATCATGTGCTTCATTATACCAATTTATGTTTATAGCAGTCTATTTTAAGTTGATGGTTGCTTTAGTTCCAAAACATTCTAAAACCACTATAATTTTTACTTACCCCCTTCTTTCACATTTATGTTTTTGCCCTTTTTAAAATTTCTGTGTGTGTGTGTGTGTGTGTGTGTGTGTGTGTGTGTGTGTGTATCCCTTAATTTATTATTGTAATTACACATAATCTTCCTACTTTTGTCTTTTAATCTTTGTACTAGCCTTATTTTTGGTCAATCCATTGCTTTTACTAAGTGCCTTTGTCAGTGAAAATTTTTTTCTTTTCTGTATTTTCTTATTTGTATTTTTGATATTTTCTTCTTAAAGTCCCTTAACATTTCTTGTAATACTGGTTTAGTGATGATAAACTCCTTTAGCTTTTTCTTGTCTAGAAAGCTCTTAATCTCTCCTTTGATTCAAAATAATAGCCTTGCTGGGTAGAGTAATCTTGGTTGTAGGTCCTCACTTTTCATCACTTTGAATATTCCATGCCAATCCCTTCTGGGCTGCAAAGTTTCTGTGGAGAAATTAGCTGACAGTCTTATGGGAATTCTTTTGTAGGCAACTGTTTTTCTCTTGTTCCTTTTAATGTTCTCTCTTTGTCTTTAAACTTTTGGCATTTTAATTATGACGTGTCCTGGTATGGGCTTTTTTGGGTTCCTATTGTTTGGAACTCTCTGAGATTCCTGGATTTGTATGTCTTTTTTCTTCAGAGAATTTTTGTAATCATTTCTTCAAATATGTTTTTAATTCCTTTATTTCTCTTGTCTCCTGGTACCCCTAGGATGTGAATGTAATTATGCTGATGTTTTCCCAGAGGTCCCTTAAACTATCCTCATTTTTAATTTTTTTTCTTTTGCTGTTCTGATTGTTTTCTGCTACCCCATCTTCCCAATCGCTAATTTTATCCTCTGCTTCATATAATCGTCTGTTGATTCCTTCTAATGTATTTTTCATTTCAGTTATTGTATTCTTCAGTTCTGACTAGTTCTTTTTTTATGTTTTCTCCTATTACCACAACAGTGTTAGCCAGGTTAATGGAGATCACAGATTTGGATGGCTGGGTGGGAGGAAAACTCAACCAAAAACAATGGTGCCTGCCCGCACTTCCATCCCCAGAAAGAGTTGCCCCGACCTCTGCATTTCAAGTCCTCACCCTGAAGTTAATCCATTTAGTTCCTCTCCACATGTCCCGGGTGCTTTTTGAGCTTCTGCCTCTGTTGCTGGAGCTTAGAGTGATCGAGTTTGTGAGTAAGTAAGTTTGCATGCAGGCCCTTTATGAGCAGCATATCGGTCTCTGGCAGCCCTCTGTGTTTCTCGGGAACAATTTCTACTGGTTTTTACAGGCAGATGTTATGGGAACTCTTCTTCCTAGCACTGGTGCCCTGGACTGGGGAGCCTGGTGTGGGGAAACCTCTGCAGTCAAGATATTCCTTCCATTTCTTAATTGCCACTTCCCTGTCCACTTCTCTGCCCCTCCTACCAGTCTAGACATGGCTTCCAATTCATATCCTTAGTTATAGGAGTTCTGTTCAGCAGTTTTCAGGCAGTTCTCAATGATGGCCATTCTATAATTTGCTTGTGATATTGATGTGATCATGGGAGGAGGTGAGCACAGAGTTTACCTACTCCTCCATCCTGACTAAAAGTTGTCACTGGTTATTCTTGATACAATGCTGCATGCAGCTGCTGCCAATTGATTGGAAATAATAGACAAATTCAAATATGCTTATTATCTTAGAATTACACTGAACTTAGAAATGCTCAGATGAGTGATCAGAATTTTAATGTAATAAAAATAAAACATCCGCTAATCACTCCCTAGGGACCAGGTGCTGGGTTCAATGTTACACCTGCATTATCTCATAATTCTCACAGAAGCCCTATGATATAGGTTATTATTGTTATTCGCATTTTACAGATGAAAAAAACTGAAGCTTAAGGGGGTTAAATAAACTTGCCCAAAGTTATATAGTTAGTAAATTGGTGCTAATATTTAGTTAAGCTCTCTCTGAATTTCTGACTTCACAACCAGGCTCTTCACCACTTTTTGGTATCAGCTCTTTTCATTTAAATTTTTGATGATGTCAATAACACTCTGTTTCAGAGTACCTCAATATTGTGTTAATTACACTTTTATGCAGAGCTGGCTTGTTCTCTGAAAGTTGGGTAGAGGACTTGTTGCTTTTTTTTTGTATAGGAAAGAAATGGGCCAAAAAGCACATTATGGTAATAATTCCTTATAGCACAGCATTGGGAATTTAGAACATCTTATTGATTTTGAATTATGTAAGAAGTTGTCCTAACATATTAAAAAAGATTCCCCTTTTATAGTAAGCAAATATGTTTCCTTGGTTTGAAACTATGCTTCATTGGTTATGAAAGGTAGCTTAGGCAGAATTAAACACTACCTTTTGATTTAGGTTGACAAATGAAACCAAAACCTTAAATACTGCCCTAAAGTGCTATTATATAACTGACAGTATGTGTAGTCCTGGAAAATATTAATTTATAAAGGATAATAGATATTAATGCTCTGTTTAGTATTTCAATGTCACAATTAAAAATTCTGCAAGATTGAATATTTTATGTGTATAGAAAGGGTCTTGAGTCTAAGAATTGCTTACAAATTCTTAAGTTTCTTTTGTATAAAGCAGAATCCCTTTAAGGAATTAAAATTTTATTTAATCAAAATTTTAAATAAGAGTACTTATATATTTTTAAAATCTTTTTAATGAAAGAAATATCTAGAATTAATGTGTTAACTTTGAATGTTGTGGTTAAGTCAGATTTTTGAAGCTTTAGATATTCATGCAAATTATCATAATTCTCCCATGTAATAGGGAGCAATTATTAATATTTCTCTAACTGTAATGTTATTGAGTTGTCAGATGAAGATGCAAAACATTACATGCCCAAATTTTCACTTATTAATAATCTTATTTGACCCTTTCCTTTTTCCATTTTGCATGTTTTAAGCTTCTCATCCTAGTCTTTGTTTTTATCTTGATACTAATGATTGAAATTCTGGTATTATCAATAAAACTGTAGGGACTTTTAGCTGCTGATGACAATTTCAGCAAGATAAGGATAAAATATTCCCTCTTCCTCTATATCTATAGAAACATACACACAGTTTTATTTTTGTCATCAAATTATCCTTACAAATTTTATTTCTAACAAAAGAGTCTTATAAGATATCTGGATTTTATGTATTGTTGCTAGGTTCTGGGAAAGTAACATGTAGCCTCTAAAAATCTGCAATTCTCTTGCTCATCTTACATAATAATTTGTTGTTCTGAAAATAATACGTAACCCAACATTTCTGTTTCCCGAAAGATAAAAATAATTGAAAATTGAAAAGCTTAAGAAAGTTAAGTCAGAAAGGAATTATTGGTACTTCCTTCAACTCTTATATGCAGAGGGAAACATTAAAACTTGTTGGATTCCTTATTTGAACTAAAAGTTTGAGAGTCTAATCCATTTGATTAGAACTGTTTGTCAAATTTATGATTATGTCTCACTGAAAGGTCGAAAGGTTCATATGAAATTATTGAAATGTATGTCATGCCTGTGGAACAGAGAGAAATAAGACATTTGTCATTTATCTGGTGTCTGTGATGTAGGCACCAAAAGCCAGATTTTCCTTACTTGAGGAAATGAGACTGCTACTTAGTAAGAAATATCAGTCTAGCTCAGTTCAGATTGAGAGACAAATGGCTGTGGTGCTGAGGCAAGTTCAGGTACAAGTCAGAGCCCTGACTCCTCATGCAGATAGGGCTCTGGGTTGTTGCTTCATTGATGGCCCAGTGGACTATGCATGTGTCATGACCTTGAAAAGAGCTGGACAATTGAAGAAGTATTCTCCTTTGGAGTTGGAGCCTCCCTTTCTGTCTTTTTTCCAGCACTAGCTCTCTTCCCTTTCTAATTTAAGATAAATTTCTATTAATCTGAACTTGACCTAGAGACACAAAACCATTTTATGAATTCTGAATTTTCCCATCTTCTCCTGAAATGCTCCCTTTTATTCTGCTTTATAGTTTCTCTCTCTACTTTCCCTTAAGCCACTGGGAAAACAGAATTTAAAGCACAAAAATCATCATCTTTCTAGACAGCTTAGGACTTCCCCAGGAGAGAGATTGATGGCCAATTCCCTTTCTTTATATTGTTTGTCATCACCTCTCTGGAAAGAACTAGGAAAGAAAATGAGTGGCTGTTTTTCTTGAGACTTTCAGTTAATAAGGTGTGGCTAGGTTATGTTCACTTTACCTAAGCCTGATGAGAATTACTCTCTAAGTTTAGCCTTAAAAATCAGAGAAATTTTATGCGCATCATTTTGTCATGTTCTGTTATAGAAATGCTAAGCAATTGTCTGTATGCATAAATCTCAGTCTCGGTTTACTTATGGAACATAATGTTATTGGATGATAGACTAAGGTTAGAAAGATAGAGTGGTATCTCAGACCACTAGGTTGTGCCTTTTCACACCAACTTAGATTGTCAGTTTCTATTTTCTTGTGAGAAATACTATCTATTAGAATCAGACACTACGGTTTTCGAAGTCATTGTTGCATTTGCATTGTAGCATTACTGGATTATTTGGAATGAGCAATAATGAGATAGACCAAGACAGTTATGTGGTGTTTTCAGCCATTTTAACATGTAATGTTGATGGGTGCACAGTCCATCCTATTTGCAATATTATACTTGATTGTGAATATGGAACTTCAAAATAACCCATGTCAGTTATGGACACAGCCAACATGAAACCTAATATATGAAATTTCAATTTTATGCATTGCTACAAATATTCACTTGACAAAAAGTTTACCACTGGATAACTTTAAGCATTGTGTTCCTAATTCATTTTAAATGATTAAAATATAAGATTTGTTTGGAATGCACAATAAGAACTGTTTTCAGACAATAGTGGTATAAAGACTAAATAGTATTATAGAATGAATAATCACTAATATGATAAAAACATCAATTTAAGAAAGAAAAGATAAATCCTTTGAAGATTGCAATAAGTTTATTTTACTTTCTGATGTCTTTTTTACATTTTTTCCTTTGGATCCTGACTATCTTGAATTTAGATTTGAATTACGTAGAGGAGGAGGAGGAGAGAGAGAGAGATAAGAGGGTGTGTATGTGTGTGTGTATGTTTGTGTGTTGACTATAATCTTGTGATGTCATCCTTTGGAATTTTTTTCCATTATTAAACTCTATAAGATAGAATTCTAATTGTAAAATAAAACAAATATATGATAACAACAACAAACCTGAATATATCAAAGCAAAAACAAACAAACAAACACAAAAATAAAGAAACAAGCATAAAACCTCTCCATAAAATGGGATAACTGAACATAATTTAAAAACCCTTTGGAGATGTTACCTATTAAATCAAGACAAGGGGAAATTCACAGTTGTTCTTTCTGTGATAATTATGTAGAAATAAATGGTTTCAATTAGGAACTTTTAGTTCCGAGTCAGATTTATAGCCCGTTGTTATGAGGAAGAAAGCAAGAGAGTATCGATACAAGATATCAAAGTATAATTATTGGTTTAAACCAAACAAAACATGTGAAGAATCTATACACTGAACACTGTAAGACATTATTAGAAGAAATTGAAGAAGACACAAAGAAATGGAAAGATATTCCATGTTCTTGGATTGGAAAAATCAATATAGTTAAAATTACCTTATTACCTAAAGCATTATACAGATGTAATGCAATCCCCATCAAAATCCCAAGAGCATTTTTTAAAGAAATAGAACAAAAAATCAGAATGGAAGCACAAAAGACCCTGAATAGCCAAAGCAATCCTCAGAAAAAAGAATAAGGCCAGAGGTATCACTCTGTATGACTTCAAATTATACTACAAAGCAACAGTAATCAAAATAGCATGATATTGGCAGAAAAACAGACACACAGACCATTGGAACAGAAATGAGAGTCCAGAAAAAAGACCCCGTATATATGGGCAAATCATTTTTGACAAAGGAGCCAAAATCATATGATGGGGAAAGGAAAGCCTCTTCAATAAATGGTGCTGGGGAAACTGAAAAGCCACCTTCAAAAGAATGAAACTAAACTGTTATCTATCACCACGCACCAAAATTAACTCAAAATGGATCAAAGACCTGAATATAAAACCTGAAACAATAAATTGCGTAGAAGAAAACATGGACACTAAACTCATAGACCTTGGATTTAGAGAGGATTTTATGAATTTGACCTCAAAGGCAAGGGAAGTAAAAGCAAAAATAAATGAATGAGACTATATCAAACTAAAAAGCCTCTGCACAGCAAAAAAAAAAAAAACAAACAAAAAAAAAACAAAAAAACAAAACCATGAACAAGACAAAAAGGCAACTATCCAAATGGGAGAAGATATTTGCAAACAATGTCTTCGATAAGGGCTTACTATCCAAAATATATAAAGAACTCATACAACTCAGTGATAAAAAAAAACAAACAACCCGATGAAAAAATGGACAGAGGACCTGAACAGACACTTCTCCCAGAAGACATACAAATTTCCAACAGACATGAAAAGATGCTCTACTTCACTAGCTATTAAGGAAATGCAAATCAAAACCACAATGAGATAGCACTTCATACCTGTTAGAATGGCTATCATCAATAGGACAAGTAATAACTGTTGGAGAGGTCATGGGGGAAATGGAACCCTCATACACTGCTGATGGGACTGTAAATTGGCACAGCCACCATGGAAAACAGTATAGAGTTTCCTCAAAAAGCTAAGAACAGAATTCCTATATAACCCAGTAATCCCTCTTTTGGGTATTAATCCCCAAAACTTGAAAACATTTATCCACAAAGATATATACACCTTTATATTCATAGCAGCATTATTAATGGTGGCTAAGACATGGAAGCAACTAAAGTGTCCTTCAATAGATGATTGAATAAAGAAGACATGGTACATATATACAATGGAATATTACTTAGCCATAAGAAAAGATGGAATACTGCCATTAACAACAACGTGGATGGATCTTGAGATTATCACGTTAAGCGAAATAAGTCAGAAAAGGTTGATAACCATAGGATTTCACTCATATATGAGATATAAAACTGAAAGCAACAAACATATATGACAATCAAACAGACTTATGGACACAGACAGTAGATTAGTTGTTACCAGAGGGAAGTGGGAGGAGGGGGTAGATAAGGGAAAAGGGAGTCAAACACTTGGTGTCAGAAGGAAATTTAACTTCGAGTGATGAACAGACAATACAATATACATATGATGTATTATTGAAACCTATTTTATTTTATAAACCAATATCACCCCAATAATTTTATTAAAACAAAAAAACAAAAAGAAAAACTGAGAGATTAGCCAGACTCAGAAAAAAAAAAAGAACTATTATTGTTCCTTTGCCAGGGTACTGGCCCATGGGATCTCTGAAGCTCTGCCACTATCACTGTTTTGTGGTGGTGGCAGGCACAGCCTTTCATGCACATTAGAGATGTTCAATAATTTTTAAAAATAAAATGCTATATCCATTGAAATGATCTCCTTTCTGCAGTTTAACATATTTTCCATCATTTTTTTTTTGGACATAAGAGATTGGGAAGAGTTGCTGGGGAAGCTGTTATTTTTCACATCTACACTGATTTTTCTCAGTAAACACACCCATGTAAATTGGGTGAACATCCTCAGACCACCCTAACTTTGGCTCTTTGGTTATCCTGTATTTATATTTCACAAGTAGAATAAACACAACAAATTTCTTCATTTTTACCCTGAATTTTGAATACCATATCTAGTTAATTCTTAGGCTCAGATATAGAAATTAGGTTTGCTCTGAGAGAATGGGGGCAAGTAGAGTATTTGTTCAGTTCGAGATAGTTATCTCTACAGCTTTGGATGGCTATGGAACACAATAATTAGTAGCAGAGACCAGTGAACAAAGCAGATGTTAACGAGATCTTTGCAACATTGTGTAGAACTGCAGTTAAGTAAGGTCAAAAGAGATTGAGATAACATTCCACCCTACACTTAAAAAAAATCATTTAAACTCATCCAGTGCAAACAAGTCCTGAGCATCTTGAGTCAACAGAGGAGCAGTGTGCATGCTGGCAGCCTCACCAATCCAGCCTAGTATCTAGCATCTGCTTTGCAGATCCTTGGGGCTAAAAAGGTCCTGTTCATAGCTCTGAAGACAAGGTGTAACAAAATATGGACTCATTTTCTACCACACCTTCATTGTGCAGGCGGCTGCCAAGAACAAAGGCTGCATCTCCTGATACTTGGCAAACAAATACAGTATGGATGCTTGAATCGGTTGCTTCTCTGAGGTGCGCACAAGTGTATTTAGGGAGAAGCTTCGAGAACAAGTCAAGTCTCTGATCTTCTATGAGATCAGAGATATTCCATGAAAGAACCTAGAGGTCATGAAGGAGGCAATGGCTCAGGCAGAGGAAGTGGCTGCTGAGATTACTAGGAAGCTAGAGAAATAGGAGAAGAAATGCTTGAAGAAGGAAAAGAACCAATTGTCTGCAATTGCTCTTGCGTCTTCAGAAAACAGACTTGGTACACTGGAAGAGTGTGAGGAGACAAGTGAAAGTCCCCAAAAGAAGAAAAGGCAAAAGCTCTAGGAGTCTCCTCAGGTGAATGGAATGGAAGACCCACCTGTCTCTTTATCCAAACCTAAGAAAAAGAAATATTTTTTCAAGGAGGAGCTGGTTAGTAGTGATCTTGGAGAGACAGCTGGCAGTGGAAGTCTTCCAAAGAGGAAGATATCTTTCTTCAAAGAGGAACCACATAGTGACCCAAAAAAGGCAGGAGACAAGATTGTCTCCAAGAAAAAGAGGAAATTCTTTTCTGAGGAGGAGCCACCCAGCAGTGGACCTGAAGAGGCTTCTGGCAGCAAGAGTGGTAGCTCCAAGAAAAAAAGCTACAAAAGCTATCCCCAAAACATTAGAATGAGTAGTATCCTGGTGGGATATCATCACCCACACATGACATTTCCCAACCCCTATATCTCTATAAAAACAAATTCACAAGAGTTGGGAAAAAAATAGAGGAGCAGTGTGGTAGGTATACGGAAGGATCAGATGGACTGTGTTTGAGTCCTGGCTTTGTTTTTACTTTTCTGAGCCTTTATACCTTATTTGGAAAATGAAGATCAATTGTCTTCAACACCAAAATGTAGTTTGGATTAAATGTTATAATGTATATGTGCTTTTGTAATATTCTTAAGAGCTATGAAAATGGCATTTAATAGTACTTCTACCCAGCCTCTTCTCCCTCATGCATTTCTTTCTCCTATTTATGTCAGTTCTAGGTAGTATAATAACCGTATTTGTGGATAAAGAGGTGAAGCTAAAGCGAAATTGATTTATTCTGTTCTGTGGGAAGTTCTGTAGTCTTCCCTTAGCCTTTCCATTTCTTTTAGATTTAGAGGTTGTGTGAATAATGAAATGATTTTATTATGAAGATGCCTAAATAACTGTATACACACAGCCCGGAAGTAGAGCCAACAATCATTCTTATGAATTTGTCAGTTTAGAATATATACCATATAACATATAATGCATTTCATCTAAAAAAGGGATAAAAGAGGAATGATAAAATAATAAGCATTAATGGTGATGAAGGTAACTGTTCTACCTATTCCTGGATTAATGTTCAGGGCAGTTTTGGCACTAGTGGGGCTGAACTTTCTAGGGTACATAAGCAAGTAACAGCAGGATAGGAATAAAGGAGGAAGCCCTTTCACGCATACATTGATCTGTGTTCCTTGTCAGCAGTCCTATTGGCTACCTGGCTGTAGGCCTTTGTCTGGTGCTTACAGACAGCTTATCTTAACTTGCAGCTTGTTTCTTTAGGGCATTCTCCCCCACACTCTGTGAGGTAATTGCCTGTGCTGCATGTGTTCTACCAGATAAAGTCACCTTAACAAAGTTTATTATGAGCAGATCCAGTATCAACCATATTAATAAGAAATGCCATTTTACACTTACATGTTCTATACATAGATGTATGGCTTTAACATTTACCTGTTTTATACATAGACATATAAACTCTTCAGCACCCATAGGCATATGCTTTTATTTACAAACCTGGGAAAATGACAACCATGGTATAGTAAATGGTAAGGGAGAGTAAACCCAACATATAAGTCTGGAGTTCTCTCCAGATGCTTCTATGATAATATAAACAATCATATTAATAATCGATACTGTTCTGATATTATAAGGAGGTCTGGCAAATCACATGACCTATCCCCTCCTCTCATTTGCTGAAAATTTATCAATATGGCATTGTGTGTCAATACGGTAGATTTCCTTTTTCATCTCATTTCCTGTTAACAGGTTAAACCAGCATTTTCCAAAATTTTTGCTTGCGGCCCATAATAAGAAAGAATTTTATACCATGACCCAATACATATAAACCTGAATACAAATATTTAACATAATTTAAAAAACTGCGATTTCATGATCCACTAAACAGTTGCAAAGTACAGTTTGAAAAACATTTTACCAATTGAAAACTAGTTAGCTGAGATCTGGAGGCTCGTTTTCTTATGATCAATTACTTTGTCTAAAAACAAAGCTAAGGTGGAATGGTGAAGACTGATTTCCTTTATTATCAATGCATTTAAGATTTGTGAGGCGTGTCTTGTGGGATCAAGGAGTTTTGTCTTGGCCTATTTGAAAGATCAAAGAATTATCAAAGATAAGTCAAATTATCTCTGCCTTAATTTATATTAACCCAGGACCTTTGGAGCCATTGTGTGAGGCAGGAGAGATGGGTCCTTGTAGCCTCAATAAGGTAAATGATTTGTCTCTTCTACCTCCAAACTTCTATGGCACTTACTTTATTTCAGATACTTTAGTTCTTTGCTGTAGGCTCTTTGATGACAGTCTCTAATTATTTCATGATTATGAATTGTGTCTCCTCCCGTGCATTTCTTAACACCTTTTATTTATCTTTTGAGGCTTTGTGTCACTCTAGGTAACAAGTAGACTTCTTCCAAATATTTTTTATTGTTTCATTTAGTGGAAGGGAGAGAAAGTCCTCCTGGTTCACATTTAAACTAATCAACCCACAATGATACATAGTACCTGTTAGAGACTCATTTCAAGCATCAAGCAACCCCCTTCTAGATTAAACTGAGGCAGAAATGTCACTTACATTAAGTTTACTTTCAATACTTCTTAATAAATTCATTTAAGTAATTTATTCCATAGATAATTAGTGAGATTTATTATATGTCAGAAACTATGCAAGGGATATAACCATGAGCAAAATATTGTGGACCTTACAGTGTATTTTTTCTACCATTTATTGTTTATAAATCTAATACTCTCATATTTTCCTAAATCTCCACCCCGATTCCTTGTGTTTTCCTTCCAAATCTGCCCTCATATTTTTAATTTATACACTAGCATAAAAAGCCAATCATAAATCACAGTGTTATCCACTGAGACATTTATACTTTTTTAAACTAAAGGAAGAATTTAAATCATCAGCCACCAATAGTGACAATGATTTAGTAAGCATTTACTTTGTTCTATGCACTACCCTAATCACTACATGTAGATTTACTCATTTATTCACAGTAGTACTATCGGGTGCATGCTATTATTATATTTGTGTTATAGATGAGAACACCAAAGCACGAAGAAATTAAGAAATCTGCTTTTTAAGTCACCAGCTTCAAAAATGGAGCTGCGAGTTAAAATTGGGTGATTTGGTTTCAACACTCATACTGTCAACCACACCATTGTACTACCTGCATTGACATTGAGTTATTTCTTTGGAAAACTGATCATTCTTGGTTCATGAAATCGTATTTTGACTAAAATAATGCCTTCTATCTTAAGCTCTCTCTGCGCTGAAATTTATGATAGGTTTCTACCTTTGCTCTATGTTCTCTTCTAGCTGGGTCTTGGGACTTTGCCTTTGGTCAGAATTTATAAACTATTTGATTAGAAGAAAAACAGTCAAGACATAATCTTCCTAATGGAGGTTTAAGTTAATGGGTGTGGCAATTATCTAGCTATTGTTTTTCAGCTGCAAATCGATGCTCTATAACTGGTAATACTGAGGCTGGGACTCACCAACCACTCTCCAATTGTTAGGCTCTGCCAGTGGGGATGTTAGCGGGAGACGGAAAGACAGGAGGTAGGGACACGTGATTGCTCCCTTCCTGTTTGTTTTCTGTTCAAGTCAGAATTGCCCTAGCATTACAACTTTATCTGGGTATCCAAAATATTATCTTGTGCACAAAATGTAAGGAGGCTGACCTTGCACTTGCAGGGGATAAGGAAGTGCCTCCTTAAATTTTTGGCCTTAGGCACCTCACTATCCTCACTCTAGTCCCTGCCCTGAAAACTGTTACAGATTTGGTATGTGTTGTTAGACTTATGTAAAATGCACTTTTTTTATGTAGTTTTTAATTATTTTGTAGTTTTTAATTATATTGTTGAACAATTGTCTGGTTTTTTTTTGTTCATTTTATATGTCAATATAACCATTCGCCATGTTATTAATAATTTTTTTATTAATATATTTAATGGTTCTCAGAATCTGTCATTGTAGCCATTTGTATAATTACTACAAGCACTATCACACACAATTTCTCATTTCAATTATCATAACTTTATGAG
Organism: Eidolon dupreanum; assembly: GCA_028627145.1. Taxonomy (NCBI): domain Eukaryota; kingdom Metazoa; phylum Chordata; class Mammalia; order Chiroptera; family Pteropodidae; genus Eidolon; species Eidolon dupreanum. The sequence goes on from CM053509.1 coordinate 79,045,896, forward strand.
GTTAATGGGAAAGATGTTTTTCATTTTACAGATAGGGAAACTGAGGTTTTGGTAGGTTAAATGTCTTGCTCAAGATCATAAAATTACTAAATAGAGTCAGGTTTTAAAACTTGTTCATTGTTTTTGCTATTAATAATAATAATCAGTACTATTTTAGTGAGGGTCAGAGCTGGCCTTGGAATTCTTGTTTCCTCTTAAAGACTGCTTATTATACCATTTTACCTCATTAAATTAGAACTTGTTGGAATTGTGTGGCATGGACTTTCATTCATAGGAATTCGGAGAGGAATGCTCAGTGAAGAATTCCTGCAGAAGGTCAGACTCTAATTAGACTTGAAATGATGAGTGGGAATTGGGAAGGAAAGAGGAGTGGAGATAGGGAATTGGTAAGTAAAGAACAGAGGTGAGGAAGGAGAGAAGAGTGGAAGAGATGAGGCAGGGAGGGGGAAGAGGAGTTCATCCTAAGCAAAGCAGTTGACAAAAACAAAAACGCAGAAGAATAAACATGTGGGTAAGGGAGTCAATCTGAATTTAGATTATTGAGGTAGTTTTTGGCCCTTGCAATAGGAATGATCTTTTAGAAAGTTTACTTCCACACGAAATCTGTATCACTCTGTGGCTGTTGTGGAAGCTGAGAGCATTTAGCAACTCTTTCTATTGAATTTAATTTCTCTTTTGAGTTTCCAGTTTACTCATACAGGTTTTTACTCATACCCAACATTTACCCTTTCCCAATTTTCTGTATTTAAAAATTATCACCCTGGAACAGACCAGGAGTCTTATAGACTAGGGTGAAATTTCTCAGTAATTCACTTGATTACATTTGTAGTATTATTCCTTAGGGGTAAAATCTCATTTTGATCCCAGCTAGAAGTCAGTTTATTCACTAAAGCCTTTGGATTGAGACCCTTTGTATAATTTTAATGAAAAAAATATGTTGTAAGAAACTTATGCCTTGGCAAAGAGACAAACCACACAGGCCTGTTCCATCTCTTATTTCCATAAAGTTCTTTCTGCAGTGACAGACAGACATGTAAAGTTTTATTGTTAGGATGCCTTTGATATTTAACTTTTCTAAAATATTGCCTTGTGAACAATCAAATAAAAAACTTGATTAATCAAATAGGGAATATTTGTTTATGATACTATGTGCTAGAGTGGGCTATCGGTGTAATTTTTTAATGTTATTTATGGCTGAACACTTTACTGGTTTGCTATTATTTTTTAAATTCTGTTTTGTTAAATCATTTTAAATCACCTTAATTATATGTTTATTTTAAATCACATAGTAAATTACTTCTACAAAGAGATAACTAAGTATATTATTATTCTTTAGGCTACAAGTAACAAAGCCATAACAACTAATTTAAACAATAAGGAAATTTATAATCTCAAGTAAAAGAAAATCCAGAAGTAGAGTGGACTGCAGCTTTAACTGTTTTAATAGCTCGTTAATGTCATGGACCTAGGCTCATTCTGTTTTTCTATTATGCTATTAGTAGTATCAAGCTTCAAACTAAGGTGGTTCCCTTTGTCATTTTAACTGGCTGCAATTTGGGATACGTGTTTTTTTATTCAAATCAAGCTATAGAGAGACTCCAGTTTTTTGCTTCTATTTTAGAAAGAAAGTATAATATTTCTAGATTCTTCTAGCACTTTTATTCTTGTCTAATTGATAACAATTATGCCACCATTGCTGGCAAATTTGAGCTTAGATAAATTCTTTAAACACTATTTCTATAATTGAATGGGACAGTGGAAGAATAAATATTGGATGTCTGTTACAAGGGTCACCACAATTACTTTATTAAGTGGTTCTGAGGTTATCTGTTATAATTTATGGTTTATGTTAAACTCTTTCATATTGTATCATTATTTTACAAAGCACAATATAGAACAGTGCATATGTCTTTCTTCCATATTTTGAATGGTTATAACAGTTGGCTTGAATACATTTCAGCTATATTGGAATTTAAAACTGGAAATCCTTTTCTCATTCACAGCTGTTCTAAGTCAGGAAGGATTCCTGGGACGGGGGCGGGGGGCAGAGGGAGACTATTAATCCTTAATTCTTGGATACAATGCTAAAATCCCATAGAACAGATGTTGAATCAAACAATGGAGATAAAATGCAAAATAGACTCAGGTAAGCATGAAGATGGCAGAAGCTACAGAATATTCTGTTCTAGAATCTTCCATGATATCTACTTTAAATTTTTTTTCAGTATGTCTGGTCTTTGAGTTTGTGTTTTGAGGAGAGATAGACTTAAGTGTGCATATACGTACATGTGTGTGTATTAGAAGAGGTTGTGTATTTTTTCCTTTATAACAGGGTTACTATAAAAAAGGATAGTCAGTTGATTATTCAGAATGCTAGTCCTAAACCTAGATACACTGAGTAATAGAAAAATATGTTGCAATCCTTGCTTCACAATAACCTTTAGAAAATATGTTGCTCTGATAGTTTGGTGAGAAAACCAAATACTAAGATACTTGTTACTGTATGTAATAATTTTCTTATCTTTAGCTGCTGTTAGTAATTTGGGGTTTTGGCTGTTCTGAACTTTTGGTGTATCAAATAGTATATGAAAGAAGAATACAAACTTGAGATTGGTATTATGTTTCTCAATTGGACTAGGTTCATTTGTGTCATCAATACTTATTGAAATACTACAATGGATCAGGCAATATGCTAGGTGCTGAGAATACCGTGGTGAACAAAACAGACATATCTCTGCCTTCATGATTCTTATAATCTAATAGAATATGGTTGGAAGCTGGGAGATTAGTTTGTTGGTGATATAGATGGCCAGATATGAAGAATGGAGGGAATCTCATAGTTATTCCAGTTCATAATCTAATGTGGTAAAGTAAGAGAAGAGAGTCTAGACAAGTTTTGTGGCTGAGGTCAAATCAAGTCAATGGCAGAGCCAAAAATAGAACCAGTGTCTCAGCTCATTTAACTCCCAGGACCCTTTTTGATGACACTATATTCCTTTATGTTGGTGAAGGGCTGGACCAGGAATGCAACACAATGCCTCAGAGAGTCATAGGCTGTACCATTTTACTCTTGGAGCTCCACTTCATCCCTAAATCAGGTCTCAAGTGTGAAGCAGACATCCCCTGGACATTATCTCATTTTTAATCTCCCGAAAGGTACATTTGCATCACATTATCCTACGAAAACAAAATTTAGAATGCAGAGGAGCCATGAGACAATTATTATTTTTTAAATAAATGAGCTAGTTTAATAGATAAGGCATATACCCCGACAATTACAAAGATGATACATCTTTGTAATCATTCCGTATTGTTTCAGAGGGCTGTGAGAGAAGTGCCAAAGAAACTGGAAGAATTAGGTTTCATGAATTATTCATTGGATTCAATTTAACACTCTCATTATTTATAGAGCTTCAGGTTAGTCTGTGGTGTTGACTATTTGCCTTAATAAGGGTGGGAATAATGACTTGGCAGTGTATCTGTTTGCATTTAGTGTGTATATTGTTTACTGAAATAAAGCCCAAAGTATTTTCACAAAGATGCCTCTTTAAAAATAGTCATGGCTAAAAAATATTGCATTTCATACCTTGGGGCCTAAAAATTTTATTTGCATGAAACAGTTTATCCTTTAATGAATATTATTAATACAAGGGAGCTATATTCATATTTAGGATATCATTGCTTATTGTTTAGCTAATGCATGGTGGGATTGTATAAATCTTTCTAAATCTGGTTTATCTTGGAATTAAAATAAAGTATTTGAAGAGGCAAACTAGAACTAGTTAAATTGAAGTTGGTTTGTATACTGCTGCTCTGCTAATTTGAATTCCAATGATGGGTATTTATTTTAGAGAGAAAAGTTTGTAAGTTAGATCATAGCAATTATTTTCCAAGTTATTCGTTAGATTAAGTTTGTGTATATATTGTGTTCAATGGGTAAAACATATCTGATGAGGCAATTCTGAAGAATGCAGTTTATTACATATAAGCATGAAGGAGGGTAATTTTGGTTATTTTTGAGAGAGTTCCATTAGATTCTATTAAATTGCCCATTAAAGGAGTAGGAGAGACTGGAAGAGAAGGAAAAGATATTTAGATGGAGAAATAAGAAATAAGAAATTGTTAATAATACTCAGAAAATATGTCTAGTAATTTCCTGTATTATTAAATTGGTTGCCATTTTAAAAAACTTGTTACATAGCCATAGCTCTATTCAACAATGGTTGGGGGATTAGTCTGCATTTCCTTAGGTGCACCATTTCCCATCTCTTTCAAGTGTAAAGCCTTATTCTTCTCTTCAATCACACCTGCCATTTTAAATCATCAAGCTGTGGTCAGACCACAGTACAGGCAACTTTCTCTTAATTTGAAGTGTAATCCAAAACTGCTTGGGAAACTTCGCCAATAGGTACTCCTGTAGCACACCTGTATTTTGGAGAAAATTCACAGATTGGTTATATGAAAAATTCATGATCTCAACTGGCATCACCTGGCCTCTCAATGCTATTGAGAAATCGTTCTATATTTCCCTATTCACCTCTTTTCTAGTCTCTACAGCAGTTATGTAAAATATCTTTATTGTCTTCAAACTTTAAACCTCTTCACCTCTTTCATCAATCTTAGCAGACAACCCCACTTTCTTCTTATCAGAGAACACTGAGAAAATCAGATGCACCCTTCCTCATTCACTGCTACTGACCAATAGTTTGACCTCGTATATTTTATTTCTCTCCTATGAAATGAAATAGGCATTCTTTCTCCTAGTGGAAGCTGACCATTTCACTTAAGGAACACTTTCTTCTACCTCCCCGGACACCTTGTATATCAATGATCTCCTCCTTCTTTTTTTTCTGCATTTTTAACCTCTCCTTTTTAATTCTACGAACTCTGTATTAGTTGTAGAATCCAACAATCTGTTGCTGCACAATAATTTACCAGCTTAAAACAACATACATTTTGTATTTCACACAGTTTTTGTGGGTCAGGAATCTTAGAATGGCTAAACCTGGTGATTTTATCTCAGAACCTCTCCTGAGGTTGAGGTCAAGATGTCAGCCTCAGCTGACAGTCATCTGAAATCTTATTTGGGGCTGGAAAATCTATTCTAAGATGGCTCACTTACATGACTATTGGCAGGAGGCCTCAGTTCCTTGCTAGCTGTGAGCAGGATAAATGTTCTTAGCCACATGGACCTCTGCATAGGGTTGCTTGAGTGTCCTCATGACATGACAACTGGCTTCCTTCAGAGCTACTGATTCAAGAGAGCAAAGCAGAAGTCATAATGTCTATTATCATTTAGTTTCAGGAATCACACATTATTATTTCCATACTCTTATTATTTGCATAGATCTATACTAGAGTGTGTGTGTGTGTGTGTGTGTGTGTGTGTGTGTGTGTGTGGTACTACCTACATGAATACTAGGAGGCAGGAATCATGGGGATCATGTTGGTAGCTGGCTACCATATCTTCCTGTAAAATGTTTAAAAATATTCAATTTTCTCATGTCTCCCATCCAGGCCGTACCCTGCGTAGCTTCTGAGATCAGATGAGATCGGGAGTGTCCAGGGTGGTCTGGTCAAATATAAAAACAAAAAAATAAAAACAATAAAAAACAACTAATCAACTAAACAAACAATCATATCAATAAAATCTCCCTGTAATGTGCAACTTCTTCTAATATTGCCTTTTTTCTCCCCTTTTTTTCTCTTCTTGACAATTGAAACTCTTGAAACTGTTGTCTATATTCTCTTCTACTGTTCCCTCACTTGCATTTATTTCTCAATCTCTTGCCTGATACCATCCTTTCATTTTACTAAATTACTCCTGTTAAGGTCTTGACTTATTGCTGAGTCCAGTGGACATTTTTCAGTTCTTTTTTATTTTTACTTGATCTGTCAGTAGCATTTGACACTATTCACCCAATATCATACTCACTTCTTTCTGGAGAATCCCTCTTCTACTAGTTGCTCTGATATGTCACTCTCCCATTTTTCATCCAATTTCTCAGTTTTTTCCCTTCCCAGTCTCCTTTGACCAGTCTTTACCATTGTTTAGGTAATGATAAAAGTTTGCCATACATCTTTTCTCATTCTACACACTATCTTGGATGTTATTCAGCACTATTATGGCTTTAAGAATTACCTATATATATTACCTATATAATTACCTATATAATGCTGACTCCCAAATCTATATTTTCATGCCACAATTTTCACTTAACTCAAAACCAACAATACCTTATTTCTGTTTATCATGCAACTATCTTACATAAAAAATATCATAAATCTTATTAAATACCTTCTAGACTTTTTATTCTTATTATGTTTCCAATCTCTGTGAGTGGCACCATTATCCATCAGATGGTAAATTTAGGAAGCTCAGCACTATTCTCATATCTTTCCCCTCTCTTAACTGTATTATCTCATCAACTAACCAGATATGATGATTCTAATTTTTAAATATCTCAGATCTGTACACTTATCTACATTCCCTCTGCTAATTCCATTATTGAAGCCCCTATTACTTTCTCCCTGGATTACCATGGAAGTTTACAAAGTGTATCCCAGTGTCCACTTTTAACCTATTCTAATCCATTCTCCACATTATCTTTCAAAATGCAAATCTGATTAAGCCACTCTCTTGCTTAAAACTATTCTGTTCAATTTATCTGTCTGGAAATGTTGCAGAAATATTGTGAAACAAGACCTGCGAGAAACCAAGCACCACTCCAAGAGTTAGAGAACTCAGGTTTATTATGCCGGTGGTCTCAGAGGAGCTAGTGCTCTGAAGATCTGGGCCCTGAGCTTAGGGGCAATTTTGCTTTTATATCTGCACTGTTATAGCTGTTACAGTTGGCATGGGCTGATTGGTTGATTTGTCCTCAGCTGGTTACAGACCATGGGAGTTGCTATGGGTTATAGGCAATTACAGAGCATGAGATTTTCAAACAGGAACTTAGGCAATACATCTGTTATCTAGACAGAACAATCAAAGGATATGGTAAGTCTTCGGTTGATTTTGAGATCACTCTGCCCTTTGGCCTATGCAGCAAGCATGTTTACAGAAGCAGAACAAAGAGCTGATTATAAGGTTAGCCATTTGAGTGGAAAATTCCTCTTCAGAAATACCACATTTTAACAATTATAGCTTTATAATATGTTTTAGTATTTAAAATCTTGTTAATTTTCTTTTTTGAAACATATTTAGTTATTCCTAAATCTGTCAAAATGGGCATTTCTGTGGAAATAAAGCAGAGTATCAAATATTCCATCCATCATTCCATTGCATTGCTGTGCTTCAGGGGAAATATATCCACTTGGGGCAAGATAAGAAAAAGGTATATAAATGATAGATAGATAGATAGATTTTTTTTTCTTCCCCCTAACCTGAGCTTTTACTTAAAACCTAGCAGAGTCTCTAGTGCTGGTGAGTTAAGTTAGTTCTGGAGGACTTCTTTTCCCCAGACTAGGTAGATCAAAGTATACTCCTTTTCCCCAAGTTTACTCTTGTTCCAACTTGGCTTTCTAAGAGGGAAGAAAGCAATGAGGCATAGGTGGGGAGTGTACTTTCTTCCCAAGCAAGTGAAACATTAGGCCCTTATCTCAGGAATCCCGCATCATGGAAGTTAGACATTCTCAAAAGATACCTAGTACAATAACTCAAAGATTACTTTGGAATTTGACTCACTAGTCCTATAGACTTGATAGTGTTCTGTTTTACTACTTTTCTTTGAAGAAACTAGCTTTGGTTTTGTGCAAACATTAAATTAAAAAATACATTTCTTTGTGGAAATTCATATAAAGAATGCTGATTATTGAAGAGGACAATCTCACTGACAAATTGTATATTGAAAATGCAGGAGTGAATTTCTTGTGTTTGTTTCCAGAAAAGCCAGAGGCTTAACAAAAAAAGCAACTCAATGGAGGTGATTCTAGGACCCCTGCTTTGTTACTCCACAGGATGCTAGTCAATATAAAATTTAAATGCTATGAAGTCTGTGAGAGGGGACTGGTGAGAGGGAGTGTGCCTTTCACATGGAATAATGCCCACGGAGTTTTCCTGTGTAGTGGCCCCAGGTGAATCTTTGAGGGACTAAAGTAGTATGGTACAAATAATGTAGACTTTTGGTGGTTCAACTGGATGCCTCTTTTTATTTTTATAGTGATAATGTAGGAAGGAGGCAAGAGAAATAAAAATGTTAATCAAGCCACATTCAGAGACTGCAATGTGTTGATCAGCCCTGCAGCCAGACCAGGAGGACACCTTCAGAACAAAGGAAGATTTCTGCTGAGATTACTAACAGCCTATTCCCCACAGCTGTGAAGTAGAAACAGGCACCAAGAGTCATTCCCTATAGCTAAAACAATGGGGAACCTATGAATTAAAGGCTGAAAACTGCCAATAGGCCTTTCACTCTACATATTCTTATCTTTTCAGGCTACACACCCTTTTCCTTCCTCACTGTATGTCCATATTAAAGGAAATGGGAATTAATGAATGACATATAAACTGAATTCCCTGAACGCTGTGGGCACTTCTCAGTGCCCTTACTGTCTCTCTCACTGACTAGGTGTCCTTCTCTGCCTCTGTGAGACCATACTCTCTGTCAGTGGAGTGTTATCCCTTTTCTAATGAACTTTCCTTTTGGCTCTAACTTTGGTGTGTGTGTTGAATTCTTTCTACACTCTCTGCCAAAGGACCCTCTTCTCTTGGTGCAGGGCTTGGTCTCCCAGGACTACATAGTATGAAAACAGACAAGGAAAATGACCCGGTCAACATCCTATTTTGAAAGTTCAGAAGCCTAATCGATTCTTTGGCTTGAATGGAAGTTTGGACCATTTTCATAATAATTTATTATTGCATTCAACAAATATTTATGAGTACTCTATATACTATAAAGAACACAACTAATATGCTCCTTATCCGGAAGGAGTCCTTAATTCAATAGGAGATAGACAACTAAATGGGCAAAGACAACTAAATGGGCAAATAACAAAATGTAACAAATAGTTTTGGTCCTGGTAGCAGACTGCTGATTTATCATTGTATTTTCACATGGCAGAGAGCAGAGGAGAAGCAAGCTCTCTCATAACTCTTATAAGGCACTAATCCCATTTAAGAGGGCTCTGCTCTTACTATTACCGGAGAGTGGGGTTCTCTCCTGGCGCGTCGTCCAGGTTCTTGATGTCTCGAACAAAGAATTGAGCAAGACAACGAAATACAGTAGAAAAGAAAACTTTCATTAGAAAGGAAAGTACATTTCCAGATGTGAAAGCAGGTCTGAGAAAGAGAAGCGTTGCTCAAAAGGCATGGTAACAAAGACTTCAGGGTTTTTATACTTTTTTTGCTGTGGGTGGTTACTTTTCTTAGAGGAGTGGGCTTCCTTGATTGACAACTAAGATTGACAGGACTGAGTGATTCATCATTTTGCTTTCTATGCATGTTTGTTCCCAGAATTCAGTCTATTATAATGATATTAATGAAGTTCTGGGCATATGCATACTCAGGTGAGTTGAAGGTCGTTGGGGTCTTCATTGCGCAGGTGCGAGTGACAGGCTTAGACTGGTACCTAAATCTCCGCCTACTGGTTTCTTTGTGTTAAAAAAAATGCCTTCTGGCTTGCTTAATTGTGGGTAGATTAGGGTGGACCCCTTCTAAAATAGGATGACCTCAGTGTCTTTGCAGGCAGACAGGAAGCCCCCTAACTAACTTTCCTGCCTATGTCTTTTCTAAGAGCCATAAACCCCCTTATTAGTATGGACATTGAGGGATGGGAGCTTCTGTATCTGCTTCCTGCTGAGAATGACCATAGTCCCTTTCTGCCTCAGTCAGGGTGGGGTCCTGGGTTTCCTGCTGAGGTGCCACCTCAGTCCCTAGACAAGGAAAAGAAAATACAAACTCGTTATTTAAATCATACATCTATTAATTTCTATTATTGATTTGCCTCTTAAGTGAATAAAGGGAAACAGGCTCGGTTAATATGTTTCTTAAAGGTAAAAAGAAAGACCTTTGGCTTAAAGTCTCCACTCCCTATTCCCCCCTCCCCCAGACTCTAAGGGCCCTGCCTGGCTTAACACCATTTCTGCTTAACAATGGGCTGATGACCCTTATCTAAGCCAGAGGATGTGAGTGGCCAGGGCAATTATCAAGATTTGAGGGAGAAGGCTTTTTTTCCAAAGAAGGAAAGTGACCTCCCATCTCATTACAACCTTGCCTAATCCTAATTACCATTTAATGGCCCCAACTCTTAATATCACATGGAGAGTAGAGTTTCAACATATGAATTCAAGGGGAAGAGGGGACACAAACATTTAGTCCATAACGAATGCTACACAAGATTAACTGGAGGAAGCTACTAGACCTAGACTTAGAGGGCTGGTAGCATAGAAAGACTTCCTAGAGGAAGTGACATTTAAGCTGCTGAAATGTGAAAAATGAAAAGGAATTAGTAAGACAAAAAAGATATGGACAGATGCCCTAGGCAGAGCCATAGGGGAGAGAAATTGAACTCAACTCCACTGAAACAAAAGGTGAGTTTTTTAAACATTTGGGTGAGCTAGTGGAAAAGTACTGAAGGATTTTAGGGGAGAGAGTGATCAGTGTGATTAGGTCATCTGTGTTTGCTAATTGGCCCTTGTAGAAGTTGGGCTCCTACCCTCCCTGAGAGACTGATCAAATTTCAAGGAATGGCCTTTATATCCTTGAGAAAGACATTTCTTGGTTGTAAAACTGGCAAAGAGGCTGGGAAAAGATTTACACCTCAAAGGGGCAGAGAAAGAATTTACAATTGCAAATTTTCTAAAGTAATGCTCCAAGGAAAAGGGAGGTTTAGGGGCCTAAATTCAGTAAGAAACCTATCTAAGCTTTAGTGAAGCCTAGGGAAATGTTAAGTCTGTCTTGGTCTCATTAAAAATAAAGTCAGATATTAACTGTTGATAATTTTGAGACTAAGATCTTAATCTTTAAATAGGTGGGGTCGCTGAATCTCTATAATGAATAATTTGTATTGCAAGGAAGAGTATTTCACACCTCTCTAGATAGCTTAGGTATAATATTCCTTTTTATGGTAGTATGAAGCTGTCTTCTATTTTAGGAGTTATTGTTTTTAAATTTTATGGAAAGTTTTTCTCCCTTCAAGTTCATCTTCCATATTGCTGCCAAGGTAATTTTTTTAAATGAGGATTTTAATGTTATAATTTTTTAAATGACCTTTTCTCTTCAGTTTCAAGATAAAATCCCAACTCTTCAGCATGATATTCAAGTTTTTTTTTAAATCCTACTCACTTTTTCAGCCTTCACTTTCATCTTTAACAGTTTCTACAGCCCTTAAATGTTCAAACATTTATGTAATCACCTCAGCCTAATTGCCCTCTTCTTTGTTAAGAGAACTCTTTATTTTTACCTAGCAAGACTAAATTCAATTCTGTCTTGGTACTTATCAAGATGTATTAATTTTCTTTCTCCTTGACTAGATTCTGAACTCCTTGAAGGCAGGTACTATAACTTTCATCTTTTTTCTCTAGTTAAGTAGAGTGCCTGACAAGTATTTAACATTTAATATAAAACTTTGTTGTACAAATGAATGAGTGAAATGGTAAACGCGTGACATGCCAAGAGAAATTTTAAAAGCAAGCCTTTATCGGGAGAGGGCTCCCAGGTGAGGTTCTCTGTTCCAGAGAGGAGAGGGGCCAGAGAAGTCACCCCTGGGATGGGAGGGCGTAGTTTTTATGTGGTTATATGGGGGTAGAGGGTAGAGTGGGGAATGTTAATTAAATGTTAGTTGAGCATCCGGTAGAGTGGTGGTGCCTGGGGCTTTATGGTGGGCCCTTTGGGCATTCTGGACTTAGATGTCTGGCTGGAAGGTCAGGATTCCTGTGTTAAGCTGGGAAGCCTCCAGGCAGGCATCTGGCTGGCCCTTCCCCCACCGACCTAACAATGAACATGACAGCTGTTGGGTGACTTACTGAGTTATTTTTAATAGAATAAAATAATTTTCCTGCTAACTATTTACTGGTAACTTCGTAACTTTGTTCTTGCTACTCATGTAAAAAGAAAAGATAATTGCATTTAAATACCCATAGTTACTTAAATTAAAATATTAATTGTTATTTTTCTGGAGATATAGCATCTGGTTTAAAAATGGGTTAAGGAAATAAATAACTTGGCAAATCATGATCTCTACTTTTAGTAAAAGTGGAAATGAGATATCATTCCTGAAATTTTTAAAAAACAGATAAGCTGCTCTGTGGACAGAAAAACTTTAGAAACATTGGAAAGTGTCCAATTCAAATAAAGCAGTGTTCAGTCTGTTTAATTAAAAAAACAAATGGATTATCTGGCCTGCTGATGGCTAGAAGCTTTGTACGGATGACACTTCTTTTTACTCCAAAGGAAATGGAAGCAGAGACTACTTATTGAATAGGTTTTGTATTTTTTATCCAACTCTTCAGTGTGTTCTCAGGATAGCACTGATTTTTAAAAAGATACAAATAGGAACCAGAGAGAATTAAGAGCCTCATAAAAATGGGCCTGCAGTAGTCAGAGAAGTTCTTATATATCAAACTCCCCTAAAATATGGTAAAAACTACTGCATTTCTTAGACAACATAAAATCTAAGTGTGCCAGTTCAGAGCTTATTTCCTATTATATCTTATGTTTATTTGCCTATTTTAATGTGTTTCATATGTTGACATTATTTCAGGACAGCTTTTCAATTTAGATTGTATTCGTGGCATCCAAGAGCCACTTTTTCTGTAATTGTTCCTGTGTAAGAAAAAAATTATGTTGTTCTCTAAGGCCTTTACAATTTTCTTGTAGATTGTAGTAAGCATACTATTTATTCATTTATGAATTAAACAAATATTTATTGATGTAGATATAGTTTTTGTTCACTATAGTCTACAAGAGAAGATAGACTTTAGCTAGATAATCTTACAAATGAATTTAAATTTACAACCCTGATTAGTGCCTCACATGATGTTCTGAAGGTACATATCTGAAGGATGAATAGAAATTAATTAGGCAAATGCGCAAATGGTGATGGGAGTGGTGGGAGGTACTACAAGAGAATATTCAAGGCTGAGGGAGCATTATGTGCAAAGAACCAGTGGTAAAAGGCATATGTAAGGTTAAAATTACTGGAAGAGGCCATTGTGGCTGGAGGAAGGAAATGGCCCCATGTCACCAGGGGACATCATGGAGATGATGCTCAGACCTGACCCTGCAGTTTTGAAGATTATGTTATGAATGTTGATTTTCATTTTAAGAGAAATGAAAAGTCACTATAATACTATTCTAAACAGGAAGGTTGACATGGTCTGATTTGCATTTTGATGAGATCACTCTGGCTGTCAGCAGAGAATGGAAGGGAAGAAGTCATCCATAGAGACTAGTTAGGAAGCTTTTGTGAAGGTAGGAATTTGAGAAGGTAGGAATTTGGACTAAGGTGGACAAGGCGGCTGCATACTGTTGTATAGATAATGCATTGTGCAAAAGCTCCCAGCCCTCTCGCCCAAAGGATTTTCTTCACTAAGAGGGATTGCCAATTGGTGATGGATGAGAAATATGGGTTAAGAGACAGGAAAGTGATAATAATGACACCTAGGTTATGGACTAAAACCCTGGAGAGATGGTGACATCATTCACTATATTCGCTTGTATTGTGACTTTAAGGATATTTTTTTCTAGATTGATATATAAGGCTGTTTACAATCTACACCCAAATAAACTCTCTAGTCCTATTCTGCCATTCATCTGGATTACAGTATAGCCTAGCCATAGTAATTAATGACACAGAGTTCCTGAGGATTGAAAGTACTTTCATGCTTTCACACCTTTGATAATGCTATTTTCCCTGGCTTAATGAGAATACCTTTTCCTTCTTATTCTGACTGGAAAACTACTAATTAAAATTTCAAGTTTTAACCAAAGATGACTTAATCTGTGCAGCTTCGTACCACCTCTTTTTGCCCAAAGAAGAACGATTGTATCTTCTTATGTCCCACTCCTCCTACATCTAGGACATGCCTCTAATATTACTTAACCAATTACCATTTTACGTCTTCTATTTAATCATAGACATCTTGAGAGCAACTGCCCTTTCTCTTCCTTCCTTCCTTCCTTAAGTTAGTTTTGTTTTTGTTTTTAATCACACAGATTAAAAAGTCAAATGGTAAACTAAGGCTTGTTTCAAAAAAGGGAAGACTCTCCTCTTGCTTCCCAACCACTTTCTTAGACAACCATTTTCAGCAATTTAATCATTTTTGATCATTTATCACCAAATAAGCTTATATTGTTACTTTTTAATTTTTCAATTTTAGGCATTATCTATTCACTTTTTCCTATGAGAGATTATAGCTTTTTTCAATGAAGTATTGAGTTTCTTTTCCCCATACCCTACCCCCAGCATATGTATTCACTAGTGTGTACATAAACTCTCATATATTTCCTGTCCTTTATTGTCTCAGTAGAGCTATATTGTAATTTTGGTTACTTCAAAATTCAGTGTTTACACTGCTATGACTTTCTATATACGATTAAAAGCTGAACCATTAAGTAGACATGTATGCACATTTTTTTTTACTTTGATGTTAATGATTGTCTTTTTTGTTTTGTTTTCTATGTACTTTTTTCTTCTCTTAATATGTTCAAACATCAGATATTTCATCTATTTCATCTTCTCAAGAAGACCCACTAAAAAGGTTGAAAATATATTCTATCTTCACATCTGATTGTTTGACTGCTATAGAATTCTGGCAAATAGTTTTAGGAAATAATAAATAAATTCTAGAAAACATTTTTGAAGGCATTGTGTCATTAAGGTTTAGCTTTCAATATGATACTTAAGAAGTTTAATTCTACTTTAATTTTTGAGTTTTTGTATGAAATTGCTTCTTCTCTTGGGAGCCTCATAAAAGAGGGCCTGGAGTACTCAGAGAATTTTTTATTTAATACATCAACACACAGAGAGGCATGGTGACATTATGGACAGAGTGTAAGTTAGATAAACTGAGTTCAAATCCTCGCTCTGCCCATAACTGACTGAGCAACAGCAAGTAAGTCCCTTCATGTTGCTGTGATACGGGAAATGCAAAGAAAAGATGGCCACCCTGTCCCAGAGGAATTTTTCCAACCTCTTCTTCCTGGATCCCTACCTTTCCCGCACGTGTGAAACAAAAGACCGCCAAGTAAGTGGAAATAATCGATATATAAATCTACCTGCCTGCCTTTTTTGTCGGGGCTCAGACTCTGGGAGTGACTCATCTGAGCCCGCTGGTGTAAATAAATCTCCTTTGATTCTTAGCTCGCTCAGTGCTGCTTGGTTCTTTTGGATACATGGGCCAAAATCCGCAACAGCTGAGTCTAAATTTCCACTGCTGAAAATGGGGGGAATAAAGTCTACCATTTGGGGTTAAGTAAGGATTAAAGATAGTGAGACCTATACTAGATATCTTACTAATGACTATTATTATTATTTGTGTATTACCATAAAGAAGGAATCAGCAACTTTTCCTGATAATATTGATATTTCACTGAATTTTATGTAGCTGCACAGATATAAGTCATGAACTTTCAACTAGGCAGATTTTGTCTTTGCTTTCTAACAAAGCTTTTTTGCTTTTCTAAGGTGAGTGCTTCTCTAAAGTCCTTAGAGTTAAAATTTAAATATCTTTGATTCTTTTCTGATTATAAAAGTACAGAGGCTCTTTGGCTTATGATGGGGTTATGTCCCAATAAACTCATTTTAATTAGAAAATATTGTACACTGAAATGCATTTAATATACCTAACCTACTGAACATCATAGCTTAGGCTAGCCTATTATAAATGTGTTCAGAACACTTACATTAGCCTACAGTTGGACAAAATCATCTAACACAGAGTTCCCCAACCTTTGAGCCAGGATAACTGTCTGTGGCCTATTAGGAATAGGGCCACACAGCAGGATGTGAGCCATAGGCAGCCAGTGAAGCTTCATCTGTATTGCAGCCTCTCCTAGCGCTAACATTACCACCTAAGCTCCACTTCAGATCATCAGGCATTACATTCTCAAGGAGCACCAGTCTGTGGTGCTAATAATCTTGGACACCGCTAATCTAACACAATGAATACACTGTAGAATATGGGTTGTTTACCCTTGTGATCGCATGGCTAAATAGGAGCTGTGGCTCACTTTTGCTGCCCTCCATCACAGGAGAATATGGTACCACATATTGCTAGCTTGGGAAGAGATCAAATTTGAAGTATGATTTTTAATAAATGTGTACTATTTTTGCACCTTTGTAAAGTCAAAAAGTTGTAAGTTGAATGAATCATCATAAGTCAGAGACTGTCTATAAAATATGCCCATTGTAAAATATCTAACCATTATAGAAGCAGAAGAAATTAGGAGCTCAGCTATTACTGTACTGACTTATTCTTACTTAATATTGATACAGAAGAAGAGAAAAGATTACCTGAGAGGTAAACAGGTACATATGCATATCATGAATGGGAGTCCCATTTCTGTCGTGTGTATGAAAATATTAGTCTATTGAATTCTTCATTAATACCATAATTTCATAAAAATAGGAGAGGATATGTGTGGATAGAGCCAAATTAATTCAAGGAGAGGGTACTAAATTGAATATAAAGGGAGAAAGAGAAAAATACTCAGATAAACTAGTGAAAACAGTGGACAATGATAATACCATATATGGCTTGGAGCAAAGAGTGAAGATGCTTCATACAGATGATATAACGATTAAGAACAATTAAAATCAAGATGACTCCTTCTGTCCTCATATTTCTCCTTAGCAATATATAGGTATGAGTAATCGACAAAGTGAACTTAGGAAACAGGTGGTTTGAAACTCAGGCTTGAAATAGGTGAAGAATATGTTATTCCAAAGAATAGAGATATTAGGAAGGGGAGGAAAGATATTGTTGTGAGCAATTACAAGTATGCCCATGAGAAAATTCATGGAAAAAAGGAAAGAAGAGAAAAAAATATTAGAGTGAAATTTTATTGATCACATTGCCAAATGAATTGATGGCAAATTTGTATGATCAGAGCACAAAGACTTCTGTATAGGTAACCTGTGGTAGTAGTGATGGATGTCTTTAGCTTTCCAGAACATCCTAAACCTTTTATGAACCAAAAACGTTTGACATACTTTTGACTGATTTTCCTGATAACTTCATCTAACTAATTAAGAGATTGCTACTTGGAACAATTCTGACCAAGAAGAGAAATTTTCTGGTGATGAAAAAGGGAGGCTATTTATCAAGCAACATGGTAACCACTTTATGTACATTATATGTTTTTCACCAATTCTTCCCATAATTTTATGAGGTAGGTATTAAAATATTAGCTTCACTCTTCAAATGATAAAATTGCTGCACAGAGAAGTTATATTGTGGTTTCCATGGCCAAATTATGAATAAAATATGAGATTACAACCCAGGTCTTTCTGACTCTAAGCCTATTGTCTGTGACTACATGAGTACAGACTTAATGATAACCAGTGAGGGGAATACTGGGCATGATAAACAGCCTAGATTTTAGGAAGTCAGACTTTCAAAGTTAAAAGGAAAAAAATGAGCATAATTATATGGCATGAGTCCCTGAAATAGAAATGAGCTAAAGGTTTAGAATGTTATCAGAGGCAATTTTGCCACATGATTGCAGATGAGGAAGAAGAGGAAGAGGAACCAAAAGAAATAAATCAGCATGGATACACTGCAGATTTCCAAATGAACTTACTTTTTAGATTAAAAAAAAAAAAAAAAGCCATGAACAAAAGATAGAAGGAAGAGCCATGACTGAGGATGAATGCAACTGTCACAGGCTTTTAAGAATAGAATCAGAAGGACTGTATTTTGAAATGAGTTGAGGCTCGTAAAAATACGATGAGGCTAAAAAAGCTTTTTAAAATTTAGGGTATAAGAATGTCAAAGAAGTCCTGCTCAGGAGTAATGGAAAAGCCAAAGTATGAAAAAGAGAAAGAATTCACAAATCAAATTTTGCTTCCATCTTCTTTCTCTGTGAGGAAAACGATCTGATAATTTGTAAGGATAGAACAAATATTTGAAGGAAGAGTCTAAGTCCCTAAGAAAAGGAAGAGCCTGTAAGAGGACACCTACTGTCTTCAAGTGAATTGAGTCTCCAAAATGACCTCTGAGAGGACAAAGAACTGAGCTGCTGTTGGTGTCTTGGTGTCTTAATTCACTATCTCTGTTGCCCTGGAGCCAGGAATACAGATTCAGTAAGTTAAAATGGAGTATCAACAATCAAATGGGTTGGGTTTTGAGCTAAGGTTGGATAGTTGGTAAATTTAGCTCAAAGCACTAAGCAAAAGATAACAGAGGAATAGAATAAAAGGAAGAGAGGCTAGAAAAGACTTGACCTGGCAGTGGTGACAATCATAGATATATAGTATCAATCAGTCAAGATAATTACTGCATGAGTTATAGGTTTATTTTGTGATCTTGGAAGTAAGATGGTGAATGGGAAAATAAACTGACCTCAAAGAGCATTAGCAGATGCTGAGATGTACTGAAAACTATAGACCAGAAGAGGCCCTGAAAACACCTAAAGTTGTCAAGATTTCGGGAGACTGGAACATGGGAGCAAATATGGAACTGTTTCAAATACTTCTAGGATTGTTTTAAAGGGCCGATCCTTCTTGACATTTTAAAATTTCTTACTTTTTTTTAGCCCAGTCCAAAAAACTATTTAAAATTAACCATTTTACACTGTTTATTATTAGAATAAATCATGCCACGAACAAAAATTCTTTAAAAAGTTTTCAAGTTTCAAAGATCTTAAATGGAGAATTTCGATAGCTCAAAGCTGAGTGACTTCACTCTCAAGACTATATTAGAAAAAGAGGAGTATTTATCATAAATAATTTAATGATACTGTCAAATAAAGACATCAGAAATAATGTCTTGCTTTCCCTGTTTCAGAGAGCCCTGTGATATGGATTCCTGAATTTTCATAACGAGTTTCAAATACAACAATATCAACTTGGATAACATAGTTTAATTTCTCTGCATCTTACTTTCCTATCTGTATAATGAGAGGCAAAAACTTGTTGGATTCTCTCTCATCCCTTCTGCCCCAACACTAGCTATCACAGTCTGTGTTTTCTGATGTAGTTCAGAAATCAAGGCGATATCAAAACAAATGAAATACATGCAAACCAAAGGAGGTCTATTGACTTTGTGACATCTTAAAATCTCTTGCTGGTAATTGGTAGTGAGCCCATTTTGAGCTCCCAGGTGAGGTTCTGAGCCTAGAAGGGATGTCAGGTCACAAAGAGAGAAAGTAGGGCCTATGGGTTAGACAAAGAATGAGGTTCAAAGAGAAGAGGTCACAAGTGTGTCTGGAGATTAATGGGTCTCATATATCTCTGCTTTAACTAGGTTCAAGAGCTTATTATTTAATTCTTTCCTTTAATGAACTACCGTGTTTTCCTTTGTCAGCTAATTTTAATACATAACTTTATTATCTCCAACTCCTGAGTTTAAGTTACAGTGTTGCTTTTTAAGCTTTAAAGACTCCAGTTTCTTATCTTTTTCATTTTTGAATATTAGCTCCAGCATCTTGGAAATGGCTCCAAGGGCATCTTGTCAGCGTTGACCAAGTCTAAACTTCCTGAAATATTAATAAAAACAAAAAATTCCAACTTCTTTCCAGGGGAACACAAGAGAACCCCCAAATTACCATGTACTCAGTATCAAGGGTCTAAGGTTTTACCCTGTTCGCAAACTCACAAGTTATTCTGTACAGTTTTACTAATGCTGGTAGAAGACACAAGACTTTGTTACTCATAGCGCAGCTGTCAGCATGAGCTTTATGTTCCCCTAGGTCCTTCTCACCCCCCAAGTCCCACAGGGGTTACATGGAGGCAAGCCTAGGTGGATGATACAGAGACAGTGGTTTGCATCATAGCTGAGGAATCTGAATTTAGAAACCCCAATATTTTGTAAAAAAAAAAACTGTAAGCAAACCTGCTCAAACTTTGCCCTAGAGAGAGATCTCTTTGTTATACTGGGCAGTATGTTTGACAAGCATCCTTGAAAGGTAGTCCAGAAATAAAGCCTGCTCACAAGAAATACCAGAGACCATGGAGAAGTTTCGAAGAGTTCCTGTACACTTAGTAAAAGGAATAATAAACGGCAAAATAAGACAAACTCTAGCTTTAAAGTTTTATTTAAAATCCTTCCCTAGTTTTTTTATTTGCACTCCATTACTTGAATCTATTTTCTTTATAAAATATATGTGTATTATATATGCATATAATTTTAACCAATGTCATATTCCCAGTTTTATATCCTATGGTAATTACGTGGTCACCCAATGGGAAAAAAAAAACAAAATAATATGAAATTCTATAAAAGAGTCAGATATAGCAATGTTTTTATTCAATTTTGTTTGGAGCATAGGAAAAAAATTGCAGTAGTAAAAAAAGTTTTGCCTTCCTACTACTATTACATCTTTTTAGTTTATATTAAAATACTTTAATACTCAAGAGTTCCAAGCAGAAAACATTTCCAGTGTGTAATTGTAATCCTGTTTAACAAATCACCCTTTATTAAAGAAGGGCTGCAGGGGTGGTGAGATTGGTAGTATTGATATTCTCAGAAGTTATGGCCTCATACCAAGATTCTAAAATGATATAACAGAGAGAACAAACAAACATACTTCTAAGGTTTTAGCTTCTGGGAATAGCATTTTGATAACCCTGGTTATATCACTGTCAAATTATATTCTCTCTTTCCTCTTTTCTGTTGGGTTTGATGCGAGCCTAAGTTAAAGTAATTTATCCCTGAAATAGAGATGTTAGTAATTTTAAACAATTATATTTATACCAACAGAATAGTTTAATTTTCTCAAGACCATTGCAGTGCAATGTACGTGGGAATGTTGGACCATCGTAGAAATGATTAAATGTAGAGATCTTCACTATGCCATACATCTAGACCAAATAGCTAACCAGTCCATCTAGTCAGGCCCTTATATGCCACACAGACCTATTTCAGGCAGAAATTTCAAAAATATTTTTCTAATTTTATCAAAGGAAATGTATATTGCCAATGAAGCGAATTCTGGAACCTCTGGATTGATTTTCAGTAATATCTCAGAGACTCAGGGAGAAGGATTTGGCCCCTGCATTTTAATAGTTACTCATAGATAAAAATATTACTTAGAAACTTCATGTGTACTTAGCTACTTCTTCAGAAAAGTCCAGGAAAATAGAGCTTTTCTTATTCCTAATTATATTCCCTTCATCATTTGAAACCTTTGGCATTTATTCAATGCTCTTTTGAGGCCTCTATATCTGAATGCTTACAGAGATTTCTCCCATTTGTCTCTGGGGGCAGAGTCACTTAAAAAAAGATCAGAAAGTTTGCCTTGCCACCCTTAGTCTCTGTCTTCTCCCATTCCTCCTTGATCACAGACTGGACCCAGAACCTGGGAATCAGTCCATAAGTAATCCGGCTCAAGTTCCTGACTTGCCTTTTAATATGAGTGATATCATCTTTCCTGGCATAGTGATTTAACAACCTTGGGCCTGTGGCCAGGTATACTTGGAAGCCCCTGGGGGGCTACACCTGGAAATCTGCCCTGGACATCCCAGTACCCATACTGCTCATAGTCACCCTCTCCCCTGAACAGAAAGAGGAGGGAAGCTCCTTTTAGTATTGTCCTTCCTGGTCTCCTTGAAGTTTGGCACAGTTTCTTCTTTAGCAGGGTTAGCTCTTCCTTTTTCAATCCTGCTGTCAAAATGTCTTGGGTCAAGTGTGGACAGAGATGATCTGTCCCAGCTTCACTGCATTTCAGGTTTTCTGTGCTTATTCTAATTCTCTAGCTATCCTGGCTCTTGTGATGTCCAAACCTTGCAGAAGGACTCCTTGTTTTCTGCTTTTCATACTTTTATCTTTTTGGCCATCACCATGGGTGCCTGAAAAGACTCTCTTGTTCTTATATTCCTATTCCTTCACCTGTCAATTTTTTCAAATAGATCAGATATAATCTGACTTGTATTTAGCAACATCTTTTTTGAGAAACTCCATCCTAGAGAATATATCAGGCTCTATTCTAGTTCTGCCACCCTCTTCAGTATAGGTCAGTGAGCTATGTTACCTGGTACTCCAGAAATTACTCAAGAGAGGAATACCAGAAGTATTCCTCCTTTTGGGTATGGAAAGAGAAGTGAAACAATCGAAGCATTTGTCTGCCTTCGTTGTTCTGAATCCTTACACAGCAGTAAGTCTGTCAGCAGTCATCTCTCTTAGGCTAAGATTCCAGGTACTTGATGTTTCCTTCTAAACAATAATGCTAACAGGTTGACTAGGAAAGATAATCTGAGCTCTAACTATATGATTTATTACTCAACTTTGGCTTGTCCAGAGTTAATAAAAGTAGGGTCATTAGTAGATGTATAGAGCTTTTGTGAGAATTAGAAAAAGGATGGGCTAATCCTGGCCTGATATAGCTCCATATGTCATACTCACCAAGTGGACTTCAGCTCCCACAGAAGCACTTGTCTATGCATGTCTGGGCAGGGCCCAATTTAAGCTATCAGAATGTAGAGACTCAGTTAATTTTGTGTCACATTATTACAGTAATGACATGAAGTAATGTAGTGGTGAGTTTATTTTAGAGGCAGAATTCATTTTAATAGTTTTACAAATGACTCCAGTCTTATATTTATGGAATCATTAAGAGTCTGAAGTAATTGCCTAAAGTTTCCAGTTGTACTTCATTGAATTACATGGAGGGAATGATATGCTTTAGTATATTCACAGATTTGGGATTCATGGTCTTAAGACATATCCTTGTGTGTAACAAAGGCCTATGGTATTTTCAAAGCATTTGGATGACTAATCTTTTTCTTTTATTATAAGGCTATTTCACATAACATAGGTTGGGTCTGTTTTAACTGTTATAATAGAAACTTACATATTTTCTTTTTCCACATTCATAACATTTAGAGAGACCTAATTTGTATATATATGAAATTAAACCAGTAGCAGTAGCAGAATCATGAAAAATTAAGTGTGCAATTCTAAAACAAAATCATTAATAGAGTGAAATGACTTAATTACTTATTTTATACAAATATGAAAACTGACAAGCTAGCCCTTACATAATTGTGCAATGAGGATAACAAATCAAGGGTGTCAAGGTACATGACTTCTGAATATTGTTGGGAAAATTTCCAAAATATATTGCCTGTCTAACATTAAGCTAAGTTCTTTTTTGAAGAAATCAGTTGATATACTTGATTAGCTGTTTCAAAGAATTAAGTGTATATTAAAAACAAAATAGAAAGCAATTATCCTTAAAGTCATTTGGCCTCTTTAAACAGTATACATGGTAATAATTGAATAATTAAGGAATTTAATGCAGGTGAGTTGTACACTAATTTGGCTATGAGCATCAAAATCTTGAACCATGACCATGGGAAATGCTTTTAAATTAAGCACTTTTTGATAGTTACAACTGCTTTTGTAATTTATTATCCTTTACTCTTTTCATTTTTAAAAAATCTTTAACAGCAGACTGCATGCTGGGTTGCCATAAAATTTCACTTTTAATCAGTCTGTAATAGTAAGGGTCACATCTCAATATGTGAGATACAAAAGCAGTATACCTCAGGGGCTTGGGTTTAATGTTTTACCAGCATAGCATGGGGTAAAAGTTGTTTTATTTTACATAAAGGATTGAAAGTGACTTTTTAAAAAAGTGCTAGACTCTTGGCTATGAATATTTACTAATTGATGAGGCGACAAAGAATGTTTTATTTTGATTAAGAGCTAGAGATTTGTTTTTCGAGTAGTTCAGGTATATGCATAGCCATGATCAATAATGAGCAGTGATGTCATGGGAGGCGTTATTCCTGTTCTGACCACTGTGTACCAGCTGACACTATATTCTTAACAATGGGAATGTATTGTTAGTAGTGGGGCAACATGACATGAGCAAACAGGGGCAAAGGTTGTGACAAAACAACTTCACTCTAGGTATTGAAAGAGGATGTGAAAAGTGTCTAGGGGCAATAGTACAAAAGAACAAAGCAACAGAAGAGGAATAGTCTGAGAAGGATAGAAGCCTTGAGCATGCAACAGTGTTTACCATTTCATTTTTTATTTTTCTAGAGGTATGTAAGATTGCTATTTGCTAGCAGAGGCATTTGTAATTGGAATGTCTTTCAGTGATTTGAATGTGAATAAATCTTTCCTTTCCTCTGTGGTTAGACTTTGACTGACGAGGAGCTGATGAACTATAGTCTTCTCATCTATCTCCTTTATGGAAGAGGTAAGGCTTTTAAAAATCAACTTAAAGCCTAACATCAGAGATGAACAATTCTGGAAACTTTTTCTTTTTTTGCTTCTAGGATGTAATTAAATCTATCTTAAGAACTCATCAAGCCTTAAAAGGTAAATATTTAGAAGCAGAAATATTTCTGACAAAGTATCAGCATTACTCCAAGTAAGAAGTGGGTGTGGTTCCCTGTAAAGAACCCAGAACCTGATTGTTAGGAGACAAGGATAATTCTGGGTATCCTTTTGGCTGGCTGACAACTCTGGGCAAGTTGTACAGTGCTTCTGACTCATGTTTGCTTTTTTTGTTTGTTTGATTTAACCTAAAAAATAAGCAGATTAGCTATGTTCCCATAGGGAGCCATGAGGCCCCAAGATTCTCAGAGGTGCCTCATCATCTGCTTTGGAGGCTGAATATCAGGGCTCCAGATTGGCTGGCCTTCCACTGAGCCTGCTGCTAACTCAGCTTTTCATTTTCTATATGTTATATATATTAAGTCATATTAGATTGAAAAAAATAGTAATCTAGCTAAGAAAGTTTGAAAACCACTGGGTTAAGATTAAAAATAAAATAAAAGTACCGTAATTGTATTTGCCTGGAAAGCAAGGACATTTTCTCTTTGTCTTTTTACTGTCTAGCACATACCAGGCACTCCATATATATTTGTTATATGAATGCCATAATTGTAATGTGCACATGAGAAAGAAATGCAAAGGCCCAAGGTATCATATCTGTGTTGATATGCCCCGGTTTCAATTCTATAGCTTGTGATAACCAGTAGTGAAGAGCAATAAGGACTATGCTTGATGAGCAAGAGCTAATTTT
This sequence comes from Eidolon dupreanum, assembly GCA_028627145.1. NCBI lineage: Eukaryota > Metazoa > Chordata > Mammalia > Chiroptera > Pteropodidae > Eidolon > Eidolon dupreanum. The sequence goes on from CM053509.1 coordinate 79,071,037, forward strand.
ATTGAATTTGTGCATGTAATCATAAATTCAGTCTAAGGACCAGCTATATTATTACAGAGTCCAAGAAATTCAGACAGAAAACTGGGCAATTTGGAACAGATTAGTAAAGTAACTTAGTTTGATTAGAAAACACAATCTAGGAATAAAGTTAGTTTGCAGTTTTATAAGATTGAATAGTTTTTCTTTTATGCAGTTTATAAACACACAAACATTCTCTTTACGTGGGAATATCTATTTTATGACCTATTCTAAACAAAGAGAAGATTTACAGTTTACTTCTCTATTAAATAATGTTTTGTCTCTGAGTTGCAAAAACAAGAGAGAAACAAGAATAACTCTAGCAGATGCTTAAAGGTCTAAGATTAAAGACACATGTAAATGTGATTCACAGAGGGTGTTCCATGCACCTGAATGAATATTCCCAAATCACAGCTAGAAAAATTCGGGAGTAAATTCACTTAACTTAGGGTAAATCAATAGTGGTCCCTGAACTGGAGGGGAATAGATGAGCAAGAAAAAAAATTAGGTGACAGCACTCCGCTAAGGAAAACAACATTCAAGTGACTAATGAGATATTCTTTTGCCTAAAGGAATTACACAGCCTTTAGCAAGGCAAAATCAGCTTCAACTGGCAGGAGGTTTGTTTTAAAACTGAAATGAGGAAAAAAATCTGGGCTTACAAATAATGGGACGATATATTATCAACAAGGGGGAAAAAATCAGAAAATAACAACCAACTTATTTCCCCAACACAACTGAAAGGAGGAAGAAGGAAAGCAATTTAATGTATCCTGGTCAAGCAGTTTCTTTTCTTTATCCTTGCTAACAGGGCTTGTCAAGACCGTTCTGGAAATTGGATGAATGTAAGTAATGAATCATGATAGACATGATTTATATCTGTTTTATATCTGTTTCTACTTGTTCATTGTTTCTTGCTTGACTTAAATTGGAGGTTTTCAGTTGTTTTCATTATTCACATAGTCACCTTCTGACTTCCTTGTTCATGAGTTTGAACAATCAATTAAGAGAAAGGAGGTATAGTGTCTGCTTGCTCTTTCTCTTTCTCTCAATCTCAATTTCTTTCTCTCTCTTCAGCATATCAACATATCAATGGTACTGAATCATGAGTGGACTCTGTGGTTTTAAGTGGACTTCCAAATTACCACTCTGACTATGATATGATGGTTATTGCTATATTTGAGACAGCCATTACTTTCTCTAGCTTTAATGAGCTCACGTCTTATGTAATATGCACAGGGTAAAAAAGAATAGCTTTAATTACTCCCAAATAATTCTAATGTCAATGTTTCTTTTTTATTTTTGTTGCCTTTAATGGTTATCATAAGGAAAAGATTGTTTCTCTGATTTGCTTGGTTAACTCAATTCTAATACAGTACTATTCACTATCATTTTTCTTTTTGCCTTATATTAGAATATAGATAGAACTGCTTAATATCTAGTATTATATCCTAGAACAAAGGAAAATTAATTAACCTTAATAACAAAATTCTTAACCTAGACATGTTGCTTCTGCTTTAGTTCTTGTTCTAAAGACTTAGAAAGTGAGTTAGAGTTGACTTTAGCACCAGGATTGAGTTCACTTGGAAGTTATTGATAACATAATGATCAAGTTAACAGTTGAAGGAAAATGCTCAGAGTAGGAAATACCAATAATTATTAGCGAATCTTATTTAGATTTTAATGCTTTCCTCTCTCAGTAGATTGATCTGTCATAGAAAATATGGTTGTAATTTCAGGGTTAGTCTTATCAAGATTGTTTAAATTATAAAGTACTTTATGTTCAATATTATTAATGTTTTGTAGGATCCCTGAAGCTCTTATCATTCATGACCACCAAGACTGATGAAGAGACATATATGAATTTTGGGGAGCCTTGGTGAAATGGTGAGTGACAGAGCAACAATCTAGTATTTGCAGTAGAAGAGAAGAGAACTGGTTGAGAAGCCATTGGTGGTTGACTGCTGGTGGCTTCCACAGCAATGTCGTGAGAAGAATTTAATGGGAGTAAAGAGGACAGGGTTGTAGCAGTTATTATAGATTTTTAGGGGCTTAGTCATAGAACTAAATAATTTTATAGATAGAAATTACTTCCTGATGTGATAAATGTAAATCAAGACATGAGTAAAGGAAGGGTCACCATAAACCTTGATTTTTCTGTCCTCATTTCTGCCTATTTTCCTAGCTTAATTATTGATAGCACCTGTGGTAACCATCCTCTAAGATGGTGCCCAATGATCTTTGCCTCCTAGTGTTCACATTTTAGATAATCCCCTACCGCATCACATCAACTGGTCTGTCTGACCAGTAGAATAAGGCAAAAAGTGATTCTCTGCCACTTCTGAGATTTAGATAATAAAAGACACTTTTACTAATTCCCCTCCACCCTGATTATTTATCCTTGGGGAAGCCTGGGTCTATATCTTGACTGCAACTTCGTGAAAGACCCTGAGAAAGAACCACTCAGCTAGGCCTCTCCTGGATTTATCACCCTGAGAAACTATGTAAAATAATGAGTAGTTGTTGTTTTAAGCTGCTAATTTTGGAGATAATTGCTATGCAGTAATATGTAATAATTACAGCATCCCTTCACTCCCTAAAGTGTTTTAATTTGGATAAAAAATTATAAAGTCACCTATATAAAGCTGATATGTTAACAGACATCTAATTCACGAACTTAGGGATTTTTCTCTTCTATTGCCAGTTAGAGCTTTCACTATGACATTAATATGCAGACACAAAGGTTATCAGGACGGGAGCATTTGATAGTGCTGGCAGTCGAAATCTGTAGACTCAAATCATGAAAGACAGTTTAGTAGAGTAGTTAAGAATATTGGATTTTTGAGTAAAATTTGCCTGAATTTGAATTCTGGCCCCACCTTTTACTGGTCTTGAAGAGTTAACTTTTCTGCCTCAGTTTTATTATGTAAAAAGTGGGAATAATAATAACAGTACCTCTCTCATAAGATTTTTTTTTTTGAGGATTAAATATGTGTAAAGTTATTACAACGATGCTTGGCATATATAAATATTCAGTAAGAGTTACCCATTATTTTTGCAGTAAGAAATTAAGTCGATATTTTTCCTTCGTTCCATTTTTACACAAATAAATATTTCTTTTCCAATGGTATTCTCAATTTCTTCCTTAAATATTTGTATGTTCTTAATGTGTGCTAGGGACATTAAATAGAAATATATTATCCGTTAAGGAACTTACAAAGTAGTTGAGAAATTTTCCATATGCCTTTCTACATATATATATATATATATATATATATATATATATATATATATATAAAATTTATGTTATATAATATATACATTAACTATGCATACATATATATATATATATAGGTTATATATGTGTATATCAGCTATAAAAATATTCAACTTAAGGACTAGATGATAAGGGACAGATTGCATACAAGGGAAAATGAGACTGAGTTAAAAAACACTGGGGCATGGAATAAGAATGGGATAGCTCTCCTGAAAGCACTTGAAAGAAATGTAGAAACTGGAAAATCTCTGCGAAGGAAGGGCTTCAAACTTGATAAAGTGTTTATCTTACTGATCTTATCAACCTTGTTGATAGCTATATCCCTAGCCTCTCAAGCAGTGCCTGGCTTGTAACGATTATTCAGCAAATATTTGTCAAATGAATGTGATGTCAGAGAAGGAGGAAAACTATTAAAACAATAAAGAACAAAGAGATTTGGCACTGTTTGAAATGGCAGCAAAGGACTGGATAGTAGCTAATTTGGTGGGACGAGTTCAAGATAAGAGGAGATGTTTTGAAGAGATTAGGTTGAAACTTAGTTGCAGTCAATGTAGGAGAGGCAAATTTAGTGGTCTTCAATATTGGATAGTTGAATCAATGAGACAGATGAATTCTCTGTGAAAGTGGATTTGGAAAGAAATTCTTCCTCAAAGAGGTACAAAGGTGCTGAGGTCTGTACGGGTGTGGTGTGGATGGTGTTGTGTATACTCATACAAGTAGGGGAAGGAGAAGATAGTGGAGCTAGTTTAAAACCCAATGTTAGAAAATAGATGGTGGTCAATAATATCGAATGCTGTAGAGATATTTCAGTTTGAGAATTAAGAATGGATCTTAGATACCAGTTTCATACTACAGAAGCAAGATTTTAAGGAACTGAAGGACACTGAAGAAATGAGGATGGCACTTATAAGCAGCAATTTGAAGAGTTTGTAAAATGAACAAAATAGGATCAAAGTTAGAAAGAGCAGAAGAGCCAGTTTTAAAACTTGAGACTCTGAGTGTTGAAAGATGAAAAAGAGCTATATTAGGAGGAATTTGTTGAATATTTTACAATTATAAAGCCAGATAGTCATACAAGATTATTTTGTAAGCTTGATGAAGTCCATGCTCCTTGTCCCTTTAGGCATTCTGATGAATACAATGCATAAAAGTTTCAATTCAAAGTGGACACAATATTTTGAAGGCAAAGTCAGCCAACTCTATAGAAATTAAGAAACAGGGTTATTGGAACTCCAGATCTAGGGCACTATCGACACTGTTTTGTATAAATGAGGTGGGTTTGTTTTTTTTTTTCCAAATTCTAATTCCTTGTTTTTGCAAGGGAGGTAATGAATGTACAGTTCTAGTCATCAACATTTCCTTAACACAACTTATTTCAGCAGGAGATAATTATTTCTAACATCCCTTTTGTTAACTAATGAATATTTTGATACGAATTTAAATGGTGATATTTACATCATTTGCCATAACATCTTCTGGAGTGTATATTTCTTATTAAGTTACTTTGGACAGTAACCAACAACCCCTGGAATATAAATTTTGATTAGGATACCTCTGAAGTTAACTAATAAAATTAACTTAAACCCATGATATATCTCACACTGTTTGTACTGAAACATTTTAAAGTAAATTGAAAGAAATATAATCCCATACAATACAAGATGTGAGAGACACAGGATGGCTAATGAATATTTTTATGTGTAGTAGAATTATTTTTGAAGCTTAATTTAATTGTAACGTACCACTGGGTAGTCAGATTATGGAGGAGAAGCCATAGCATTTCCCTAATGATTGGATATTCTTTATCAAAGGACCTGTTAATTATGAATGGCCAAATTGGCTTATGTAAGTTTTCAACCAGGAGATATACATATGCCAACAAGCAAAGCTTGGTAAAGCTGTTATAAATAAGGCAAATAAAAAAGAAAGAAAGAAAGAAAGAAAGAAAGAAAGAAAGAAAGAAAGAAAGAAAGAAAGAAAGAAAAAGAAAATTGTCTAATTTTCCAGTATTTTTTAAATGTTTGTTAATCAGCAATAGCTAACTTTATAAACATGATAATCTCGTTTTTGCACAAAGGGAGAAACATTTATTTAGCATGGGTCTTTCTTCAAAATTATACCACTTTAAGAGTGAGACAATCCAATGAATAAACATCTCAAGGTTATCTACTCCCCAAGCTTCACTTCTGTACATTTTCTCTTGATTTACAGTATAGAGTCAGTCACTAGATGTTGAGCTTTCAGAGGTATAAGTAGTGCATTTTATTAACAAGGACAGAAATAGAATGGATTTTTCATCTATCACAGACCTGTGCTAAAGAAAATGCTGCAGATTTTTACTGGGGGCTATTCTGTTTTAACCTTCCTAGAATGATTAATGACCACCTATCAACACCCTAAAGATCATGTGTCTGTGTATTCATTTCTTTCCCCTGTGAATTAATGTGTCTTTTTAAAATTGATGCCAAAGAAATTTTACATTACTAAGAGTTGAGCTACGTCATTGAGTAAGCTTAACATGGAAAAGATATGTATGGAAAAACTCTAATTGCCATCCAATATATTCTCCGGAACAATTTTATTTTCCATGAATAAAGGACTCCTATAGTATTCTTTTAAAAGCTATCTTAAACACATATTGACCATATGAAATTTAACCCATCATTTTTTTCTGGAAGAAGAAAAAATAATTGAAATGTTGAATTCTGATCTAGAATGAAATCCACAAACTTTAGAGAAGAGGCAATATCTATTTAAATTACTTGACTGATCAAAATTATAATTTATAATTGTTTTACTAGCTAGAGTTATTCAAGTTTGTTAAGGGAAGGAGGTTAGTAGAATGAGGGCTTTATTTCCTGTCTTTTTTCTTTAACTTTGGTAACCTCTGAAGGGTTTGTGTGATCACATGATCATAGAAATTTCATCTGAAGTATTACATACCCTTTTCTCTGTAAAGTTAGTGTATACTTTTGGAACAAATCTTTTAAGGCAGTGGTGTCAGTGAGGTAGTGCTTTGGTGCCTGACTAGTTTTGGTTGTATGTCATGATGTTGTGACTTTATCCTAAAGACTGAGAGAAATAAGTCAAGAGTTTGAGATGCGTGTTGTTGACACACTTAGGGAGAACCTGGAAGTGTGAGGCATGTCTGCTTTCCTGGATGTTTGTAGACCTGAATGAAGTACATTGGCTTTGAGGATAAATGAGACTAAAGTGGAAGTCCAAGTAGTCCACCACAGTGCGGTCATCTTTGGCATCTGTTTGAAGACCATCCTGGGTTTTGAAGAAAGTTTTCGGTTCACAATCTCTCCATCCCACAGAGAAAGACTTTGATACTTCAATACAGCTTTTCTACCAGTTATACAATTTGTGTGGCAAATACTTGTGATTGATCCTACTTTTGATTAATGATGGAAGTTTTTGTCTTATTTGTTTTAGATAGTAGCAGTCCACCAAATGTTATATAATTTGCATTGGATATTGCAACTTGAACTTTGTTATCACTAAGAATATGCAGATTTGACATTCCATATGCATTCATATTTGTTTCTTCTATTTCATATTTTCTAGTCATCAACAGTTAAGAAATGAAGATTTTTAAGTGATATGACAAATCTGAGCTTGACAAAAATGAATAATCAGTGGGTTTTCTAATAGTCATAGTCACTTGTGGAAACAAAAAGAATGGGGTGTCATTTGTTGATAAAGGAAAAATTCCCCATATGATGAGGTATGTATTTTGAGTGAGAAATTGACATTTCTATTTAAATGAATGAGAGCCCTTTCCTATAAATGTCTTTTATACTGAGTGACATAATGCATAATTATCTGTTGCAGTTGTTGATATATTTTGTGTGCAGGTTATGATGTTCATTTGAAAAACATCCCACTTATAAGGTTCATATAATACAACATATAAAAAAACTTGGTGCCCCAGAGTTTTAAAAATCATTAATCATAATGAATTAAGACAGTTAATCAAGACTTAGACACTGACAAAAGATTGTCCCTGAGGATTTCTACCTTGAAAACCTTTACGAAATGGTGATTTCTGCTTTCTACTTGACTGCCTCAGTAAGGCAATTCATTTTTTTTCAGGAGCAGCTCAAGGTCAATGATATAACTATGTCAGTTTTAAGTGATGTTCTCCCTCACACACATAAGCTAGACCTCCATTGTTATGACTGATGTCGAGAGTGGTACTGTCAAGAAGAAGCCATTAGTTTGTTTAGGAGCAGATTAAGTAAAGAGAAAGACCAGTAATATTGGACATTTCAATTTGTTTTTAAATGAAAATATTTAATTGAATATTTGTACCTTGTCATGCAATTAAATTAAATTAAAATTTTTTTTTTATAATAAATAGAGGGTATTACCCTATAATGAAATATGCAGAAGAATTAGGCTAGACCATGGTATATCACTCTGGGAAAAAAAGTCAAAGACAATATCTAATTGGGTTAATCTCTGTAAATTTTATAATTTATGTAATTAATTTCAAATGGAATTTTAAATCAGTTTTTCTCCTTTGATTCTCCAGGGCTTTTCACAATAGCAAATTATTTCAATGCTGTGTCACAGAGACTGGATTTTCGAAGTCCTGGCAGAGGCAAATGTCTCATTAATGTTGATCTAAGATTTACTTGTGATGAGCCTGTACATAAGGCTGAATGCAGAGCTGATCTGCAGTTGATGAGTGGTTCCACAGTGAGGCAGGCTGAGGATGAAGACTCCCCCACAATGAGATGATTACATCTCTGTTCTCATAAAATGACCTCATAACTGGACTTTTATGTTGAATTTCTCAAGGCATAAATGTGCAAACTCTCTCAATGTGTGTTTCCCTACAATATGAAAGTGAATTGGAGGACTGAGTCAACTTTTAGGAGAATTCAAGCTCCTTAAACCCATTTAGCTTGCATATACTGGAACTTAGATAATCCTGAAATTTGTTTTAATGCCTTATTTCGTTTTATAGAGATTTTTTGACTTCTGATACAACAATGTCAAATTCTTCTTTCCCAAGCTCTTCTTTTATTTTTTATTTTTTAAAAGGGAGGGGGAAAAATGCTTAAGATTTGTGGCAAAAGTCATATTAAAAAAAGAATTTAAAATAGCTATCTTTCTCCAGCAATTATGTCTGGCCTAGAGCTTATTACTGGAATGCACTCTACAGTGAATGGCAAAGTAATAAAGGGAAAATATTATTGGAAACAGGTGACATTACAAATAATGATGTTTTGCTTTCATGGTCTCTTTTCTAAAGAATGATGGCTAAAAGAAAATTATGCTACTTTAAAAATGAATTCTAAACACTGAACTGAAAAATAAAAGCAAGGCATTGTTATAGTAATATCAAATGATATTTTCTTCTGGAGAATTAGAAACAACTATGAAGTACTTTTTTAACCATTAGCTTGTATAATCTCCAAGGCTTTCTCTGCCTTTCTCACTACACCTCACCACACCTTAGGCATAAATTCATAATGTTGATTTCTGCTCATTTTTCAATTGAGAACTATTTGAAATAACTTTAAAAATTGGTGACTAGATAATGAAAGTTGGTGCCCAATGAATAACGCAAATTAAAATGGCTAACAGGTTAGTATTTTTTGGCTTTTCTACTTTTAATTTTGAGATATTAAAATTAATGTGTATAGAAAGAAATAAAAAATTTAATGTTTAGTTATCAGCAGACGAGATCCAGAAGAATAATGATTTAAACCAAGTGTTCATACAATAATGTGTAGAACTCTTTCTATTTTGAAAACCAAAGCATGATAATTTATCTTATGAATTACTAATATATTACAATAGTGCTAATTATGCTTATGCGGCTATAATTAAGCCATGCTATGATTAAGAGTCTGCCTGCCTTCTCAATTATCAATAAATATTTTAAGCCATTATCTTAGGATTCCATGCTGTTTTTAGGAAAGAAGTTGTCTTCATAAAATACAAATCAAACTTTAAATTTCATGAACCAAATTTGCAATTTTTTTCAAGTTTCATTGTGGAAAACTTTCAATTTCAGTGTGGAAATTAAAGCAAAGATTCACAGTCTTAATTCTCTTGTGCTAAGCAGAATGGAGAATAAAGCAATAAACTTTTAAGTCATTGAGTTTGTTTGTTTGTTGTTTACACCTATAGCACCTGGTATTCCTATATGGTCTTCCATCCAAGTACTAACCAGGCCTAACCCTGCTTAGCTTCCAAAATCAGACAAGATAGGGCACGTTCAGGGTGACATGGTCGTAGACTAAAGCAATAAACTTTTAAAATAATAATAATGATAATAATAATAACAACAACAATAATAACAACAACAACAACAACAATAATAATAATAGAAAGCCTGGAAAGAAATAGCTTTGGGAACTAAAGGAGTTTACTATCAATCTTTATTCTACTTCATCTGAGTTAACCTTCTCTGCTTACTTTTTGAACTTAGCTGTAAAGTAGGGCTGTAAATATATTGAAACAACAGTTTTTTCATAAAGAGTCTTGATACCACGTGCTACACATAACTCCTCCATATAGACTAAAATGAAATATCATAGCTGGCCACTTAATTTCTTTCTGTTCTAGGTGGCACCATTTAATTCAATCTAGAGTTAATTTAATCTCTTCCAAATGCCATTATAGGGCACAGTAAATCACCCATTTGACCTCATCACATCATCAAGAAATAATATGTGAGTCCACCACATTAATAATACTTTAAGAGACAGTATTTCTCCTTTAAGTGATCATTTATTGAGTACAAAGTACCTGTATGTCTATTGCTAGGTTCTGGGAGTAAAATGCATAGCTCCTGTTTTTATCAAGCTCATGGTCTAATGCAAGAGTTGGGCAAGTAAATAGACACTTGCTGTATATGATATATACTGTGGGAGAGAAGGTATAATGTTCTATGAGAAAGGTGAAAAAGAAGAATATCACTTGAATCACAAGGGGTGGAGGGAAGTCAGGGAAGATTCCTAGAGGAGAGAAAAGCTTAAGTTTTAAAAGAAGACAAGATTCTGACTAGATTAAAAAATAAAGGAAGGATATGCTGGAGAGGGGAGTCATCAGGCAGAGAGAACAATATGGGCAAAAAGATAGGATGATTATACTAATGACTAATGTGTAGTAAGTCCTTACTAGATGCCAGTTACCTTCTGGGTTCTTTTTTATACATTTTTCCATTTAATTCTCACAAGAACTGGATGAGTTAGTGGTATAACCCCTATTTTGTAGATGAGGAAACTGATCTTTATGTCTATGATCTTAATGTCTACTCTTCTGCACAAAGTAATGTATTATAGAAACTGCACATTGTTCTGAATTCTTTCTTTCCTTCCTTCCTTCCTTCCTTCCTTCCTTCCTTCCTTCCTTCCTTCCTTCCTTCCTTCCTTCCTTCCTTCCTTCCTTCTTTCCTTCCTTCTTCTTTTTTTCAATAAACATTTACTGAACCAAGCATTGTGCTAGGTTCTAGGAGTATAAAGCAAATTCAGAAACAATCTCTTTTCAGAGAGATCTTTTGGTTTAATAGAATGGATATGGCCATGTAAACAGTGGCCAATATGATTGGCTTGCTCTTTTGATTGAAATCTCTTCCATAGCTCCTCATTTACCCCCAAATAACATCAAAGACTCTTATGCTCTGACTACAGTTTATTTCTCCTGTCTTCTCCATTT